>OZ034966.1:9791651-10149151 GCA_964030785.1 Siderastrea siderea | reverse complement strand
ACAGACGGGGAGCAGTTTATAAAATCAAATGCTGCGACTGCCAGGCCACTTATATTGGTGAGACCGGCAGAAATCTGAACGTCCGACTGACTGAACACAAACGAGCGACTAGAAATGGTGATATCAACAATCACATTGCTGAGCACCATTTAAAAACAAACCACAGAATCGACTGGGACTCTGCTGAATGCGTTACCTACAGTACGGACTACTATCAACGAATCACTCTGGAAAGCTGGTTTACTAACTTAGAACAAACACCACTGAACCGTTGCCAACAGCTACCTGCACCTTACAAACGACTGATTGCCGACGATAACAAGACAGACAAACAATAGACAAACTGACTCATTTGACTAACAATAGACCAACGGACATTTGACTAACAAAAGACGGATCGAAACGCACCAATCACGTTTACAGTCTTCACAGCCAATAACATCACGGCTTAACTGACAGACGACCAATAACATCACGAGATCGTCGACCAATCAGGACAACGACCAGAGACTTATAACATCTACTGACGATTTACAGTTCACTTGACTCTGATGATGACTTCCGCTCAGGTTGTCGAAACGTCAGTCAATGTCACCTCAAACAGTCCTTCTCAGGACTACACTCACCCGGACGATCACAATTTACCGAATTATCATTCTATACTATTATATGAGATATTATTTTCGTTCAAACGACTTAAATAAAATCTAAATTATATTATATATAAATGGAAATCGCAACTCGGGAAGTAGAAATTTTAACAAAAATCAAATATTTCGATAAATGCACAAAAACTACTAAAATTTACAAGCAATACGTGGGCAATACGAAGACACCTGTGTTCAAATATAAGGTAGTCGAATTTAGATACCCTGACGGTACAATTGACGAAGACAGATCATATCATCATAGCAAAATGCTTATTGATGAAAGCGATAAAAGTGAAACTGAATATAAAAGCTTTGAAGTGGAAATGTTAAAAACTATTCATTACAATGATGGATGCATAGAAACCATAAAAATTTGGAAAATTTATAAGTACAGTATGAATAAATCTTATTACAAATATAAGAAAGTCGAATTCAGAAACCGTGACGGTACAATTAACAAAGACAGATCATATGATAGCAGTCCGTTTAATGAAAGCGAAAGAAATGATATTTTAAGAATAAAAACGAACAACCCAAATGGATATGATGCATTCCCTTCCGAATTTAGCAAATTATTAAAAAAATATGACAAATTCAACGGTTTTCAATGATCTCTTTCAAACGACTTAAATATCTAGACTTGTTTCTGAGAAAAACTTCCTGCAGTCAGGTGTCACGTGATGGAAGAAAGCGTAGGATACATCATGAGATAAAACATATAGTATCCAAATCCACATAATTGCGCTCATGTAATAAAATACATATAGTTATCCATGAAATGATCTCCATCGCATGCTTAGTAGTTAGAGAGTTGGGTTTCGTAACAGAGCATTTTGAAAAATGCTCTGGTACCCCCAACTCTATAACTACTGACGGACCTTTACGGCTAACAATTTGACGCGCACAGTGATATATTTTACTTACATGTCTCAGTTAGCGCAAAAACCAGCAGCAACTGCAATTTAATGGCATTAACTGCCCTTATCCCAATTCATTAACAGCAGCATGGACGGACCTTTAAGGCTAACAATTTGACGCGCAAACACGATTTCGCACAGATCGATTATTAAATCAGCAATCTTGAATAGTCGCCAGGAAACCAATTGAAAGCTACAATACCGTTCTACCGATTCTAATTGGATGGTGAAGCCCACGAGACTGTAACATAACTCAACTTACGAGTTGACAAATTTTGCTCGGCGCATCTATGATTTCAAGACAAGTTTCCCTTTAAGGACAATAATTGTGGCTACCTACCCTTTCACCAATTGGTCCAGGCTGACCTCGTGGTCCCCGTCCACCCGCATCACCCTACAATGCAGAAATAAATAGCGTCAGTTTATATCATAGAGATAACGTCTGGTTTGGACGCTCCGACTTGACGTTGCAACGTTAATTAACAAGACATTTGCACAGCTCATTGCAACAACGTCCAGGAAATGAAAGAAAAAAGCCAACCGCCCTAAACAATGTTAGATAAGAGGCTGAGTTCTTTGATTGACCTGTGGGTAGCTCTAATTTTGAATTGGCAACGCGACAACTAATTGAAATCTACAAAACAGAAAGACGTGGTTGCCAAGCATGGTAAAACACATGCTTTTGTTCGGACACACCGCACGTTTCGAGCCATTTTTTTCGCAACAGTTAATTCAGACAAGATACCAAAATATATCACACCAGTATTGCCGTAGGTAAACTTGCCATTATCTCAGCTTGAAGCAAATGAATTCTACATGGTTCTTCGAAGAACGCTTTTGGCCAGAAATGTCAAATAGGCATGGTGGAGGCATGTCTCTGATAAAAATCTGAAAAGCTTGGCTGAATGTTTCTTGACTCCCGGCAATATGTATTTCAAACTGAGTTCTAAGCCCTAACCTCTAAAGTGTGCAAAAACCTCTTTTGGGCGTGGCTCGCAGATTCCCTGCGTGCAACTCACCCTTGGTCCTGGTGGTCCGGGCGGTCCAGCAACTCCTGGCTCCCCAGCAGGTCCCTTGTGTATAACAGAGCAGAGGCAAGCGGTCAGAAACGAAAACACCCTAGAAAGTTTTGACGACGACGCCCTTGTGCCCCACCCAATAAGGGTCAAGCAATCTGTGTTACTGATATCATGCATAACGTTTACATTCAACAAAAGCAGTTTTACAGATTGTTCGATAAGGCATCGGGCCCGAGTATTGGTTTTAACCAAAATTGCCTCGAGAACAAGCGTTAGCGTTTATGGAACTTACCCTTGAAATGCTTTGTGTGATGACTCTAAGGGATCAGGGATATCCCAGGTCGTTTAGTTATGCTTGTCTCGAGTGAACTTCATTGGCAGTGGCTTACTTGGATGTTGTATCATTGAGGTTCCCGAGTGAACCACAGTGTAAACCAGTACCAGTGGGATTTATAGTACAGTAGTCTTTTTTTTCTGTTCTGTACTGACGATTATTGTATATTTGTGTGCAAATGAAATTTAAGTGCTGATATGACTGATCTGTACGGACTTTACACATCTTAGTCCTGGCCCTTGTATTTTTTCATGGTAGAGAGATTTTCGTTGCATCCAATGTTCGTTACTACAAACAGAGAACGTCATACTCACCCGCAACCCTGGAGCACCATCTCGACCAGGAATTCCTGCTACCCCAGGCTCCCCCTAGAAAAGCATTCAAGAGTAACACGCGATCTTCTGAATCACTAGTGATAAAAGGACCGCTCAACTAGTAATTTTTCCTACCGTACTAGTTCAATATATTCAATAATAACTCCTAGTTTAGGAGATAGTTTGCTTGATTGCAAAGTATCCCCAAATAGAATGTCTTCAATAACCTTTTTCGGGTTTTCAAACCACGATTTAACGTAAATTCGACTGAAAGATACAGTAGTTTCCAGAAAACTCGTGCTATCCAGGTAACATCTTCTTTACACAGTTCCATGTTACCTTATAGAGAACTATGTAAGTAATATTTACCGTCTCCTTGGGAAATAAGATGACAAAATTGTTTATTAAATTTAAAAACTGAGTCTCAGAAGTCTTGGCGACACATTTAAAAAGGAACCTTCATGGTTAGGTTTGTCAATTCTTAACTTTTTTCCTGATCTCGGATTTTTATAATTACCGCTTCTCCGTTTGGTCCAGGCTCTCCTACAGGTCCCATGTCTCCAGGCTTTCCCTGATGAATACCAAAGATCGATCATTGAGTTTCAGAGTAGCCGTAGTAGCATCTTTGCAATACGAATATACAGAATAGCCTCGACTTTTCAGATACATATTTCAATCATTAAATCGCATTTTGAAACAAAATAGATAAATCCAGTTCTAGTGGCTCTAAACCTGATTAAAGAGATTTGTTGTGATCACTAAATTCTCAAGATTCCTATTTGCGTCGGGGTGGGGTGCCTATTTCAGGACCTGGAGTTCGAATGTCGAGTTTGAAATAAGACTAGGAGATGGAGTTCGGGTTAAAAATGAGTAGCATTTAGTGGTAAACATTGATTTTCGTGTTTAGGATTAAGCAAGGATTTGCGCATCTTTGGGGCTTTCTTACTTAAGTGTTTATTTTGCGCTTATTTTACTCCAAAAGGTTAAGTACTGATTCTGCACTGCTCTAGCTATCTAGAGCAAGGCACGAATTTGTTGGCTATCACACCAGCATTTCCAGAGTGTGAAGTAAATAATTTGTAGCTTGAGTTTTTAACTCAAACTCGAAATCACAACTCTAAGTACTCTATTCAATTACACAATCTGCAATTTTCAATCTGCTTCGTCTGGTGAGGCCTTCATTGAATTGCACTTTCATTACAAAGTCGGACAAATTTAAGCACTTTGCTTTTAAACAGTTGATGTTTAAAAAGATGATGTTCACTATTCCAGAAGTACGTTGCTGAGGGTAGTGTATGAATTCATTTCATTCTCGAACGGTTGGCTTTTGCTCTGCCAACAGGTCATAAAATGCTAGCCGTCTTAACAGGCTTCTTAATGGGAACCCGACTTGTTGAAGCGACGAACATCGATCAGAAAACCAATCGATCAATCGATACCAATCTAAACAATTAATCAATTGATATCGATTGTTATTAGTCAGTCGATGTTCAATCGATAATCACAAAAATCGTCCCTCAAATTATCCATTTTCAACAATTGTTGTATGCGCCTTTTTTCAGAGCTGATGAACCTAACCAAAATGTCTGATAAAGACACGCATCGCGAGTGCGAAGTTACCCTTGTAATATCTGACGAAAAGGATAATCGTGGACATCTTGGTCACCGACAGAGGAGTTTAGTCGCACCACCTTGCAATGCTTTTGCCACATACCGGTTGTGCTGGCATACGCTCAGTCTCCAGCCGTGAGTGTCTCGATGCGCCCGCTATTTTCGCCACCTTCACGGCTGGGCGCAGGGGTTTGGTTATTGTTTAGACTGACCAATCAGATACAAGCCCCCTGAAATTTGCGGGGCAGAATGAACGGCATAATTTAGCGGGATTTCGTCTTTCGCTTGAAATTTCACACTTTTAGGAGGACGTTTCAGGCGTACTTTTCGCATTTCGCTTTTTTTTCAAGACGATTAAAAAAAACAACAAATAAATTTAAGTAAATGACGTGTGGATTGTCTGCATAATTATTTAAATTGTAGTGACGTCACGGACATGCAACCAAACCCGTGCGCCCAGCCGTAAAGGTGACGAGAATCGTGGGCGCATCGAGACACTCACGGCTGGAGACTGAGCCTAGTGCTGGTACGGTTCTTCAAATTCATATGTGCAGCTGCTCTGTTTCCTTGCGTTAATTTTGTTTTGAATGATGGCGATCGGCACGTTGTTCCTTTCGTAGACGGCTAAACATTTGCAAGCGTTCTTTTATCGAAATAAAATGTATCCACACCAGATTTGAGTGTTTCTCCCCGCAAATAAAATCCAATACCGAAAACAATCAATAATATTCGATATCAATCGATAACGATTAAACGATTGATATTAGAAATCAATAAAATCGAATTATCAAACATGCGTTATCGATTGCTCGTCGATTTCTAATATCAATCGATTACAGTCAAAATACTCAGCGCATTCCGCTCATTACTTAGAAATGATTTTCATCATTAATCGGGAACGGATTGCACTATTGGAATCAAAATTGTATTTTTAAATTGAAGATTGAAATGTTCCAATGGTAGACCCATTCGAAGTAACGAATGTTGATTGGATTGTTACTTACATAAGCCAAAAGTTCACACGCGAAATACGAAACCGTTGGCGGCTGTTGGTTTCAGTCGGTTTGACATTACAGGGAATTTTTCTCAATTTTCAGGAACATTTGTTGTGCATTTCCAGCACACTTGTTTTTAAGAAATACTTCTTTACAGTTTTACAACAACAGACTGCTTTTTTACGTGCAAACGTGCCTGCAATTAATATTTTGTTGAGCGAACACAAATCAGGCCAAACATGTCAAGCCGCCAACAGTCTGCTACTTGCACGTGAACATTCGCCAGATGTCAATAACAAACCAATCAGCATTTCTTATCTGGAACAAGGCTACCGTTGGAACATTACAATATTCAATTTGAAAGTGGAATCTTGATTCCAATAATGCAATCCGTCCCCGATTAATGAAAGTCATTCCCAAATAATAAGCGGAATGCGCTGAGTATTTCGACTGTAAATGTTATCAATTGGTATCGATAAGCATCGATAATCGATTTCATTGATTTAACAAGCCGGGTGAGAAATAGGAAGCAAGAAAGCAGAGGGAGCTACGCGAGTCTTGGGGCAGGGACGTCGGCGACGCCCCCCCCCCCCCCACCCCCACCCCTAAGAAAATAGATGAAAAACTACTAGCCTTGGGCTACCAAGAATTCATACTTAGTCAGGTCCTACTGCCCAACATCTGGCAGTATTTTCATAACTGAAATTTTGAAACATTTTGAGTTATAGAACGAAACCAATTGAGCCTTGCTGGTTGAAAGCACTTACATCGGCTCCTGGTCTTCCTGGGGGGCCATCCGGACCAACTTCACCCGGAGGACCCTGGAAATAACAATAAACGAACACTGAAATAAGAACCACCAGCGTACTAATCAAATATCAATGAAAACCTACGGACGGCTTCTGGGACTCACCCACATCAGAACGAAAACCACAGAATTAATTCACCTCGGAAAATTGTCATCCTTGTGCTTCAAGTCATGAAATCTTATAACAAACGTAGAACTTGGATGATACTATGATGCAGAATTCAGGCGGAGGATAAGGCGTTATTTCTGTGAAATCATCCCAGATGCTAAGAAGCCAAAGAGTTAAATATGATTCTTTCCATCACAAAAAAAAAAGAGAACAAAAGTTTAGGCCTTGAACACTACCATGACACATTCGTGAAAACATCATACACCATAATACTACTAAAAGCATCAACATTCTGGAGTCACTCGCTACTCTCATGGAAATCATTAAGCCGCGGCTACACAAGCGATTTTTTTGCTTGCGATGGTGATGCGATTTTTTTGACAATTGTCGCGTCGCCAGCGAAAATCGCATGTGTAGCCACCCTCGCACAGGTGATGCGAGGGGTGAAAAAAATCGCAGAAAAAAATGGCGAAAAATTCAATGAGTTGAATTTTTTGCGACAAAATCACGGACTTTGTCAAAATTTGTCGCCAAGTGTAGCCATCGCAGCGCGCTGTCGACGCGACAATTTTCCAAAAAAATCGCATCACCAGGTCAAGCAAAAAAATTGCTGGTGTAGCCGCGGCTTTACAACGCCAAGCGGTACTTTTTCCCTGATAATAAAAATTATTTGTGCCTGTGACTGTAAGGCATGATGTAGGATAGGTACTTACAGTATTTCCTTTCTCGCCAGTTGGACCTGCTCCTCCCACTGGACCCTCAGGACCCTTTATACAACAACAAGAAAGGTGGGTTTGCTTCAATCGCAGGTTGGTTAGATTATATCATGATTTTTGCTAGTTGATAAACTCCTCAACCAACACTTAATTCATCTTAACATAATTTGAATCCATTACCCATTTTTCCACTACCCTTAAAGCACAACCAAAGGTTAACAGCAACAACCAAAGTCGAAGCTCTTTAATAGGGATACCAAACGAAGAGGGCGGGGTATCAGCATAACAGTGGTAGAGTTTATACGAGTTTTGGTCTCTTTCGAACCGAGCAAACTGAACTTAATGGAGAACTGTCTGTATTATAGAGGAGGCCAGTGTCCTTAAATATTACAAGAGCAGTTTTACTTGACAAATAATATCGCAATTTTCGAGGGGCAGCAATTTAATTTCCAAAAGTAAAATTTCGTAAATGTTAAGAATTTTCTAAAACGTATTCTAATTAAGACCACTAATTAACCAACTTTCTTTTCAATGACATAAAATTCTCGTGATTAACCACCCCCTACCCTCCCCACAAAAAAATCGAAAAACACGAAAATTTGATGTCGTAGAACAAATTACAGGAAAAATACACCAACTTCAAGCGTTGAACTTACTTGACCTCCTTGGATACCAGGTTTACCAGCAGGTCCTGGCAGGCCTTGTCGACCCTGCATATCAATGGAATAACTTAAAGTCATTTGGTAAAAAGAAACCACACAAAACTACAGTAAACATTGACATGCTAGTAAACAATTCCACAATTTAATAGATCATAAAGGGGTCTAATAAATTGAAAGAAATCTATTATCCACCAAGTCATATTGTCTTGATTAATTAACTTGTTTTCATCAGCCAGTGAGCCTGTAAGACTGTCGGCCAGTATTACGGGGCTCACGGTAGGTTTTTATTCATTTGCCAGACATGGGCAAATTTTGCACCACAATTGTGCGATGACCGGCTGTTAGACATCAGTATTCCACCTAAGGAACATTTCTTTAGCCCTTCTTCAGAGGGAATCAGGGGAATATGAGTTCTGTGCGGTACACTTTAGATATGGCAACCCTTTCTTGTGTTAGTACTCGTTTTCCACCTATTTTAATCAGTGGCAATTTAAAATTATCTTAATTTTAGTTTGGTACTCTTCGAAAGGAAGTAAGCGGATTTCCTCACCGTCATTCCAGGCTTGCCCCGTGGACCGGCTTCACCACGTGGACCCTGTAATCCCTAAAATTAAACAAACAGGCCAAAGTGATATGCCTCTGGTCACGACCTAACGACTTTCTCAGTGAGCCTTTGAGGACGGTGCCTCCTTTTGTTACTGCGCATACATTCTGCGCATCTTGGGATATTCGGGTTTCTTAAGGAATTTGCCCCCTAATACAACAATATTTTTGCGCGGTTTATGACTATTTGGACAGACCAGATCTTAACAAGGGTTATCAGTACCCAAAAAGAAAATTGGGGGTAACCACGCATTTTTCAGAGATAATCGAGCTTAAATTTGGAAAGAAATTGCCATACATTCTTTGTATTTTAACGCTTTTTTAGAATTATTGTTGCTTAATTATCTCTGAAAAATGCGTGGTTACCCACATTTTTCTTTTTGGATTCCAATAACCCTTGCTAAGATCTACTTTTTCCCCATAGTTGTAACCTTTGCAAAAATACATCTCTATTAGGAGGTACCGTCGTATAACGTTGGAACCGTATGTAAGTCTGTAGTGTATCAACTTACAGGCGCTCCTGGGTCGCCAGCTGCTCCGTCCAAACCACGTGGTCCCTGCAATCATAAAATCGAGCAGTAATAACAAACATGATAGCAAAATGTCTGGAAATACTATTAGTCGAGGTATGTAATGAAGTATCCGTAGTTGTGTAAGAAGAAAGGAATGAAAGTAGGAACTGTCTACTCTTTTCAAAGAATGAGAATTTCAGTCAGTGAGTGGACAATAGACTAGTAATGAGGTTGATTAACATAGGCATAAATGGTCATTCAAAGGATTATTTTTGCTGGAGTTAAGACCTTCCAGTTATTTCAATGCAACAATGATAAACGTTATACTTCACGGAAAGCAATCGAACACCTCATAATCATCACCATATATCAGTACCTTAAATGAGTACACTAAGGCCACACACATACAATATTTTTGTTCAATTCAGTGGGAGAAAAACTGCTACTACGCGACTTACACATTTCTTTTGTTTAAAGTTTTGCAAAATAGCCAAAAAATGAAAAGGGGAAGGTATATGTTATTTACAATCATACTTCGTCACGCGTGTTCAGCATTTCAAAGATTTGAATCGCATTAGTTTTCAAATTTAAGCGTCGTCTAGCAATGAATAATTCGAAATTGCAAAGAAGAATTGGAAATTTGTTGCGAGATGCCGGATAGCCATGGCAATTCCTCGAGTTGACACCGAACATTGAAAGATTTATTGTAATGTAAGGCGTAATTCTTCATTCAAACTGACGCGTAATTTAGAGATTCGATACAAATCTTCGAAATACTGCAGGACACGCGAGACGCACTACCTACAACACTATCTTACGCAAGTTAAGCACTTACGTTTTCTCCATCCCTACCGCTGCGGCCTGGATCACCTGGTGGCCCCTGGTTATGAAGATAAGATTAATCTCAACATAGAAACTTTCATTAATCTATTGGCTGGATTGGTAGTTGTATGGTATCAGCTGCTAGTATCACAGTTTATATCCATTATTCATTATGTAACGAGCACTGCATAGGTCGACGACCACAACAACGAAATCCAGTTCTCAAACTCATTAATAATTCATAAAGAGAAAACAAAGGAAATCACTACCGTGACGGTGGTTTGGATACCGGATCTTAATTAGCATAAAATTTTGCGAACCTTTGCTTTGAAGTTCTCCAAGAATTATGAATGGTTTGAGAAACCATATCAAAAACTCGAAAGAGTGTTTCATCAGGTATCCAAACACCTCGAAGTCGATCAAAAAAACTCGGCTGCGCCTCGTTTTTTCAACCCACTTCTCGGGGTTTGGATATCCTGTTGAAACACTCTTTCTCGTGTTTGATATATTACTTCTAAAATAACTTTATTGCTACACTCTGCGGGCTTCTCTACAGTGCCAGATCAGCGTACCAAGAATCGCCCGTTACAAAGCGTAAGTACCTTTTATACCTACTATTGCGTGTACTACTTCTCTATTCGAGATATAACCGTCCTGCATATCTACGTTAACTAATCGCAATCTTAACGGTTCCTTACAGCACGTGCACAACTGTTCTAAAATACATGTTTTGTTACAATTATTCAGCACTCTCAATGTTACTTACTTTTTCACCATTCTTTCCAGCTCCTCCTTTGCTTCCCTTCTCTCCCCGCGAGCCCTGTGAATGAAACGCGCTTTAGTTTGTACAACTTGAATTGTTTCCAAGAGCACCCGGACATAAAACAGGGGAAATCTCCACCTTTTGTAAAATATCCAAAATCAAAGGGGCCATGAGAAGAGTTTCTAGCTTTCCTATAAATCGTCACACTTTGTTAAAACATTAATTCTTAAAGGACTCAAAAGTTTAGAACAACATTGAACGATTATTAGGCTTGACTTGCGAGTAAAGGGACCTTGTCTTATAGATCCAAGAATTATCGGAACGTTTATCAAAGACCTCATTGTATTAACTGAGACATAAACCAATGAACAGTCCCTGCTTTTCACATGACAATGACACTAACAGCAGTGCAAAGCAACAAACCGGTCTTCCTTGGACACCTTTGGCTCCGTCAGCACCTCTTGGACCTTGCGGACCCTAAATCAACAACAAAACATTAGCGATGGATGCAAATGTCTCATAGCACTTACTTGCATAACACATAAGAAAGAAATCAGAGGTTATCCTCTGAGCTGGCCTCGGCAGCCGCTATCGGGCCATTGCTAATCTCATCGCATACAACTCTTGAATATTGATCTGGACCCACCCACCCAACCCAACCAGGGATCGTGATGTACTCACTGGTTTTTTAATCCACACTGGAGATAGGACCACCATTTTAACATGGTCATCCAAACCACGAAAAGGTCTAAAATTTGCAAATGTTACAGCAAAGGCAGCACTTTCAGGCTCTACATCTGAGTGTTGATCCAGCTTGGATGAGAAAAACACGACCTCCCGCTCTGACGTCAGGCCCCTCACCAACTAAACTAACCAAGTGGTGGTCACAAAACCATCACAGCAACATGGGATGGAAAGACAAATTATTAATACCCATAAAAAAAACATCAACATCTTTTGAACTGAGAGTTCATCTTACTCCCATAACTCAGTCGTTTTTTTCTTACTTTTCAATTTTAAAGTCGCAAGGCATTCAGGTTGCGCTTATCTAACATCCGTTACATTAAACTTCTGTTTTAATGCCGAATGAATGAGCCATTTCTGCCGTGGAAACCCAGTTCATAAAACAAGCATGCTTACACCTGTATGAAGTGATCAAGGTTACTACTTACCACAGGACCTTGTGGTCCAGGCGGACCCTCAGCGCCTTCAAACCCAGCTTCACCCTACAACAGAAGATGCACAATGTTAAGGCAAAATCACTAACAACAGTGGCTGAGTCTCTAGCAAAGGTGAATGAGTACGATGACTGTATATGTCCATTTTATGATATTTTATCTCCGGGAAAATGGCTTTGTAACTTGCAGAAAAAAATTCAAGTTTACTTTTAAGTGTTCAATGGTCTCCTAAGAAATTAAATCATTCAATGAATAATAAATTTGCATGTAACCCTTTTTGATACACTTTTACAGAACTAAAGTAAAATTATCAAGGACAGTGAATGGACTGAAATATCTGTACAGGCGCCCCTTCAGCCGATTTTATTGGACGTCTTCAAATAACTGGTACTATTTTAGTTTTTCAGCTGTAAATTTTCCTTTATAAGTCTTCTGCTTTTTTCAGGACTTCTCTAAAAACCACGCTTACGTAACGACAGCTGCCTGATCAAATACTTTTGCACAAATGGACAGAAAGTTGTCAATGGACAGTGTCATCTGTCCAGTTTCTTCTACTTTTGCCACTCTTAAGACACACCTTTGAACTATTAACGAAAAATGTGCTAATGGTAGTCAATGGACATTGACAAAATGTTCAGTCTCCCCTCAGGAGAAACTTTCATGGTGTCAATTTGAAATACTTAATGAAAACATATTTCAGTTATTAATACATATATATAAATAAAAACATTAAACACAATTACAAACAGAAAACAAAACAAAACAGTCAGTGGATAAAAACGCTTATCCAGGCTCCCTGCGACACATGATTATAACAATAAAATAATGAAACAATTTTCGATCCATGTCAGCTTTTCCACAGACCTTTTATCGACATATAACACTGAAATACACAGTACCAGTTCACCAGGCTCTCCATCCGGACCAGGTTGACCTTGTTCCCCTGTAGGGCCCTACACATGACAAAAAATAAATCAGATAACACAAGATTTCTGCCTGTAATGTAACAAAGAATCAGGGAGACCCATTACAATGGTATAATTCATTTTGCTATTACACTCGCTTTCCACTCACCCGAGCACCTCTTGATCCCGCGGGTCCAGAGAGTCCCTTTGGTCCAGCAGGTCCCTAGAAAGGGAGGTCATTAAAATGTGAATAAAGGAATATTTTTCCTTTTAACTCTTAATCAAAACAGTAGTGGCTGTGGTTCCACTAGGCAAGTTTACAACGGAGTTTCAACGTTGTCTAACCGTTTCCAGTGGAATCGGTCACCTTGAGGTTGTGAGTCGTTGTAAGCGCCACTGTTACTCGCTTGGTAAGCGTTTACAACGGAATTACAACGTTGTTTAGCCGTTTCCAGTGGAACCTGACACCTTGAGGTTGTCAAGCGTTGTCAGTGCCGTTGTTTGTTACTACGATAACGCGGTAATTTTCAAAGATAATTAAACGCTGTGTACAACGGTAAAAAGCATGGATTATCAATTGCAAATCTTAACCCAATTAGCGCTGACCAATCACATTTCTAGATTTCACAGGGAGGTTGCCGCAAGTGCACGAGCTATTTGCAGGAACTAAATTGCACGAGCAAGTTCATGAGCTGAAATGCAAATGCTCAACGGTTGAGGGTAAACCCAGGATGTTTACCATTTACAAAAACCTTTCCGGAAATTCCGGTTGGAAAGTAAATGGTACACAACTAGTCGACTAGTCGGGTCGTTCTAGTGGAAAATTTCCCGGAGAACGGAACGTCTGAAAACTGTTTTTCCGGACGCAATGAAATTCGTGTTCCATTTATTCAAACTTCATCTTTGATAACAGGTATTTACATCATTTCCGTTTACCTTTTAGCTGTGCACAGAACGTTAAAGAAATACCAAAATAACGCACGTGCAGAGTCGTTGTTTTGTTAATTAAAGCTTTTGTTTCGTGACGTTCTCGTTCGCCGTCGCCGTCGTGCAGTTTTTAGGGAACTTAAGCAAACACGTCGGCGACGGCTGACGAGAACGTCACAAAACAAAAGGTTTAATTAGCAAAACAATGACTCTGCACGTGCGATACAGATTTTGGTACATTTCTTTGCCGTCCTCTGCAAAACAACAACGTGAAACGACCAAATTCAAAGTTTTATGTAGAACGTGAACACACGACAGTGAATTTTCTTTTTTCTCCCTGAACTGTAACGCCGTCCTTACAGAGTCAGCTCCAGGATTGTTCGGCTTCATTAGACAGATTGAACGAGTTGAAACTATCGCGAAGAAGTTAGAAATATTTGGAAGTCATTTTTAAAGTGACGTTTTCCTTGGCGTTGCAGTCGTGGTTGCTTAAGTTCCCTTTTTTTGTAAATGGGAGGGATTTCTGCAAACCTGGCAAATGTAAGCGCCAGTCCCCAACGGATTTTCACAACACGGAAATTTGCTTACCATTTGCCCAAACCGGTTTGCCCATGTAAATGGTAAACAACCAGACAGGGCAACAGCGATAATGCATTCGTGCCCTTGGGATTCAAAGCTGTAGAAGTTTTCGAACTCTCCTACAGGTAAAAATTTGCTAGAAAATGACGTTGCGGTACATGTATATTCTACGTGCAGGAAGATTCAAGACGTAAATGAAAAATAAACCCGTCAAGAAAAAGCGTCTAACCGCCATCTTGCCGCAAATCTCGTTGTAAAACCAACCCTCAAAGCTGCGGGGTGCAGTCGCATTTAGAAAACTAACATTTGTGTTTTACCTCAAATTCTGCTGTTTTTTAATCCTTTTTGGAATAATCAACTCCTTAGCACGGACAAAGATAACAATTACATTTGTTGTCAACGCTGTTACAACGTTGAAAGTTGAGATTTCAGAAACAACGTAGTTACAACGGTGTCAAGCACTAGTGGAACCACGGCCAGTATTTTGAAACGAGTGTTGAATACACAATGATTCAAGGAACGTCATTAAGATCATGTTTTAAATTATCAGACACTCCAAGCAGTGAACTGCGGACGGCAACCGGAAGCGGATTATTTTCCCCCTGACGCAAATTACACCATCATGTTTAATTTGTCAAAACAAACGTCCTCCAGCCTTAAGTAAGGAGCAAGACAAGCTAACAAATGAAGCCTTTAAATTCGGTTGACGCCCGTGGCGCTTAAATGTCAGCGTTTAAAGTTCCCTAACTTGTTCCTCTTGCCCCTCTAAAGCATTACTTACTGGTGGTCCTTGAGCTCCTGGGATGCCATCATTTCCTTGAAAGCCCTAAAAAAAGATCAAAGAATAATGCATACCGGTCTGATCCGTTTAAAACACCCACAGCAAAGAATGCAAGCATCTGGAGGTAAACGTCTACTTCTGCAATAACTTGTTTAAACGTCCACTTCCTAGATCGAAATGTTTTTAAACATTAAAATGTTTGTGTTTTTAAGGTGAACCTTAACAAATGACACAACTTGTTTATACAAAAACTGGACAAGTGGTTTTTCTTTTCACTGACATAACAAATGCCACGGAAACTGACGAATTATCTTACAGGTATTCCAGGTTTTCCAGCTGTTCCAGGATTCCCCTTAGCTCCTCTTGGACCCTAGAGAAAGGAAAACAGTGACAGCTTCAATTGATTGTTTTTATTCTTGGTTGTATTTCTTCATAATTCGCCTTCGAAAAACAAATGTTTACAAAGCAAAATAAGGGAAAAGCCAAAGCAACATGTAGAAAATACTCACCCTTGCACCTGAGGGTCCCCTCTCTCCTAGAGCACCCGCGGCACCCTGAAAACAAAACCGAGACCCCTTTTATAAAAATGGAAAAAAGTGCAGGATTTCAACGATTAAAGTGTATTGCAGTTCGTTAAATTTCTTGACTGGATGTGGAGAAAACGAAATTGCAATTCTGATAGAAGCTTGCATTTTTTTGCCCTTATTTGATCTCTAAACTTTGTATTGCATCTCAAACACAATTTCGCAATTCATTTTAAACGAAATAAAGTAATTGCTTTATCCGTGCCACGTTTGTTTTCCTCAACCCTAATGCGCGTGCCTAGTAGTTTGACAGCAAACCTAGCCTTAAAGATTGAGAGTAGAAGGGGTACTATAAAAAATGCGACGTAGGAGAAATGAATACATGATATGTTTACCACAAACAAAAGCATTATAATTTGTTACCTATTAGTTATATATCAATCAATGAATTTGAACTTTGAAACTGTCGTTATAGTACTTTCAAAAAGTAAAAGTAAAACAGACTCCTGGCTTAAAGAGGATTCATACCACTGAAGTATCAAACCCTTGAAGAGGATTCATACCACTGAACTATCAAACCCTTGATTGCCAGGTCAAGTCCGTGTTCAATGAGAAAAAAAGAACCAGAACCTCCAGTTCGAACCTTATCACCCCTTCTGCCACGAGATCCTCTTCTTCCTGGTCTTCCAGTGCTGCCCTGTACAAAACAAACAATCAAACAAACGTTACTTGCTAGCGAGTTTTCGAACAATTTCGACAATTCAATAATGTACAACAACGACCTAAACAAATGATTAACCTTAATGATCTCTATAATCCTATATAAAATCTTGTTCATGGCTTTTGTTACCTAACACATGTATGGAAATTATAAGTGAGAAGTAAAATGGACTGTTCTGTGAAATGTGGAAGGTAGCAGCTTGCTATCCATCGCAATTTCGTATTTCAAGACAAAAAAAGCGATGATTGGGACATGATGGATATTCCAAAATCACAATACCGCGAAATTTTGCACACATCTGACGCTATCTTGGGAAACTCAGATGAAATACCTCCAAAAACTGCCCTTGATGGCCTCGCATTACCTTGCTGTATAAATATCTACGTTGTATTTACCTTAATACAAAAATACTGTACCCACCTTGGTACCTTTCTGCCCGGGCATACCAGGCAATCCTTGGGTCCCCATTACACCCTAGAAAATACGTTTGATGAACAAAAATTAAATGAAAAATGCTGTTTCAAAGATTTTTTCAAACTAAAGTTACGACCATAGCATCGTAGCAAATATACCCACTCACAAACAGCACCACCACCAACAACAATAAACACAGATCTAACGTTAACGCTATTGAGACCGGAGGAGGGGGCGGAATCTGCCCCCCGATTTTAACATTTTATGACGTTTTTAATATGCAAGCTACAGCTACCAAACTTTGTGACTTTTCCTAAGTTTTATCTGGCAACAATTTAGTGTAGCACTTCCTGTTCATCAAATTTAACGTTATCCAGGCTATCATGGCAACAGTATTTGAGGGGCCGTTTTTTTTGTCAGAATTTGTAAAAAAAAGTGCAACTTTTCAGAACATTTTAGTGTTCTTTATTCATTTCGATTACTTTTTGGTCAATTTTGATGCATTTTGGAGGTCTTGAAAAAAGCAAGAAATCCAACATAGCGGATCCAAGATGGCCGCCGTTTGAGAACATTATGTAATTCCTACGTCATATGACGTTATCAGCTCATCTAGGGGTCCTCAAAGGAAACATTGTTGGACGTACCATCTGCCCTATAAGTGTCGTTGTCATACATTTTTAAATATTTTCGGAGTTAAGGAAAGGGGGGACGGCCCGTCTCAGAGAAACAAAAAACGCCTGGTCTGAATAGGGTTAATTACTCAAAAGCATATTAAAACGTCATGAAAGATCGTTTATTTCAACATTTTTTTAGCTCCTAGGTTTGTCCCTTTGACCTCAGGTACTCAATATCCCATATGAAAGTGCTACCTTTGGCCCAATAGGTCCTGGAGCTCCAGCCGGTCCCTGCACTCCTACTTCACCCTGTAAGAAGAACATATGTGACAAAGTCATGACCCTTTAAACCCCAACATCATTATAAAAATTCTCCTTACTAGTCTCCATGGATTTTATTGATTACTAGTTGGGAGAACTTTTTCAAACATCAAGACAATTTATCTTTGGTGCTCATTTGCCAAATTCTCATGACCTGCCTGTGTAATAATACACTGATATGGCGAGGAGAAATTTGATGCTGATCACTCTGGGGCTTAAAGGGTTAAACAAATATCCGAGTACGTTTTTACTCACTTACATACAGCTGTGCCAACAAACAACAGCTCTTAAGACAAATACTCAGAAAGCTGGTTTTCACTTGCGACTTAACCACAAGCAAAAGCATAATTACAAACATAAGGGGATCGAACAGACTGTTCCGTTTTGTGTTGTGGTTAGTAGAAATAAACGCGCTATTAGCATAAGGAAAAGAAAAATGAACAAATTTGTTTACCTTGTACATGTGCTTATGCTTATTCTTATGCTGCGTTAATTTCTAGTTAGGACGACATAAGCGGAAACAGTCTGTTCGTTCTCCTCACGTTTGTGCTTGATGTTGTGCTTACTATGCTTCGACATATGCTTATGTTTTGCTTTACATGCTAATGCTTACGTCACTAGTGAAAACCAGCCTTTAAGAACATGTGAAATGGTTAAAACGGCTGTACACTTCACTGCATTATAACCACTGTAAGTACATTTTTTTCTGTTTGCTATTGTGTTTACTTTTTCTTTTATTTTTTTTTAAACACACTTCCACACAACGTTTGCAAACAACATGAAATACACCAAGACCATAAGCAGTAGGCGGCTAAGTCATTTGAGAGACCAAATAAAAACATTTCATTACAAACTAAAATAACGAAAACCAACAACGAAAACAAAACAGAGATACATGCAGATAGAAAAACTACCAAATTACGAAGTAACAAAATTACTGCGAATTAATGAGTGCCATCTGGTGCTAATGCTACCTAACGAACCTTTCCTACGGGTAATGTCTCCTTGAGGTCTAGTTCAATCTATTTTAAAACTCTAATTGAACTGAAAACTTGAAACTACGGTGTTTCATATGGTGTTTCAGCTAGACTAAGTTAATATATATAAACCCTGGCCACCAAAAATGCAACCCGAGTGCATGTAGGAGTGATAAAAAACACAATGTTAAAAGTAGCGGGACTGGAAGTAGCAACCAAGTAGCAAAACAACAACTTACGGGGGCTCCTGGTGCACCAAGTACTCCACGTTCTCCAAGAGTGCCATCAGGACCCTGTTATAAAAGCGATTGAGATTGTTAGATCAAAACCCAAACGGCCGTCAGTCGACCACCGCAACCTCACCACTATTTTCGTCAGTCAAGTAAAATCTAAGTCATTTTCTATCTGTAAACCTTGATAATTTGAGCAACGACCACCTTTTTGGATTCCAAACCGTTGTTACTTTCCAAATGTACTCCGTTAAAACGACCGATGGAAAAGCCAGATGGCTTACAAAGCAAACACAAACTGAGAAAGTCAAGAATATCTTTTTAAAATGTAGTTTACAATAAGTTTCAAATTTATTTCGCTTCCTCATTTATGCTGCTTTTCTCTGCTGTTTCCTCTTTACTTCACCTATCTTTGGTACTACTCCGTTAATCCAATCATCCATTAATACAAATAAATTTTATACTTTCGTCGGTGGTTTTATTACCGGCGTTCCTCTGCACTCACAATAAATCAAGCCCCTGTTTCACATGCAGTTTCACAATACAGCAGACTACAAAACAATGTTTTTAGTTCAGATAACTTTATTTTCGTATATCTCACCTTATCTCCTGGTGCACCGGTAAGTCCTTTGGCACCATCAGGTCCTCTCTCACCCTAGATACAAATAAATCGCAATTCAATACAACTAGCCCTTAATGATAGAACCACATTATGGCTTAAAACTGTGCAGGAACTGCCTTCAAAGGTTATAATCTATGAATATATATAATCTACTCAACCTACTCAATATAAAAAACCACAAAGAAAACGTGAAGCAGAGAACAGAGAACTTACCGGCTCGCCCCTCTGCCCTTTTCTTCCTTCAGACCCAGTTACACCCTATACGAGACGAACGAAATGACAACTCTACTTCAAAACTGTATCGCATAATTAATTTAGGCCGATTCTTGTCCTTTTCGTATTACCCTCATTTTGTCCAATCAGGGTCTTGACAAGAGGACTTTAAGAGAGAAAAACAACGCTCTTTTTAAGCATGAAACTTTACTATAAGTTGAATATTTTGTAAACAATGCTCTTTTTAAGCATGAAACTTTACTATAAGTTGAATATTTCTTATCTTAAAGATGTGTTAAAATAAAGGCTTGTAGAATGATGGGTTCATATTTTTACAAATGGCTTTTCGGGGCCGAAATGTTTTTGGGACTTTCGAGAAACGCGTCCCTTGTCCTCTCGAGCTTTATTCATTTTCAAAATCTGAGTTGCTAGTCATTTTTGTCGCAGTGCAAGTCGTTTTACAGCCGGTTGACAGCTACTAATGGCTGCCTTGTATGTTTCATTTGTCTGAAAATCAGCGGTCTTTCCGACGGACACCTTACGGCAAAGAAACGTACATTATCAAGGTTGTTGGCCGAATGTTCAGATTTAACATCAAAAACTTTTCAGGACAATTTATAATCCATAATACGACAACCTTGTGTGCAAATGATTAGTTACAATCTAACAAGGTTAGTGTGTTTTTGTGTTTTTTTTTTCTTTCTCTCTTGCTAAGCCTTCAGCTATACCACACAGCGGTCAAACGCACGACGCGTGCGCAGTTCCCGCCATAATTTTACAAAAGGAAATACAGAAAAATGTCGAAAGTTTCACTTTAACCGCAAAACTTAACGCCGTTTCTGAAAACTTAAGCTTTTTACTTTGAGTATGTGTTTAGAATGAAGTAACTGGCATCCACAAGTTTTATCGGCGCGAAATTTGCTTTATTGGGACATTTTATGCATCGTTTTCATACGAACTTCACGCTCCTAAAAGTCTGAACTGATTCAAACTTCAAGGCTCTAAAAAACCGGAAGTTGCGTAGCTCTTTGTGTTTGAAGCTATACGTTATAGACTAAATTCGATTTTGAGACGACATTACGGCTTTATAATGACGGCTAGTTGGGACAAAATATCTTCCGTATTGGGCGGAGTCACGGAAATCATCTTCTTTTCCAGGCTGAAAGTTGAACACAATGATAACGCAGGACAAGGTTTTTCCAAGTATACTACTGAGCAAAAACTAAAATTTTGCCGGCGGTTTTGTGAAGAATGATTTTGGAGTTTGACCTTGGCCGCGTTGTCATGACAGTTTTTGAACCAATCACAAGTCAGCATATTGAGACGACATTATCACAAAATAACGTCGTGTCAACGCAATCAAAAGAGACCACTCAGTGGATCGCGATAATAATGGATACCTACTGTTCCTTTAAGTCTTTGTTACGACCCAGTCTATTCCGAAAACTGATGTTGATTAAGAAGCTTGATTTAAAGTAGTTTTCAAATTTTACAAACAACGAGAGCCAGAAGTTGCAAAGTGCCCATTTCCCCGATGCTATTTTTGCTGTTATTTATTGTTGTCCTACCTTAGGTCCTACGTCTCCCTGCGGGCCTGGAGGACCTTGAGAGCCTGGTGGACCCTGTGAATAAAAAAAACTGTAATTAGACAAAGAGCTTCAAGGGGTGGGTGATATTAGAAGACGTTTACCATTAAAAGGGAAAGTATCCCGTCAAAATAACGAAATATCGCCTACTTAATCTCCATGTTTTATTGCCAAAAGCCGCTAAATTATAAAATTAAAATCATTAAGTAAATTATTAAGTAAATTGGATAAAATTGCTCAACAGAGCAAACCAAAACGTAGTTTTGAGACAAAGTGCGGAACTACAAGGATGGAAGTGGTTTGCAGTTGGTTAAATTTGATTTCGTGACAGGATGTCCAGAAAACAAATTTACCATTCTGTTAGAAACTTTTAAATTTTTTGCCAATTATTACTGTCTTGTAAGCTTACATTTGCTTACTATCACCACTCTTAGAGATTTTTCCCTCTCCTTTCAATGCAATATGGTATGCTTATAGCACGTTTAAACTCAGTGGTGAACTTAAACAGCATCGATATAGATTTCCCCTTGTAATATCAATACGTCATAACTAAACACGTAGGTCGCAAGAGCAAAGAGGATTGTCACCAAATTAAAGCTCCACTGACATATGTTTAAACGCACCAGGGCTATTCCTAAAGCCAATTACATGACTGGATCCACTCTTGTTAAGATTTCTTATTACTTCCAATTACTTATTATTTCCAATTAAATAATCATTAAATTAGTAAGACTACATGAATTATTACTGATGATAAATAATTAGCAGAAACTTACAGTTTCCCCCTTTTCTCCAGGTGGGCCATCGGGGCCTTGTAGACCCTACCCCAAAAAGAAAAAAAATAGCTGTAGTTACATCTGATCACGGGTGATTCTCAAATGCTACATATGTTACTGAGTATCGGTCATTAAGCTGCAAGCTAAGATGAACTGACCACTCATTTGTGGGATAAAAAATGAGAACATGTGTTCCCGGATGAAAAACAGGTTGTGGTCGTTTGACCTTACGGATCGTATTATTTTTTTGTGGTTGCTATCTGTCCATGTGTGGGACTTCCTTAAAACGTAATATAAAGATTTAGCCAAGCCTAAAACCGGAGCGTCTCCCCTGAGTATCGAACTCAGCTTGCCGGCATCGCTGGCCGGCACGATTCCACTACGCCACGCACTGGTTATTGAAGTTCCCTTGAATAGAGTTTACTTCGACATCAGTACATATTTTTTTCAAACTTTCTCTGATTGTAAGTTGCGATACAGTTTTTCGAAACGTCCAAAAAACGTCACCATTGCCGCGATTTGAGTAAACCATAGTTGCTTGCCATACGTTCACTGGGAGCAAGATTATTTTGGACCAGAATCTATTGTCATTCGCCAAGTGGAACTTACAGGATTTCCTTGTTGGCCTCGGAGTCCTTGAGGTCCCTGATTACCTGGTAAGCCCTAAAATAAAATAATTAATACAATAATTAATAATTAATAATAATTATTAATAATAAATAATTAGGACAAATCTGAACCGACATAAACAGTGCTAGATTAAGGATGTAAAATAACTTACCTGAGGGCCTGGTTCACCTGAAGGACCATCAGCACCAGGATCTCCCTTCAAGAATGAAAACATCACATGAACTAACATTCTCAAAACCATTTCGTTAAATAACACAAAATACACAATGGCCGTATTTATACTAGAGGACGCACTAAACTTCCGGCCGTTAAGTGCGACTAGTATCAATACGGGATGCCCTAAACTTTGGTGCGACAAATAATATACCCGATTTTTTTCAAACAAGAGAGTGGGCTCTAACCAAAGAGACTAGAGACTTTTATTGCTTAAGTGCTTCTCGCTAAGTGCGTCCCGTCCTTATACTAGACGGCTTAAACATCTTAGACGACTAAAACGTCTGTTAAGTGCGTCGGTCAGACGCATTTAACTTCAGACGTTTAATTCGTCTAAGGTGTAATGCGTCTGCCTTATTTCCCGTATTTATGCTGGACGTCTTAAGCGTCTTAGACGTACCTCTAGTATAAATACGGTCAATAGTCTTTACGCTGCACTTCTCAAAATTATCTCCATTTAAAATATTCGTAAGATACTTACCCTTGGTCCTCTAGCTCCAGGGATTCCTTGCCGCCCAGGTGTTCCAACGGCCCCCTGCATTACACCCATTCAATTTGGAATGATTAACACTTTTATAATAAGTTACCATATGCAACACATTTTACCAACTTGTTCAGAAGTTTGATGTCAATCGCAAGAGGATAAACTGCAGTCTTGAATGACCACGAATCGGCAGAGACCTTATAATGGTAGCAGTGTACCAACCTACAGGAATGAGATGGCGGTCTTCTATGATCTTTATAACCCTGGACTATGCATATAGCCAGGCATTCGTCTCTAGCTTGATACAGTGGATTCTCCCTTGAAAAGCCACCCATATCCCATTTATGGAGTCTGCATTACAACACCATCATCAGATGTTTGGATGTAACCAGCACTTAGCCTTGTAGGAAGAACAAATTCACAGCTGAGATGTGCCTTTGTCAGTGATAAGGGTGATAGGAATGGAAAACATGAACGGAAGAAGCACATTTCAACTGTTCTATTATTCTAACATTTAAACAAATTCCGCAACAACAACAAAACTTGAGCATTGATTTCAATCTCGTACCTTTGGTCCTTGAGGTCCTGAGCCCCCAGGAGCACCAGACAAACCCTGTTTATTACAAAGCAACATGTGCCAGTGAATTACTATTTCTTGCAGGTATGAGTTTCTTAACAGTGTGTAGTGGAACCTGGTTGCAGTAACACCTTTAATTTTTTACAGTTGACAGGGGCTTCGACAAGTTCCATTCAAGAGTAGATGGCATACATTGTGTAGAAAGCAACTGACATAGTTCAGTCTTACTAGAAATTTAATTACTTATTATAACAAAAAAAGTAGCGAATGGGCTTGACACAGTCAGTTAATTTCACTAGCCCAGGAATCTGACATTATCTTACAAAGAACAAAATATCACAAAGAAAAACGTCACTTAAGCTACGCATTCACGTCCTGTTATTGTACTTCGCGAATATTCCAACTCGACTAATTTGTCTGATGTCGCCGAGCCATCCGGTTCGCTAAATTCGTTGAGACGGCGCTCAAGCTCAGGAAGAGAAAGGAAAATTCACCGTCGCGCGTTCCCGTTCGTCATAAAACCTTAAAACTGAGCACTTCACATTGTTGTAGACCATGGCAAAGAAATGTACCAGAATATATAACGCACGTGCAGAGCCACTGTTGTGCTCATCAAAGCCTATTGCTTTGTGACGTTCTCGTTGCTGTCACCGTCTCGTTTTCTCAACTCCCCAATAACTGTTATTTTACAGGAATCATTGAACTATATACCTTTGGACCTGGATCACCCATTGGACCTCTTGAGCCTCTTTTACCAGGTGGTCCCTGCAAAAAAATGAACGACAGAAACACACCAGGGCTTTTAAAGCAGAGTCTTCAATTGCAAAACAGTAAGGCTATTATTTGACAGTTGGCTCTACCGTACTACTACATCATATTCTTAAGACTTGCAAGTCTCCAACCGAGAAAAGCTTCAGTGCCGTCAAACCCCTTTAAGTCTCGAAAGGAGACCAAAGGGACATACTAAACTCCCTAAACTGCGTACTTTCAAACGACAAATATGCACATTTTGCAAAGGTGGAGATAATTAAAATGGTTTGGTCCAAGACTAACTGAGCAACATGACAATGTAAAGGATGTTTGCCCATTATGGAGCTGTCTTTGAGAACAGGCTTAAATTGTATTTGGCTGAATACTACCAACACTTATAGTACAATTATACCATTTTATCACTTACCATAACACCATTAGCACCATTGGGTCCCTGAGGTCCTTGTTCACCCTAAAATGTACAGTATTAATTAATTTACTTCAGCAATAGCAATAATAGTCATTAAAATCTCCATCGCGGCCATTGTAAGCCTAGTTTTTTTTCCCGATTGTTTTAGTTTCAATGCATACCGGATAACAGCGAATAATGCCACGTCAAGTACCGCGACAATCAGTTTTCGCCGCGAAGCAAACGCCGTTTTGTGCAAAAATGGGGCAAAAAAATACAGCAACGAATATCAAAGCTAAGAATTTTTTAAAAAATAACTCCACTCGAACACGTTGAATATGGGCTGATTGCAACTATTTCGATGATACGAATGAACCTCGCTGGTCATTTATCTCCTCATATCCAGCTCGCCCTTGTGGAACTATTGACAGCAATTTTGCGTATGTTATATGAGAAAATGTTGTTACGCACAGCCAACTATTATAAGCATCGTCAAAGGGCTACAACCAACAGTAACTGTGATTAAGTAGCTGTGACTAAACGTTTCAAGGGTTCGTAGGATAAGTCCTACCAAAACCTCATCTCTGATGATTTCACAATTATAGAAACTACCAATTATAAATGACATTTTAGCAGTGTTACATGAATCACTGCCTTAGGATTTGTTTCACACATAAATCTTCATTTTACAGTGAACGTTTGCCTGTTTACCTTTTCACCTGCTAATCCTGACGGTCCCTTCTCCCCTTGCTTGCCTCGTTTCCCCTACAAATAAGCAAAATTACCCTCTGTTACATAGACCATTTGGAAAAAAAAAAGAAAGCAACGGAAATCTCCACGCAATCATACAATTTTGGGTACAATCTCAGCAGGCTATGAGATTGTCAGCTCTAAATGAACTAAAATGTTTACGGTCTGATATCCTCTTGAACATTTTCAGGGAAGATGAGCTTGCTTATAAGCGTTGAGTGATATTGGAGGGTCGACAATAGGGTCCTTAGATCCCGCCATCCCGCCTATTTTGTCCAGTTAATCCCGCCATCCCGCCCTTCTTTGCGTTGAAATCCCGATCCCGCTTACATTTTTAAATAGTTTTCTACTTTCATGATGAAAACCTCACATACCTTCATACAATGGATAGAAGACAAGTAAAGACGTTTTTATGGTCGATTGTCTCGATACCATCTAAAAATATCGCCACTTTAAATGACGTAACAAGTGTTTCGTTTGTGTTATTCTGTTTTAGACCTGTTTTACCGTTTTCTTGTCCAGGTGTAAGTGAAAGGTAGAAATTGACAAAGATTGTTTGCTACGATATTCTGCCTACTCTCGGTCCTTCCTTTTTTGGAAGACAACCTAATAGAATCATGGGGAGGGGGGGTGGGCTTGAACCAAATTTCAGGGGGTGGGCTTGAACCACCCACCCGCCACGGGACAAAATGGCTGATCATAGCTGCTCCAACAAACGCTCAATGGAAAGGGTCGGAAAAGTTAAGAACGCAAACAAGGCCAAGAAATGCAACACGACATCTGACTTGATACCTCTTTCCGAAATCAACACACAACATCACAAAAGGACTCATAATAGCTTGACATGCAGGCTACTCTTCCTTGATCAATTCATTAATTACTAGAAAGCCGACACACTTCATTCACAAACGATCCATTTCTATCGGCCTGCGCTGGTCAAATCATGCAGTCTCGTAAAAATTAAAATACCGTATCCCGCTACTTTCCCCTTGCGATTCTCGCATCCCGACGCCGTAAAAACACAAAATCCCGCTCCCGCTCTCAATTGAAATTCCCGCTTTCCGCTCCTGTTTTCAGCTCCCATCCCGAATATCGCCACAAAAATTAGCCAAATCCCGCATCCCGCCAAACCTATTGTGGACCCTCATATTGATGAAACATTGTTGCTTGCACACTAAACCTTTTGTCAGTATCCGGTACAAAATACATTTTATTTAACATTGTGCGGAACCTACTTATAAGGGATACATAATTTTATCAAATAGTTGATTTTTCGTTTCCCTTCCTGTACACGGTTTTAAAGTTGTCCATTGGGACACTTTTTTTTATGAAAATGCTTCTTAGAAAACTGTAAATTCTAGTGATAACGTTTTCTGGCTCGCATTGTAATCCGTTGTCTTCCTACAAAATAAGCTTACCCTTTGTCCTTTACGGCCCATCATACCAAACTGACCCCTTGGCCCTTGATCACCCTGTAAGAAATAACATGTTGAAAATGTAATTTCCAGTCAAAACTGCACTGACCTAGTACTGATAAAACGTGACAGAATTAATTAATTTAGAACAGTGGAATTATTCCAGACAAGTTGCGTTCAAATTGTCCTCACATGATTGTCTGTAGACACTTTGAATTTCAAACTATCCTCGCGCGGCGCGCTAAGCCGATTCGAGACTACTTGCCTATTCCCTACCTGCGCATTGTTTTAGGGTGTAATAAGATTTATATAACCAATAATTTCACCTTCTCTCCTGGCGGTCCAGGTTGGCCTGGCTGTCCAACAGGACCTTCAGAGCCCTAACGGAAAATAAAGAACATAGTGATTACAGGAGTGATGCGGTGCTCTTTTATGGCTATCCTCCTTTTGTAGGGACAAGAAACGCTTGTCATTCATTCATTACTTATATGGACAGAGTGTTTTTCCTCCGGGGTGGTACTCCCCCCAAATTTGGGTGGGGTAAGTGGCCCACTCCTTGAAACCCTTACCCTATTTCAGACAAAAATATGTGATTTTCTCTACCCTAATTCAGGACCTGACCCAAAATTCGACACCCTATTTCAAACCTGCCCAGAAACTTCTTCGGTTTGCGCAGACATTTGAGAAGGGCTTCAAATTTCGGATATTACTATAAACACACTTCTCAAGAGAAGATAGTAGCTTCTTCTAAAAAGCATACCCAATTCCGGACCAGATCGCACAAACCTTACCTATTTCAGAGAATAAAACGGCTCGAAAACCATACGCTTTGGCGCCGCACATACCTATCTGGCTTATATAAGGGACTACCCCCCGGGGAGGGGGGGTCCGTTCAGTTGAAAACAGAATAGGGGACAATAGACATACACAGAAATGTCTCCCAGAAGCTTTAGTACGTTTGCGAACAGTTGCTGTGATATGCGCCAGGGGAATTGTACACTGAGAATGCAGAACCGGCAGATTAACTGATTAACTGATCAAAATTGTTTAGGACTTGACAATCCTCTGTGTTTTATTAATTTTAAAACTGTCTCTTCATACAGGTATTGGAAAATTAATGATTACAAGACTTGCATCCATTCTGCTGCAAAGTACCCGTGCCACTTGACATAGTGTGGGCTATCATCATTCTAAGTTGAAAATGGATCAAATTTCAGTAAATAATACAGTAGCGGACTTCTGTATAAGCCTTAAAAATTCCAATGTGTGCAATATTATTTTTAGTTTAAGGATCGCAGGTCTTTCCATATCCCATTTCAACGATGCAAAAGTTATGGAAGTTACCAGTTATAAACTTGGGCCACGTCAATGTAATGCGTTCCCTTTAAAAATGTATCCTTTTCGACCTGTTTTCGCCTATTGTCCACACTAAAACGATCAAATGATTGGAGACCTTAAGAAAAGCGGTCTTCAAAGTGGAGACATCGTTAAACAGTTTGCCAACAGACTAGAAATGGATGTTAGCAAGTGCACGCTATATTGTGTTTAGAATCACGATCCTCAGTCACAAATTCAATTTATTTAAAGACCTGTTTAATGAATGCAATCAAGATGTGATCAAATGGGCTCAACTTTCGGCGCCTTTTAAGTTGTTTACTAGTATGTGAGGCTATGCTTACACGGGACTGTTCTGGAACCGGTCCGGAAGGGATCCAAACGGATCCAAAACTGAACCTGCAAAACAGCAGGTCCATTTTTGGATCCATTTGAATCCGTTCCGGATCGGTTCCAGAACGGTCCCGTGTAAACAGAAGGCCTATCCGGTCCGAAAGATCCATTTGGATCCGGTCCCGTGTAAACATAGCCTGAGGTTCTGTTTACGCTGGGATACTTGTACATTTTTGCGTATTCCTAACAAAAGGGCCAATTGTTACAGAAAATTAACAGCAATTTTAAAGGCAATTTAAATCACTTATGTAAATTACAGGTGAGTTGAACTGCAATTGAACGACGATTTCTCAGCAATTTGATTGTGATTTTTACGCGCGAGAAGAGCACGCCTGTTTTCATTATAATTACAGCGGAACATGGTTCAGATTCTTAATTAAAAATACAGTCAGCATGCTCTTACAAAAAAAGTACCAATAAGAGATGTTATTATCAACATTGTATTACCAGTTAAAAGTCATTTTACGTACAAAAAATCGACTGGTTTTAATTCTGAATATTTTATTTCTCAGTTTTTGGTGTTTTTTTTTCTTCTTCTTCTTCTTTTTATTGAGATAGAACTAGAAAATGCAAGCTGGTATTTTTGTACAAAGTGTACATTTAAAAAATAAAAACAGCCAAAACCCTGGCGAGGGCTTTCTGCAATTTTAATTTGTTTAGGGGCCGTCGACATATTCACAAGTTCCCCGCTTAACGTCCACGGGACGTTTAGGGGGGGGGAGGGGGTTGAGGAAAGTCAAGATTTGGACGTTAAAGTGGGGATTCTAGGACAAGCCAAAATAACGCGTTGAGAAAACACATTTTACTTATCTTGATAACAGAACATGAAGAGAAAAACGTACCACAGTAGAAAATGAGAACAAACTCGGTGCCGCTGTGAACTTCGTAGTTTGTCACTTATAAAGATGATGCAGAAGGAATACGCGCTCGCTAGATTTTACAAACTAAATTCATCGGCTCTAGAATAACATGGAGTGCGAAATTCCAAGTGGACGTTAAGGAGGAGAGGGGGAGGGGGGGAAGGGGGTCTGACCTTAACGGGGAACTTTTGAATATGTCGACGGTCCCTTAATAATAAAGAGTTTCACGTTCAAAACTTTTAAATATCGTGGCGCAAATCACTATATATGCAACCAAAAAGGCACTGCGATTCATTATCCCCCCTCTTCCTAAAATATATGGCACAAAAAAAACACTTGTTGCCACCCTCAAAGAAGTCGTTTTGTCGCTTTCCTCGACGATCACTGAAAGAAAGATTATCGGAGCTCGTAAGTAAAGTAGGCACGTGCAAGCGTGCAAAATGCACGATTCTCTTCACGCTTGTGCGACTACGCGCCACGAAACACCTTATTTACATACTAAATTGCTACATTCCACGCAGACAGTACTTCGCAAACTTTAAACGCACCAAAACTATGGAGTTCAGCTTTTCTGCTAACCATAATAATAATGCAAAAAAGAAAGGAAACGGGCTGAATACGAAATCGAAGACAAGAAATACGTTGGGCAGAAGAGCACACCACAATGCGCTGGAGCAGAAAAGAAGAGGTGTGATTCGCGGCTGCTTTGAAAGTCTTCGCAAATCCGTGCCTACTTTGCATTCAGAGGAGAAGAAATTATCAAGGTCAGGAATTTTGAGAGAAACAGCAAAGTATATTAAAACGACCAAAGAAAGGTTGGCAGGATGTCAAGCTGACATCGAGGAGCTTCGTCTGCAAAATGAAATGTTGAGCAATGAGCTCGAACGTTTCGAATCTCAACCCAACGAGACACCTCATCTGTACAAAGAGTTCGACGGCTTCACAAAAATCTGTATGAACGACAAACAGCAAATCTACAGCAACCAGTGTTTTGAAACAGCGCAGACTGGAGAAAGCACGGCAACAAATATGTTTTCGGAAAACTACATGAAAGATCGTCACCAAAATTTCGTCTGTTCTACTGGCATTTCCCTCATCGAGAGAAATTCACTTGAAGAAAGAGGATATCTTGATTCAAATTCACTTCACCAGGAGCGGGAAATATTAAATCAGAAGATTTTCGACGAAGAAGACTTCCAAGTCGATGTCGAGGGTTTTGTAAAAAATCCTTTCTCCCTGTATCGACTATCCTGACATAAGCACGTTTAATTCCTTCGTGTGACAAGTGACAAGGAAAGACAACTGAGAAGGAAAATTTGTTACATCAGACAGTAATATAATTAAACCGGTCATGTTTTTGTTAATTACTAAAAGCTGACAACACAAAACCAGTGCTCCTGTTTACAGGGAGGTGGGGTAACCTGGCGTGCGTTTCTCGAAAGCCCCCAACAGCCATTTGTAAAAATATGAAGAGCTCATTGTACAAAGCTAATATCTTAAGATGTCTCTAAGATAAGAAATATTTAGCTTATGGCAACGTTTCATGCTTAGAAACTTCTTTGTTTACAAGATACAGAGTGGATTATCGTTCCCGAAATCGGCCCGAAGTTTCGGGGCTTTCGAGAAACGCACGCCAGGGTATCAGTGTGAGGTAGGTAAAAAAATAGCCCGCCTTTACATGTAATCTTGACAACCTCAGGGTGTCGGGGTAAACTTTTTCGACAACATTTCGTGGTTGCTAAGCACAAGGCGTGAAACTCGACAATCTCTCCGCAACTTTCAAAATTGCCTTCAGTTTCAAGATTTTAAGAGGAAATCGGTGAAAAGGCTGGCCAGGTTTGTACCTGCAGGAAGTCATGTTTTCAAGTTTGAATTTAGCGGGTTTTCAGATGTTACATGAACTTGAACCCTTGTAGGCGGGTTACTCGAACCTTAACATGTTTACATGGCAAAATGTGACCCCGGCGGAGAAGGTTACCTTACGTGTACCCGCCAGACCGGGCAACCCGCCTCGGCGTGTTACCCCACCTATCGTGATCAAGATGAAATAGCAGATAATATGGATAGGTGGGTTACCTCAGTTACCCGGGTTACCCCACCTCCATGTACACAGGCCCTATAGCTAGAAATTTGTTCGCAATTTGTATCAAGGTAATGATGTTGCTCGAAGTTGTTTTATTCCAATCTGCATAAATTAAAGGGAATTTCATTATAACTTACTCCGTATGTAAAATCCCATTCATGTTCGCGTTAATAAATCTAAAGAAATCTTTTTTTTGAACAAAAAGTCCTCGTTCAACTGAGTTCTTTACAAAACCAAATACCGGAACATTCGATCCTCCTCTTATGGACACCTTTGTAATACGAAAACCTTAGTCTCCATTACGGACAGCTAGTTAGGTTGAAAAGAGACCAAAATTTCATATTGCCTCATACAATCATCCCTGTTTCTTCAGTGTCTGTATTAAAGAGGGTGGACTGTAATAACGTTAAGAGACGTCCTTTTGGCGTTAGGCTCCTTATTTGCCTAACTGCAGCTGGTTCGCGAAGGGGTTAGATTGTTTTAGCGTCATGTACAAGACGCAGCCTTATTAGGATAGCCCCCCCCCCCCCCCCCGCCAAAAACTGTGTTTTACGGAATATTTATAGCTGAATGGCGGATCTTGAACTTCGGGTAAGATAAGAGGGGGGGGGGGGAAGCGGAGTTAAAGGGGGAGGAGATAAAATGTGTCACTTCATTGAAGGGAAAAAATTGGAAGGGAGGGAGGGAGGGAGGGAGGGAGGAAGGAAGGAAGGAAGGAAGGAAGGAAGGAAGGAGGCAGTCTCCCCGGGTTCTCTTGCCAGTTTACGTGGGGGGAAAATGCATTTGTCATTCCTTCCGTAGAGCCCTCTATCGCTGTTATTTATTTATGCTACATGTCTTAAAACTGACAAAGCGTATAAGAAACAAAAATAACTTAAGCAAACCGCGTCAAACCGACGGCGTCTTTTCTAACATCTACTTGGAAAAGATCGTTTTATTTTACCACATTTTGACGTAGGATACTTACGTCCTTTCCAGGCCTCCCCGGATCTCCTGTCGGTCCGATGTCTCCTTGGGGACCCTGGCAAACAACCTCATTCAGTTCAGTGTTCATTCCACCCCGAAACATCTTTCCCACACAAAAAGATCCAATGTCACAATGTATTTTACAATTATTTTACTCAAATAATTCATTTGCGTTTGCTTTGGCATTGGTTTATTACGCTCTGTGATAGATTAAATACGAAGTAAAACCAAAACCAACCGTATTGTACTTGCACGTGTCGGTGCGCTTAACGCTAGTACATGCCAGTAGCATGTATCTGCTTCGAACTGTAGATCTGGTTGATTCATTGTATTAATTGTGAGGGTGATAATTTTGGGTTTCAATTTGCGCATTTCAGTCTTTCGCCCTTACCGGTTCTCCTTGGACTCCTTTAAGGCCTCGAGGTCCACGTTCTCCTTTAAGGCCCTAAAAAATCGGAAAATTCAGATATCATTAGAAAAAGTTTTTGTCCATTCTCTCTATGCTGGGCAGCTTACCGGCGAGGTCGTTCTTTTCCATTTTGACTCAAAATGGAAAAGGACGACGACGAAGGCGACTGACAAGGGAGTAATAATAATAATAATAATAATAATAATAATAATAATTAACTTTATTTATACACGATGATAATTTTGATAAATTGGTTTGCAAATTAGCTCTGTTCCTAATTGACCTGAGTATCCTTTTCGCTTCTCTTCTTTACGACACGCTCAATAAACAGCGCAGCCTCAGCTACATTTCCTTTTAATCCTTCATAAGGTGTTATAACATAGATTGAATATGCTGCCCTTGCTCTGATTGAACTGAATATGCTTTGTCCGAATAAAATATGGGAAAACAAGTTTCGCTGCTCCAAGTGCGCTTCTCAAATCAGCACATCATAAAGAGAAAATCTCCGGCGTTAAGTCGTACTTTTAACGCGCGCAACAGTACTTTACGCTACAAGTTAATAGACTTTGTGGTCTGTTAAATTGTTTAAGGATAAAATGCTATCACCTGCAACCAGAGAAAACAACAGGCTATAGAAAAACGGTATCAAATAATCTACAGATCACTACTGTACGCATACTTGTGGTCCACTTTCTCCGGGGAGTCCAATGGAACCGATTTCACCTTTCCTCCCATAGGTTCCCTATAACAAAAACAAACACAGAGATAAATTATAATGTGGACTATAACTGTCAAATTCAACTTGAACCAACGAGCCAATGTAACTCAACGGTTTTCTGAAAGCTTCCCCCAAGGGGGAAAGGGAATAGCAAGGAGGGAGTACGGGGGAAGGGCAATTGTTTGAGGGGGGGGGGGCGGTTATTCGAGAGACTTCTTATTTTTAAATCATTTCATGTGATTCCTCAACTCCCCTACACCCTCTCTCTAGGGCTATTCTAGCTACAGCTTTCCACCTACTATTTGTCGCTGCATAGAGGTCCATATCTGTAAGATTTGATCAATCTCATCTTGAGAAAGAAGTGTGCCTGCCGGTGCCTGTAGAAATATGCAAATGACCAAGTAAATCTCGAGTACAGTGCAAGCGCTACGTAATTAAAATACTTTGTACAAGTACTAACACGGAATGAGCTTACAGCAAAGGAATAACTTCCGGAGTTCCTAAAAAGGTGAGAGTGGTTTTAGCGGAGCCCGCGCGCTAGCGCGTCAGTGGCGCACCATTGCTAAGGAAATTTGGTAACCTATCAAGCCAAGAAATTTTGGTAGTGACGTAATAGTCACGTGGCCGTCCGTCCGTCCGTCCGCACCACAGGGTCACCAATATGAAGTGGCATACACTGGATATAACCCTGTGCTGAATCCCGTGTTTTGGGCGCGAAATCGCATGGTGACCCGCGTTGTAGCAAAACAAGCAAAGACAACAAAAGTCAAAAACAAATTTCTTAATGGAAAAAGCAAGTTCAAAAGAATACTCAGTTGTCTTTTTGGTGGAAGGCGAAAAGTTCAATTTAGGCGAAAAAGATTAGGCGATAAAGTTCAGGCGAAAAGTTCAAATTTGCCTTGTCGGTTCTGTTGCGAACTCGGTCGGCACACCGCTTGAGCTCGCAGCATTTCGCAGCGGTTTCGACGCCAAACATAACAGAGCTAGTGCTTTTTGGTTTTTTCTGTCCAAAACCATGGTTTTTGCGGCGGTCCGAACACATTTTGCCAGGAAAACACCAGCATTTTCATGTTGATAGGCAGCTTGTCACGAAGAAAGAAATAAGAAGTAAAAATTAACATCTGAGGATGTCAATAAACGCTCATAGCCTAGTGGACTAATCGCCGGCTTATGACGCTGTCGAGCCGAGTGCGGCTGTCAGCGAGGACATGAATTTTTTTTTTTAATTTAACGATTTGAATGAGAGTATTTTCACAAATTAATAAGTGCCAGCCAAAAAAAAGCAATAACAAAAGGGGGGCTCCGCTTTTAGATTTGGCTAAATCTATATATTATTTGATTGGTGAAACAGAAGCTATTGATAATAGAATGTAATATAAGTGGGAAAATAATACGATAATATCTTAGCTTTGTGAAATGCGACTTGCAACAGTAATGTTGTTTTTCTTATTTCGTGTGCACTTGTGTGCCCCTTTTTTCTTTCAAGGTCTTTTTTTTTTTTTGTTTTTGCTGTACTATACTTGGATGGATTTATTTGTAGCAAACGCGATTACATTAGGTCGCGCGAATGCCCCTAACGAGTTTTTATTGTTAACGTAACACGGTGCGTTGTACCGGTAAATGAAACAACTACATCCGTATGACACAAATGAATCTGCCCTATAGACTAGTACCACTGTCTATTCCACGGGCTCAGTAAAATCACTCCAAAAGGGTCTGCGAGAGGTACCCTTACGTGTAAAGTACTTCCTCAGATGGTACGAACTTTTAGGAACATAAAATGGCATTCTAGTTATTATACTCGCCATGTTTACTATTCGCGCGCTGATTTTGCCCATCTCACCGCAATCTGAACCCGCAACAAAATAGTGAATGTTCTATATCGGGATTCCACTTTTAATACCAACAAAAATGAACACGTGTACAACGCTATCATAAAAACAGTATTCTCGTACTTACCCCGATAAGCGTTATGCCGGATGGGCCGGAATTACCGGGGGGTCCCGGTGGACCTGGAGATCCCTGAGCGCCTGGATCACCCTGCAAGGAAGAGACATGCTCAGAAAAAAAGAACTTCTACTGGATTGGCTTTCTACATTTTAGTGGTTTTCTGGCTCTGTGGCATTGGTTTAAAAAAAACGTGGGCGCATCCTAAACAAAAAGACACGGAGCCAACTCGAATGAAAAAGAACTTTTTCCGGTGGGGTTTTACTTCTCATGTAAACCTGTCGTGAGATCACCCACAAAACGAGACAGCTTACAGCGTAACCAGCTCCCCAGTACTACCCCCACAAGCTCTTTAGACTGTAAAGAACCTGAGGGGGTACCACTAGGGAACAGACAACTTCATGTCCCAACACGATGTGCATGTGTTCAAAATAAAAAAAAGTTTTCTCGTGGCAAAATTCAGTAAATAAAGCCAATTAATAACCTTCATATCCGATACTAAGTTCTAGGATAAAGTACATATATTATTACCTGTCTACCAGGACCTCCACGCGAGCCTGCGTCACCTGTCACTCCCTGGAAAGCAATGACAATGATTTGATTAGATGGCCTAGATGGAGGGGGGCGGGGTGGGGCGGCATAACAGCTAACACTAAAATTTTAGGCCATTTAACAGCTTGTAGTAAATAATTCGCTGTAACAGTTAAAATAAATGAATGAATAAAAATTTACACAAAGATTGAGGAAATGGCCTTTTTTCGCATGTTAATGGCAATTCCATCAGTAACATCACTTCTGTAGCTTCAGTTATCCATTTTTCTTGTTCCGTTTAGTACCTAGAATGTGTTGTATTGACTTAACTGTAGTTTCATATATAACAGTTAACAGTAAAAATTTGGGCTGTATAACACTTAACAGTAAAAATATAGAGCGATTTTTGTTTGACCTTGAAGTAATTACGAGTGAACAAAACCAAAACAACAAACGAATAAGAAAATGGCAATTTAATTGGTTTAGGGAACAGACATAAACGCGCACGGCTTTTGGTTGGTTCAGCGAACTTCAAGCAGTTTCCACCGAGTAAATCCGAGTAAAGAGCTTTGACGTCACTCCGTATTCAGCTATACGATTGGACAATCGAACAATGTTAGGGTTTTCTTCAGCGGGAACGAACGAGGTCCTGTTTTGATCTTTTAACTAGTGGCAGATGAAACAAGTAACGAACACTTACGGAAAGCGTTTTTCAAGGTCAAACGAAAATCGCTCTATGGCCCATAACACCTAACAGTAAACCCCGTCTAGGCCCTCTGATTATGTTAGGAGTAAATTGTCTTGCAAAGATTCTATTTGCAACCACTGTCGGGTGCTGTCGCAAAACTGACTAGAGACTAGAGCGTTCAAGATAAACTACAACGACAACAACAACTTTAACTTCTCAACTAAATCCATCTATTTCCACACAAAATTTAAGATTAACAGGAACAAACTAGGTCAACTAATAGAAATTAGAGAAACGTTTGGAAGGGGAGAACGCATGGTATTGAATTAACTGCCAAACCCATTGAATTAACTGGCCACAATTCAGTTGCCAATACTTTTAATAGCTTTTTTTTGCCAACACTGGCAGTGACCTAGCAAGTGCCATTCACTGTGTCAACAAAACTGCCCATCAGTATATGTCATCTCTTTCTTGTGGTATTTTTTCCTATCTCCGTTACTACAGAGGATATATAACATGAAACATCTAACCTAAAGATTTTAAAAGCAGTAGGTCCTTCTAGTATTAATATTTCGGTTTCAATCTTAAAAGTTCTAAAAAACGTTTTATCAGGACCCCTACAATAATCTTCAATACCTCCTTTTAACTGGCATTGTTCCTGAGAGATTCAAATTGACCAAGTACTTCCAGTATTTAAAAAGGGATCACAGATGAGCTTGAATAACTATCGCCCTATTTCTCTTTTATCCCTTCTAGGTGTTCACATTGTAGAGAAAGAAGGAAAGGCAGCAAGCGAAGAAAACGCAAAAAACGAGAACGCTCACCTTACAGGGCTTAAGTATTGTTCTGATCATGAACCGCCAATCCTTTTCTCCTAACAATTTCAATACCTTTAGAAAAGTTCACGCGAGACAGGCGACGAGGAACATCGCAGAATAACGCGACAAATGTAAATAAACATTCCACTAACTCCACCCTGGATCGGGTGCTAGTCCACTGCAAACACAACCCCAGCATTTGTGTCAACGACCCGTTTCTTGTCAATAGAAACGACACACCACAGACTACCCTCGAACCAACAGCCTTCTGATCTTCGGTCGAAATACCCAGCGCTTGCCCGCCAAAAAACAGGACTGCATGCCGGGTAACAATATTACAGACTACACGCTCAATTAATTACCGGCCGTCAGATCGGATTACGAGAACGAGATTGAGTACGAGTACGGCTTTGGAATCTCAAACCGGTGACGTTCTCAGAACCATCGCCCCTCCTAGTGTAGACAACTAGATACAAATGATCAGGCACCAAAATCAGGCGTGAAATGACACACGGTTATCGTGCAACCGCAGCATAAGCTTACCGGTATTCCAGGAGGACCAGGTCTTCCAGGAGCCCCCGGAAATCCAGCTTCTCCTTTTGGTGGAAGGGTCTGTAAAAGAAGTTAAATACTGGTAAACAGTAATATCTTATGCAAAAATGGTTCTAAATTAAAAGCAGGAAACACACGAGTTGCACTGCCTAGCTTTCCAGGGTTCTCATTAAGTTTTGAAGTAAACGGCTAGGATCTAAAAGTAGGCGGCTTGGCATTCGAGTGTCGAAGGCACGAGCTTCTAGGGGGGTCTGGGGGCATGCTCCCCCCGAAAATTTTGAAAAACTAGAGCCTCAGAGATGCTATTTCATGCATTTTGGTGAGAGTTTTTCACAAAAAAGTTAATTGTAAGCAAGATAAAAGAAGCCAAGCCTTTCAAAATTTAACTTAAGGTTTACACATTTTTGAATTGTTTCATGTACATGTAACTCAGCAAATTGAAAACCATGTTCACTTTCAAATGAAGCTTTTCCATTGAGTGATATGATGCATAATAAAAGTTTAGATAACACAACTAAAATAGCTGTACAAGCCGAAACGACGAGCGATAGTGACACAGATGCTTGTTGGGATTGTTTTGTGATCGCGGGCGCATGCACTCGAAAACAATATGGAGGCCGCGTCGGAAGCACGTATTCTTAGATACAAAAGTACAGACCTGAGAGCGTAATAAGCTACAGGGAGACAATGTGACGGTTAAATTTTGTGCAGTGAGAAAACACTGAGCAAGAAAGTTGTCTGTTTATAAGTTAAGTGTGAGTAAAACTTTCAATTTTTCCACGGCATCCAGTGATTTCAGGCTTTCACTTTCAAACCTTCCTCTATTTCCCTGTAAAGTAGACGACTCAAAATTCGAAGTAGCCGGTTTTTTAGCCGGCTGCCGGCACGAAATGAGAACCCTGGCTTTCCCTCCATTGGACCACTGGAAAATGCGGTCGTTTGAAGCCGTCAGTTAAGAAAACAGTCCTGCGCTGATTGGTGGTGGATTTGTTCTCTTTCATTCTCTTCCTGCTTCCCTACTTCACCTACCCTAAGGCCCCACCATAAGCATGGAGCGATACCCGTTTTCCAAATTGATTCGATCGATTCGATACGATTGCGATACAGCTGCAGATGACTGTGAATCTCTCGGAGGCGACCACCGTCGGCATCAAGGATTAAAGTTGGCTTGTGAAAGGTTCTCAATACGGCGTTTTCAGGAGGACAGATGTCAAGGAAAATGTCAAAAAGTACCTGTAAATCCCACTGAATCTTGAGAAATAAACTGGCTCGACAATTCTTCCAAATTTTACTCCACTGATACATTTTGAAGCAGTTCTCCAAAGGCTTCCAATTTCTTCTTTTGCAGTTAGTTTACACAGAAATAAGTGAATTTAAAAGCCATCGGAATACAAAATATATCTCGAATTTGCTGAAGATTGACGTTATCTGAGTTTGCAGTCATGAAAATGATATCAAGGTCGTTGAGCACTGAACATCTCTTGATACTGACAAATCTGTGGCCCTCAAATTCCGGATTGAATTGATATTTTGAAACGTTGGTTTTTATGGAGGGCGGACCTAAAGCGGAGAACCAGGATAAAAACCCTGAGAGCGAGAACAAGAACCAACACCATTCTCAATCCACATATACCGCCGAGTCAGGGATTAGAACCAGGGCCACATTTCTAGGAGACGAGCTCTATTTCTTGGAGACGGATCGGTTCTCGATCTCGTCGAGGTAATGGTATAGCATCTTGCACTCTCTGAGACGCATATCCCAGTGAAATAGTAACATACAAGGAGAACTGTTGTTGCTAACCTGTGAACAGGCTCCTTAGTAAGCAAGCAATAGGGCGCTCAAAAATGGCGAGCAGAGCGATCCCAGTGCGGAATAGGAAAGGGAACGATGCGTCGCCACCTCCCTCTTCGTAAGACTCGCTCAGCACGCCGACTTTTTGCGTCCCATTCCCCGCTGAGGGAGGAGGAGCCTGTTCACAGGTTATACTGCTGCTTGAAGAGTCGTCAGGCTAACGTGGGCTCAGAGGTTTCTAACTAACCTCATTAGTGAAAATGTCCGGCGGAGGAGGATTTTGCGGCAGTCTGTACGTCCTCGATCGTGTCCTAGAAAACGAAAGGAAAAAAAAAAAGAAAAGAAATATTCTTAAGGACTGAAATGACACTAGGGTGCTCCAGGCTTGCCACGCAATCTTAAGGAAGCCAAATATTGCGTGACTAGTCTCGCTGATGTCTCATGCAAAGCTGTAACAGTGGAAACTGAAGGAAAAGACAATTATTTTATGGATTATTTTAAAAGCTCTTTGCAACCAGGAGTGGTGTGGCATCCACAGCCAGTGAAAGGAACGGCACAACAAGATTTGGCGAAACTTGATCCCGGCTCTCAAAATAGGATACTATCTACAGTTGATGAACAAACGGTATACTTACTCCAATTGCCTTCTGTTCCTGCTAAGAATCTGTGAACAACACAACATCAACAACATTATTGGGGGTCGGTGGAAGGGTGGAAGGTTTTGGGGGTTTGGGGGTTTGCGGGATATCAAGTCATGACATGCTTTATAAATTGTCATGAGCTGTGTGTTTGAATTTGTACTGCTATAAGAGACCTAGCTTCAGTTCAAAGTACGCGTTCAAATCTAGCGCGCATTAGCTAGACCATCATATGTCCTATCATTTTTTTCCCTAGAATTTCCTTTTCTACTGCTTAGCAACATTGAGGGGCTAGAAATCTAAGTTGACCGGTGTGTGACTCCCACGTTTTATTAGTACTTAGTACAAGTACGTGTGCCCTTGATCCGGAGGTGGTTATTACACGCAAAAACTGGATGATAACCAAAATTGCGCCTAAATTCTGTGTACGTTTACAAAAGAGCGAAAGGCAGTTTGGATCGTTTCTATTGCTGTAATGATTAACGTACCACTTCACTGTTGTCATCCGACGAAGCAACTGCAAAGAAATGCATAAAAGTAATATTGAAAACGGGGGTTTTGAATGTGAAGCAATTTTCAGCTACAGTGTGTTGCCCAGTTTTCGTACACTTTAGTTTGTAATTGCTATATCTTTTCATCTGTGAGACGAAAATTTCTGAAATTTCTTTTAAAGATACCCCATTATCTTACCTTCAATAATTATATAAAACGATTGGCCACTTGATCGACTTATGTTCAAAATTATGCCATTTTTCCCAAAACTCCTAAGTTGCCCAGTCTTCGTACACCTGGCCCAGTTTTCGTACATCGACAAAACAACATTTCTCAACGAAAACGCTCGACGCAAACTGATGTGTCAGCCACCCTGCTGAGTGCTTATCGTGTTTTCTCTTCGATTTGTGAATAAATATCGGCTTAGCGACCAATGTTTGCTGTACAAAGCAAATGGTTATTCGGGGGGGTGGATGTTTAATCGATCCTGCAGTGTTGATTTTTTTTGTCCCTCACTTTTGTGCGGCTAATCTTACGCTCAATCCACTGTCTCGTACGTCATTTACTGCCTTGGTAAAGGTAGTTGACAGGTTACTATTCTGCGTATTACAACTGTTAAGAAAAGGCCTGTATAAGATTCGACGTTTACCTTTCGTTTCCGCTTCCGCCTTTAGAATAGCAAACGCTTTACTTCCGTTTCCGCTTACGCTTGCTTTTCTTATCTACTTTTGTAAATGTTTATTAGAATCGCAACGGAGTGAACAAAATCGGTAAAACCGGTAAACTAACGATATTTCAAGGTGTACGTCAACATTCTATGCATAGACATCTACCTTAGATAATTATTTGACGATTTAGATTGTTTGCGTGGGATTAAGTTTATTAAATATTCGTGAGCTTTGCATGACCTGGATGTAAAGCGTCGCTGTTATACCACAACAAATACATGTAGTGTATCGTACTTTGCAAGGATTGTTTTGTAACCTTTGCTGCACTTGCAACTTATTAGTTTTCGAACAGTAAAGTTTAAAATTCAGTTCTTCAACTTATTTAAAAATAGGTTTTGAGAAAGGCGCAGCTAACTGTACGAAAACTGGCACAGTAGGTCGAAATGTATGCGAAGATTCTCACCGCTAAAATTCAGGAGCAGTTACATTTAAGCTGACGTTGAAAGTTTTTCCATTCACTTTCATCTTTTATCTATCATTTGTCCAAAAACCATGAAGTTCCTTGCAAAATTACCAACAAAACGGGCTATTTGTTCATCTACAATACCTTTACTGTGCAGTGAAAAGTGCAAATATTAGCCGCTATAGTTTTACTCACCTCGAAAGAAATTGTCCGCACTGACCTGCTTCTTCGTCAAAAAGCCCGGCAAAACCGGCAATTTATAGCTGAAATGTTCCTTTTACTTTTGAAATTCTTCGATTGACGAAGATTTAAATGACCGACGAAAATAATCAAATAAAGTTCTTTTTGTACGAAAACTGGGCAACATACTGTACCTGTAGTTTTATCTCGTCTCAGCAAAGAAAAGATTGCGTGACAACCCTAGATAACCTTGTCACGAAATACACGTGAAACAATACTACAGACAGAAATTAGGCTGTAATTAATATATATATATTTACTTAGGAATTATTCCTATCGATTCACCAAAGTCGCACTAGTATTACAAGTTCGTGCAAGTAGAAAATTAGCAAGGGGGAAAGTGATAGCGTGACATTTGGAAAGCTCCAACTGACCAGTGTATGTTTTTTCCTTAAGAGACCCGAGCGGATTTTCAGCACTGGAGGACAAATTATTTATTTAATAAGAGCACAACAGATGCAATCGATGGTCAGTCTTAACAGCAGGAAGGAAAATTTTTCAATAAAAATGTCATTAACATATCATAAACTGATAAAGAGTACTTTAAATTGTAAAGTAGCGCGAAGACGAAGTCACGATTCGGCGATTTCGGTAGCCAAGGGTAAAATCTCATGCGGGCCTCCAATATTAATCGAAAAGACCTAAGGTCATTGGACGAGAAATACTTCAAAGAGCTGCACGACCGAAAATTTATTTTCTCTCGAAGCAAAATTAGTGTTACAAAATTCTCAAAAGTTCTGAGCAATAAATCAAAACATGAAGATAAATTTGATACCTAGTAAAAATCAGTTGTACGGTAATCAACATGTTTATTGTTCACAGAACAGTTATATTTATAAAAGTTTAATTGATTCTTTTCTTTCATTTTAAATGGAAAAGCGAGCCAAGCAAAACAGTGCAACTCATGATCGGACATGGAGATTGCGAGGGAAATTAGAATTGCTCAAGTTGGAGAATAATTGAGACGTGACAAATGACGGCTCAAATAGGACAGACGATCTGTCGAGTGTTTATAATGTAGAATTCTAACATTGTGTTTTCTAACGTCTTGCCTCTTCGAGGTTAATGCATTACCGGAAAATCCCTCAAGTAGTTTCCAATTTTAAAGCACTGTTTAACGACAAGTGAGCTCGACTGTTTAATGCAATAGCGGAGCTTTCTTCGCATAATCCGGCGGTGCGTTCACTGTGACACTCACCGAAACAGACAAGCATTGTCTTTTCTCAATAATGATCTAATTCATTTCTTTTGGTGCAAGCGTGAAAATATTTTCGCAGTTTTCCTAGCTAACACATGAATATTACACGTTATAAACGCAGTATTTAAGGTTTTTAGAAGTGAGATGAACTCTACTTACCTCGTAGAGTGCAGATTGCAATCCATAACAACGAAAATGACAAAAATCGTGTTATTTCCATCATGAAAGCGTTCTCTCGAACGTAGCGTATTTAACGATTAAAGCTTAACCGCTATTCGCCTCTCCCCAACACAGCGACTGGACCAAGATTAGACCATGGAAGGTGGCGACGCAATGCAAACGAGTCTGAAGTCCTGCTTTTATGACGGGACTCAGCAAACGGCCTACCTTTTACAAGGAATGCCTCAATGCAGACTCGTCATCGCGCGGCTAATTATCGCGTGGTCTTGGGAGACAGCCCTTGCATATTTCTGGATTTTGTGGTGTCAGGTTTCTTCGGGTTAAATGCCCCTTTCTGTTCAAGGGAAGGCAGTGACGATGTCAAGCATCCCCGGGTCAGAATTTTCTTTGTGCGAACTTCATTTCTGGAGAAAAGAGGATGATATTCTACAAGAATAATTAGTGTTGTTGCGCCTTACTCGTTGGATGCGCACACGTGTAATCTCCCACCCATAGCATGTTCTTTGGCGTGACAGACGTAGTCATGCAGTCTCTTCTGTGTCCGGAATAGGTGAAGAAACAACTAGACTGATTGGCGCAACCTTTTGGTTTTACATGGGCTTATGTAAACAAAACTTGTCCCTACCATGTAGCTTCCCTACCTTCAAGGTAGGGAAACTCTTCTACCTAGGGGCACCCTCCCTCGCATGTAAAAGGCACCTCTCTCATGTAAACGGTGCCTTAGTTGTAGGTAGCCCGGGTAGGTACCAGGACCTAGAAGAGAGATTCTCCCTTTGTTCCTGGACTAAAATTGTTTGTCTCCTTGAGCGCAATCTTTCCTTGCATGTACCAGACTAACCATAGTCGCGCGCACGCCCGCGTCGTCCTACATTCCTCGATAGTAACATATACCGACTGAAAAGAGTCTTATTCTGCACTTAGTAGGGCTAGCCCAAGCGGGTAGGGCAGGAGGGAGTGATGGACTTAGGCCTGGGCACTAGTGCCGGTATTGGCGAACGAAAATCCGAGGTGTCTGGCCATTGTGACGTCACATATAAGTCTGCCCGGGAAATTCAAAGGACAGTTAATTAACAAATGGCTTCCTCACAAATGTTTACAGTCCAGTTTCTCAAAAAAAAAAACAGATCAAAACAATGAAAGAAAGAAAGGTACGCTGCATGCTATAGCATAAAAAGTATTATTAAATGCAATTGGTCTTCAAAACAAAATAACAAATTGGCGATAAGACTCAACTGAAGATTTCACGGACGCTTTGGTCGATCGATTGAAATCGTGATCAAGATCACCTTTCAGAAGCTGTATCTCACAAACCCTAAGATGTGTCGCTTGGAGACAAAAACATAACTTTTATATGTATAAACAGAAACTCATGAGTTTCTGGTATAAACTCTTTCCAATTTTAGAAAAATAAAATTGTGTAACAATTTCATTAAAATGATCAGTGGCTTTAAACATCTTTAAAATGTGGAGAAGAATACTCCAATGCAAAGAAACGTTGACTGTGAAGTCATGTGCTTGGTTCGAAGTTAATAATGGGCCACAGTAATTCCTTACTTTTCTAAACTATCTAGTAAAAAACGACAAAGACAACAACAACAACACTTTCTGTCCAAATTTGTGCTGATGACTGATTGTACTCTTAGTGAATAATTATAAAAAACCACAGTCTATCAAAAACGCCAACTTTCTGAGGTTACTGATGTTAAGGGTTAACAAGGGTCTCTCTTTACTAGAATGGTCCTCAGTTTGACTGTTTTAAAATTAACTAATCTTTGAAAATCAAATGACAGGACCAATTCGATTTATTTGCGAAACGGTCATCAGGAAATCTAGTGGAAACTGGAGGTATTGAGAATAAATCACTGAATCACTGATCCAGATGGTACTCAAATATACCGAATACTTTTCATAAAAACGGAGAGAACCAGATCAGGGAAAACTTGTTTCCTCGGGCGTCCGCATAATTTGCGAGCTGATTCAGATTTTTATGTTGTTCTGCAAAAGTGTAGTTTACACGGGTTAAATGAGGTGGCAAAAATTTACTAAGTTCGATTAGTCTTTCCCTAGAAATTAAATATCACTATTCTTTCCTTATACAGAAGATGGAAGCAAATACTGTAAGAAAAGTTTACGTTTAAGTGCTGAACATACCCTTCTAGGTTCGCCTTCTATTATACTCAGCTAAACAAACGGGCTGATCATTTTTTAGGTAAATACTATACCACTTGTTTCAACTTGGGTACTTTTTTTAAGCTATAGGCTAGTCCGTAGCCAAGTTTCAAGTTTCCCTGTGGTATATAACTGAAACAAAACACACTTTTTCGGACGCGGACAACAACATTTTCCCGCATAATTCTTCGATCGCGAAGAGTAAACATGGCTCTTAAAACATTATTTAAGTGTGATTTAACGTTAAGACAAAGAGCCACTTACCTATATCGAAAAAAGGGATGACTAAAATTCCATTACCCAAGAAAACAAGCTTAGCTGAAAGCTTAATAGCACAAAAAATACGTTTGTAGCCCGAACTCTAACATCAGTTTGCCAGCGCCATTTTTGAAGGCTCAGCAAAACTCGCGCGCTTTTCACGTCGTGACGTCACGATGGCCAGACACCTCGAACCAGCCGAGCTCATCACTCCCTCCTGATTTGGACCAAATTTTTCAGGCACTCCCACCTGGGGTAGGACTATGTTTCGTTGTTCTCAGATTACCGCTGGCCACAGGCACTGAAGGCGCCAAATCGAACTCTTCAAGCTCAAGCTACTAACCTGGAGAATATTTTCGGAGATTTCAACTCCACATAAATAATGACTGAAAGCCAACCTGAAGGTTCAGAAACGACGAGGGATGCAATAGAGGAAGACCTGATCGAGAAAAGCGCTTTCGAGGTCGGAGAAACCAACCAATACACCCAGAGAACGAGCGCGAAATCATTTACAAACGTCAACAAACGAAAAGCACCGGCAAGCCAAAGTAAAAGCAACAAGAAGGCGAAGAAGTTTTCTTGGTCAACGGAGGAAGTGAACATTTTCCCGGTTCTTGAGACTGTTATTTCAATATGTTTATTTATAGTTTTTTTCTTTTGCTGTAAATAGTAAGAATATTTTTATTGAAAGTTTTACAACTTAAGTTTGCACAGTGCTGCTCTCTAATTTAGCTTTTTGTAGTTTAAAAATGCGTTTTAGTTTAGCCCCCCGAGGTAGGGACAATTCAGCTCATGTAAATTGACCCTGCTAGGGAGGGTGCCTCTACCATAGAGGCACCCCCTATGATGCTGCATTTTCATGTCTGCCCCCCCCCTCCTTCCATGAACTTTCCCTCTGCGTAGCAGGATTGAAATGCATGAAAGCAATGAGTGGTATTCACTTGTAGTTATCTTCTGAAAAACGTGTTTGTCCGAGTTCTCTAAAAGAACACAAATAGAGACAGGTGTGGATGGTTAAGTCTTTAAAAACAACGACCCGAGAAACAGGTTACCGGGGAAGAGGGATCTTATATCTGAGGACAATTATCACCAGAATATATATAACACGCTGGTGGGCTTCTAATCAGGGAGGGGGGTCACAAACGAGATTTTCCATGCGGGGTTGACCTGTTGCAGTCTAGGGCAGGCGTTGGCGACTTAGTATGTAGCCATATCACCTCTAAGATCGTTAGATGTGAATTGTCATCCATTTAATTCAAAATGCGTGGGTTACTTTATGACGAGTCATGGGTAAGTTATTGGGTCAGTTCATGGGTGAATTCATGGAAGAATTTAGTTAAATTCAAGCCTGGGCGTTCACAGGTGAGTCTGAGGGCGACTAAATGGGTGCGTTCATGGATGAGTTCATGGTTGAGTTCAAAGGTGAGTTCAAAGGTGAGTTCAAAGGTAAGTTGAGTTCAAAGGTGCATTCGTGGATGAGTTCGTGGGCGCATTCATGTGTGGGATCGTGGGTGATTCCATAAGTGATTTGATGAGTGATTTCAAATGATCAATAGTGATTAACTGAGTACAATAATTCCGCCCAAACCACCCGGGTGGTGTCGGACTTATATAGCAAAAGAACAAAGGCCTGGCAACTGACCAATAACAAACAAGACGCGTCACAGAGCGAGGACCAATAGAAGCTAAGCACGTGAAAACTTGTGATATTTTTCGTTATGCAAAATAGGCAACTAAAGCATAATTAATGTAGAATAAAGTTGTGAATTTTTTAACTCGACACGAAATTCTGCTAGCTGACGATTGTTTTACAGCGAAAAAGGTCAACACCATTTTCTAACTTTGTACATTCTGTTGTCGCTACAAAGTAAAATATTCAAATGTGATATTGTAAAGCGAAATGTTTATCAAAATGCTCGTGCAAAACACTTAGTTGCTCCAATTTGTAATGAGCTAGTAACTGAGTCCACATTCCGATTCTTGACAAAAATCAACTTCGTTTGTTCATTGCCTTGTCGTGCTTGTGTCTTTAAAAGTGCATTCGGCGAGCCCATGTATGAAAATTGATGGGATGTTTGTACCCTGTGCTTTGATCGCTTGTTCAAGTCCACTATTGTGAATATTCTCTATAGTCGAACTTGTAGGACTGTTTAGTTTAAACGTTCTTTGAAGACGAAGTTTTTCCAGGAAGCTTTGTACTCACCGCTTTTTCTTAATATGTATTTAGTTTCTTCAACCGGTTATTATTGCAGGCTTAGCTGAATTATATTTCCGTGGACCCAGCACAAAAATTAATTTAGATGTGTATTATATTATTAGTTTGATTGCAGGCATCCGGGGTAATTCTCTGTTAAAGGTTCCGTTCGTGGTTGTTAACAACCATGGAGCCGGTGCCCCCACTATAACTTTGTTAGATTCAAATGCAGAGCAAGTTTTTTATGTAAGAATCTCAGACTAAAATGCGAAGCTGCTTGGGAAAAAAGCTGCCTAAAGCGCGGGGGATCGCGATAAATTGTCTGGAAGTGGCGGTATGGCGTGATGGGCCAACAAATAGAAGCAGAATGAGGGAATGAAAGCATCCCAATTTCTAAGGGAAGACCAACTACTCTCCCTAGATGAGATGTTATTTCATCTCAGGTTCCCCCCCCCCCCCCCCCAGAAATGATTTTTGTTTGGATTCCCTAACGCCGTTCGCTAGTAGCTATTTATACACATCGGTGGAGAGAGACCATGTGGAGTAAAGTTCTTTGTCAAACCACTACAGTATTTTGCCACCACATTATTAAGGGGTGGACCTGCCTATTTTACTCAGATGTTTCTATCGTTCAATTGTTGTTGTTGTTGTTCTCGTTGCTATTAGACTTGTTAAGACTCCCTCAAAACCACTCTAGTTGCCTTCTATTTTTTTTTTCAATATAGAGCAAGCCGTTACACTGTACGATACACACACACAATTACCTTCTTTATTTAATACAGTCGGAGCGTCAATTTGCTTCGAAACCTTATCAAGATGTTTGAGGCTTTGAAAATGACCTTCACACAGAAACTAGAATGGCCTCTAAACTTAACAAAAAAGCAAAAAACGATATGGATCAAAACCTCGAAACATTTATTCACGCTTATTACTGACTCGGTAACGCTTACAAAACCACATTTCATCATCATCATCATCATCATCATCATCATAATTATCATCATCATCATCATCACCACCATCATAATCATCGCCATCGACATATCATCCTATTCATATTCTTGCGATAGGAACCTCTACAAAGTATTTCAGCAAATAATTTCCACTAGCGTGAGAATAGCAAACATTACAGAGGAAATCTTGAAAGGATTACGTTCGCACCTTATAAACTAAAGCACATTTCCTACTCATTTCATATTCCAAAGATTTTGCTCTGGCGGCAGATGGAAACACATATGTACGGCTGGCTTTACGATAAGTTACAACGGCTGTTTTACTTAACAGATTGAGTGAATATACTCCTAAGTGAACAATGTCCCTAACAAACCTTACCGGGCCTTATGTGTCACATTGGAGCCTGGAATCAATCTTTTAAAAAATATATCAATAAAATAAACTCTTCCGTAAATATCTGTAAATACTCATTTTTACATCTTGCTTGTTCACGATATTTGCAGAAACCATAATAATGACTTCTAAAAAATAAAAACAACGCCACTAGTTTACTTACAATATGCCAAAGTGGTGATTCAGACAACGAGTGATTCTTCTTTATAGTCAGGGAGAGTGAAGCGAGAAGAATTAAACACGTCAGCGCCCGCGACCTTCAAGTCGCCGCCTACCAAGTAAAAGCGCGATGGAAGCACGCGTGTGAAAGCACTCACGCATTCGCGAAAGACACCTTTCGAGCGAAAACGCGACACGCAGACGTCGAAACAAACAAAGGCGCCCACTCATCGTTTCGACGCACTCGCGCGTCTCTTATACGCGTCATATGTCTCATTTGGCTCGCGCTTACGTGTTCTTCTTAACTGTCCCTCCCCGAGAGAAAACACTGCCCGTTTGTAATCTAAAGTAGTGAGCTACATGTAATAAGGAGACCCAATAGGGGTTTTTGTTGCGCGTGCGCATAACCTACACACGAAATGTCTAGGATGCACGCGTCAGTTGAATGAAACCAAAGTTACCAAACCAAATTAAAGTTACTTATAGTCGCGCGCAAAAAAAACACCGGAAGTAAAAAACGCAGCGTAGGCCACATTTAATGACCATTTTTAAAGCCACGTGTTTAGCCTCATACATTTTTTCCATATTGTAGTAGTACAAACTCTCAAAAAGAATTTTCTACAAAAAGATTCTAAAAACGTAGTTGCAACTGACCCCCGTTTGTAGTTTCAAGGATTAGTCAGAAGCAGAACTCCATCACATCTGAATCCGCTCCTAGGTTTCAATTTCAACTGGATTGGTGGCTGCCATAGCGCTTGTGGTCTGCACAGCAATCATTTCGTGAGCGTTGCTCCCCGCAATGTCTTCCTTTCCGCTGCGCAGAATCCTTTTGGAACTAGAAAACAGAAAACATGTTACCAGACTAATATAACAGAGCTTATTCCATAGTTCACTTGAAAAACGCACGCGTTCCATAAATTGAGTTCAAGCCCAAAGGTAATAATTATTTCATTTATATATTGAAATAAATTTAAGTTAATTTAGATTTAGTTTACTTCCAACAGTAATAGTAATAGTAATAGTAATAGTAATAGTAATAGTAATAGTAATAGTAATAGTAATAGTAATAGTAATAGTAATAGTAATAGTAATAGTAATAGTAATAGTAATAGCAATAGTAATAGTAGTAGTAATTAATAGTAATAGTAATAGTAATAGTAATCTTTATACACTCACCCCCCCCCCTTCTACACTCTACCCCCTTTTGTACACTCCCCCCCGAACCGACCGCTTCCGGAGAGCATAGTCCATCACAAGGTTACTCCAGCATTTCGCCGGGTCTTTGTAACGTTTGCCAGTACCCGTTTGTAGACCTGGGTAAAGAGAGAATGCAGAGATCAGGCCTCAAGCCACCGATCCTCCAATCTCCCGATAATAGAATGTGCACCGCGCTAATCATTACAACACCGATGCCAGATTAGTCCAGGGAGACGAAGTAGGCTAATACATTATCCTAGGCAAGTGTCTTTTAAAATTGCCTCAGCATATATGCGAGAGTAGTCCAGCGGTGTGCGTAAATGTCATGAGTTTGACTCCGGTCGGGGACTTAGGTTTTTTATTTGCCCCATGCCCATGACAAGCTAGAAACAGTTGACTTAGAGCGATTTTCAATGTGGCGAAAGTAATTCGTGATTATTGTGGTTTTGATTTTCTTTGTCCTGCGATTGGTTTATAAGCTCTCGCCATTTTCCCAACCGATTCACAGTGACACCAAACCCAGCTATCTTTTTTCCACACGTTTTGACGCTCTTTTGTGCCTCTTGCATGTATTTACTTCGAGTTCTGATTGGTTTATTGAGATAATTACTCCTTATTTTGGTTTTGGTTTCACGGTATTCAGTAACTGAAAAGCGCCTATATGTGTCAAAAGTGATCTAGCACCCTGTTAAGACGTCAGGGTGCTAATTAAGGTGTCTCATTGGGGACACACTAGATATTACATATACATATACTATGAAAATTTACTGAACCATGAACCCAACAAGATTAGCTGAAGGGTGTACTTTATCTATACACTTACATTACTCCCGCCACTAAGATGAAAATAGTAAGCACAACAAGTCCGATGACAATTCCTAAGATTATCCAAGTCCACTTGCGCTGGGTTTCGGCTTTGCTGGTCGGCGAAGGCTCCGTTGGTACTGATAAATGGACAGAAAAATTCGTTGAAAGTTCAAGTCCTGTTGCCAGTAAGCCATCGTTAAATTATGAATTGTTTAGTTCACTCTACACTTGGCAATTTATCTCCTACAGCCGTCAGAACATAGTTCCTTTAACACACTTTTAACTTCATAATTTCGTGAAGTATGATCGTCAAGGTGAGCGTAGTCCTGGAAATGGACTATTTGTGATGATCGACAACCTGAGCGAAAGTGATCACCAGAGTCAAATGAATTTTGAACATCAATAGATGGTATTAACTATCCTTAGCTGCTGTTTTATTATCGATATCTTACAAAATGAAATTTGGGATGTTTCGTTTCGAAATGAAAGTAAAACTGAGCAGTGTGAGCATGTAGGATTTCGCAACATGTTGTACTTCACCTGCATTACACAAACAGTATTTGCAACATGGCAGACTAGTTCAGATGGATCTTACTTCAGGTCTCAGGCCTGCCGTTGGGTTGGACACGCCCCAATCAAAAATCGTACACCAATATTTATGCAACTCAGTGCAGCGTCATGTAGCAACAGTATAAAAAGCACCTTAAATAGTTGCAGTTTACCTTTCTTGCAAGCGAATCCATCCATTTCAAGTTTATAGCCGGTTCTGCATGCACACGCATAGCTACCCACGGTGTTGACACAAATGTGTGCGCATTTATGTCCGCCAGATGTGCTGTTACACTCGTCCAAGTCTTTGGAGACGTAAATAAGCAAAATTAATAACACAGGTCAGGAGGAAATACAATGAATTTCGTCGATAGCTTACAAAAATTGAATACTAACGTTCCCATTGTGAATTCAGGAGATGCAGTTGCAACAGTTAGGTGAAACTTGGCCTGTTCCAGGCGTTCAGATAGTGGAGCGCGAACGAAAAATATTGCGAGCGAAAGAGCGGGGGAAAAAAACGGCCTCTTTCCCAGTCTCCCCTCGTTTTTCCCACTCTTTCGCTCGCTATAGTTTTTGCTCGGGCTTCACTATCTGAACGCCTGGAACAGGCTAGGTGAGACTTGGTTTGACAACGCGGTCGTCATCGCTAAATACACGCAACAACACTTCCTAAGTCCACAGTACTATAGGTTTTGGTAACCAAGCTGGCAAACAATTTGTATATATATCACGAAATCGCATAATGACCAGCTCCCAGTTTGCTTGATGGCTGAGTTGGTAGAGCAATGCACCGACAATCGCAGGACCATGCATTCGAATCCCGTTTAAGGTTGAATTTTTTCCAGGCATTTTTACAGGCTCTCTTTTCGAAACTGCTTCAGTTGGCTTCATATAACTGCGAGGGTGTTCCACGTATTAAAAAAGGAAATCAGTACGAAGCTCAGTACCTTCACAGGAACTTCGCTTATCGCTGCTTCCAAAAATGCAACACGTTTTTTAGGCATTAGCAGCGTGTGTAATACACCTTTTTTACACTGACTAGATGCCGACGCATATTTAAGGGGCCGATAACATAGCAAATTTCAGCCCGGGGTGAAACTTCATTCCAGCTTTCTTAAAAATATTTCTCTTATTAGAAGTTTGCGATTAAATATTGATAAAAAATGATTCGCCCAGTTTTAAGCTAACCGGGCTAGAATTTTTCAGAATTTTTTTCAGCGCCACTCGATCGACAAACACTTTCTACAAATTTTCCCACCAATCCTAAATATTGCGTCCAGGCTGAGATTCGCTTTGTAATCGCAACAATATTTTTTCCGGCGGGGGGGGGGGGGGGGGGGCTGAAACTCGACATGTATTCGGGCCCTAACACTCCACCTGTGCAATTGTGACGATCGCTTTCCAGTTTAAAGCCAGTGTCACATGAGCAGTTGTACATGGTTCCATAGCTTAAGCAGTTGTGTGCACAGCCTCCGTTGTTCTGCCTACATGGATCAACACCTGCGCAAAAGAATTAACGTAGAAAGGGGATAAAAACGAAAATGCTCAGCCCCGGGGGGGGTACCCCCGTCAATTTAAAATGGGTGTGTGCCGCCAAGGTTCTCAAACCCTGACCCTATTAAGGGTAAAAAATCGAGAATTGATACCCTTTACTCCAAAACCAAGAAATGGCACCCTTTTAAAGGGGTACAAGATAACTCATAGTTGTGTACATATTCTATAAACGTCCTCTTAAAATCGCTTTGTTAAACTTTATTACGTGTATTCGGGCGTATAGTACAGTTTTAACAGACCATATCTTTTTCGTTTTACGCGTTGAGGTAGATGCTGCAATTTAGTGACCCTAACTAAGGAACATCTAACCGTCACAATACCAAAAAATACCAAAAAGGATACCCTATTTAACGACTGAGCACCTAAAAAACCCTACCCTATCGGGCGACACATACCTATATAGCGTTTATAAGGCAGCACCCCCCAGGGGGAGGGGGGCTCCGCTTATTGTGGCTGTGCACTTAGCTATTCAGCCCCAATAGTGACAGGCATCTAAGGCCCAGTTCAGACGCCGTACCTCTCATGTGCCGTACCAAACACATTTTCGCTCCTAGGTCGTATTAAGCGGCAAGCTTTGCCGTGCCTTGAGATTTTGGCTTGCCTTATTGAAATCTGTCGAACAAAACTCATTTGGACACCGTACAACTGCCAAAAAACTATGTACTACTTGGTACGGCACATGAGAGGTACGGCGTCTGAACTGGGCCTAATTTCCCCTTACAATATCACTACTTGATTTAACAGACAGGACATGAGAATCAAAGAAATGTTCACCAAAAGAAAAAAAAACGTCAATTTTTTAATCAAATTCTCCCAACTAGTACCATACGAAATGTATGAGGAACACTAAGGAGAAGATGCATGTTGATATTGGAGGTAAAAGGTGAAAAAACACAATACTGACAATGGAACTTCCTTAATACGACCACCGATGGGCCAGAAAAGTTTGGTTGTGTGAAATTATAAAAGCCTACAAAAGATGGGAAGGAGAAGCAAAAGGGAAAACAACAGGGGGAGATGGCGTGATTGAGAAGGCAAAGTGAGTCTGCACCTGGCTGCCAAAACAAAACAAAACAAAACAAAACAAAACAGCTTTCAATTTTTTTTCAATTCTTGTTTGTTTATCTCCTTTGAGCCACCAGGCATTTCGAGTGGCCATATTAGCGAGGTGAATTTATAGAAGGAGATAACATGAACGTTTAGGATTCTAAAACGTGGTCGCTGGTAGGTGGTCGAATTAACGAAGTTTTCCGATAAAAACTAACGTATGGTCTTAAAGTATGAAAGGTTGTTTATGACGTAAAATTGTAAACAAAAATACAACTGGCAGTGGATGGTAGAGGTTCGCCGGGTTCAAATGACGCCCAGCCAATAAGTCACTGACACGAATAAGTTTCGAATTTCAGAAACCTTTGCAATTCTTCCCTAACAGTAATTAGCTGTTTACGACGGAAAAACATTCGATTTCAGTGTTGCGTGACTGTCCCTCTTCCCCCCCCCCTCCCACCTTACGGGATTTTTGCTCGCAGGCTTATACCGTGTGGCACTAAATTTTTGCGGCTTCTAATTTTTGCGGGTTTTTTCGCGATCCGCAAAAATAAATTACCGCAAATTTTTTTCCGCAAAAATTTACTCCACTGTAGAAGTTATATACAAAAATACTGGTTTGAAGGAGAAAATGCCATAGATAACTCGGTGCATAATACATCAAGTGGTACCCTAGTTATTGTCTATCCATTGTAGTGTAATTAAGTGACATTCCCATGTTGTTTTATCTGCATTTTGATTGCATGTACTCAAATAAAAACGAAAACGTTATCAGTTCCATTTGAACGCGACTTCCAGAAAATCGCAAAAATTAATTCCCAGCAAGAAAAACCGGTCTTTTCCAATCGCAAAAATTAGTTCCCGCAAAACACAAAAAATCGACAACCCGCAAAATTAAACTCCCGCAAAGATTTAGTGCCACACGGTAAATGACTAGCAAACAATGTGACAAGGAAGAAAGGTTAAAACGCACTTACCCAGTGATGCCGAACTACTTGCGACAGATGACGCAGAACTAGGAAAAATAAGACCTTCCGACAATGATGCGGATGCTGGACCGAGAGAGGTCGAGGGCGTGGCACTTGCAACAGTGGTCCCAGGTGTAAATCCGAGGTGAAATAAAGGTGATGATGTTGTTGTTGCTGTCGTTGTTGTTGTTGTTGTTGTTGTTGCTGTTGTTGTTGTTGTTGAAGACGGCAAGACCTGAAGAGGCCTACTCGAAGATACTGCGAGAGTTTGAACAGTGGACGGAGAAAGGGAGATTGGTGAGGAAACAGTTGTCGTAGCGCAAGATGGCACCAACAAAGAAGCTTGGGATCCAGAAGACAAACGTTTCAATTTACCATAATACCCCTATAATGCTGTTCAGATACAATTCCGCTCACGAGTTTACATGGTTTACATTAATTTTTACGTCCGGCTTTGAGGAATAGGAGGTCGTACGTGGACTACGTAACGACGGGATTGTGCAACTACCAAAACATTGTAAGAAGCTTGTGCACATAAATTCATGCCGAACGATAAAGTTCTAGAACTTGGCCTTCTAAGCATGTGTGACATGCCTAAATCGCGAATTATCATTATTTTCTTTGTTTTTTTAATCTAAAGCCTTGACCAAATGGAGTCGCAAATCAACGCAAGTTAGGAAATGTGAACATGCGATGGGTAGCTAAACAGATCTTAACAGACCCGCAAGTAGACGGAAGTTCAAAAGCCCTTTCAGTGCAGCCTTGCACGTCCGCCCGTACAAAGGAAAACAATACTGAAGCCAACTTGCGTCGACTTGCGTCGGGTGGCCAAATGATTAAAAAATTGCGATCACTTGCGTGAAAATTTGAGCTCAATCATAGTGGACGCAAGTCATCGCAAGCCATCGCGAGTCCACGAAAGCCGTGGACAAACGGCATCGCAAGTTTAATACCACAGGTCCTCAACTTACGATAACTTGCGACTCTGTTTGGTCAGGGCTAACCGGTATAAACCGCATATGTCACCCTCCCGCCACTCGAGTGTGACATTTTGTCTTCCTCTGATATCCGGATCTCTCAAACTACGTGGTCGTTCATACAAGTCATTTCAAGTGGAAGGTTGCGTTAGTCACCAATCCAACGCATGTATCATTTCAGACATACGTCGGTTTAATGTTGGTTTTTTGGTTATTATCTGGGGGATTAAATATTCATGAAAAAGATAGACAGTCGGGATGGTGTTGACAAAACTGACAAAAAGGGCCGAACGAATTTTTCTCGTGATTATTCAACGTCGTTTACAGCTATTTAAATAATCAACCCAAAAAACGTGAATTTTGGATATTTTATTTTCCAGAAAGCAGGAGGCGTGCGAAGAAATGTGACACAGAGAAACATGAGAGATTACAAGGGGTCTTAAAACTGCAATAGTAAAACAAGACTCAGTGCTTTGTAGTGATTGTGATGTTATGCATGATCGGGTATCCAAAATAAAAGAGAATGCGAGCGAGAACGAAGTCCGAACAAAATGTGGAAATCCGAGCAAAACGATGAAACAGTGAAACAATCGAACAAAATGTATCAAGGGCTCTTACACCACGTACCATTTCATCAATATGTCTGAGTTTGTCGTTCAACTTATTCAGAAGATATACATATGCATGTTCAATTTTCCGGAGAGTTGATGTTTATAGTTTCAAGGAGTCCCGCTTTCATTTCCTCTGCAGTAGCTTGTTGTCAGTGTTGTGGAACTTAACCTGTTTAAAAGCAAGTTAGCCTTTGATGTTAAAAAAGCGCTGAAAACAGCAATTTAATCCTGCAACAGAAACTACAAAACGTTGTGCCATGTGAAGATGTAAACGCGCGCGACTCTGGTTTGGAGATCAACATTACAGAGACGCGTAGAAAATACATTAACAGTTACAGGTACAGTAACAGATCAGAAAAAACATACTTAATCCTACCTGCAAAGACGAGAAGAGAAAGAACCACCATTTTTCTTATTTTTCGTACTCGAACGAATGTGCACGACAGAATGAAGTTCATGTTGACGACGTTTCCTGACAACACTCCAGGAGACAGTTGAGGCATTGCGGTGAACGTTATCCATTACCTTTTGACGTGTCACGCAACGCTAGGAGCCATTCCGAGTTGTTTGAAAAACTTCGCAGAACAAAAGATTTGACCCTTTCACTCCCAAGAGTGGCTAAAATCAAATTCCAAGACGAATCCCAAATGTTAGTTTTGTAACATCCTAAAATATAAATAGTACCAAGTGAAAGTACTGCTGAAAAGGTTTCATTTGAATGGTCACACCATAGGATTTTGTCCACAGACTCAGAAGTTAGAATCACCTTTGGTGTCTCCATAACTGACTCTGGGAGTGAAAGGGTTAATAAGCAAAACGAGAACGTTGCACGTGCCTTATACTTTATGTCCTCTACAAAGCAACAACACCTGAAATGTTCTTATTCTGGGTTTTACGAAAAACATAAACACGCGACAGTAAACTGATCTTCCATCTCTATCCGAATGACCTCGTGGATAGATCGGCCATATCAGACAAATTTCACGATTTGGAAAGATCCCGAAGCAATTTAAGTAGGCTTGAGTGAGACCTAAGTAAATGAAAAAAAAAAGCAAAAACACAAATTATTTTACAATCGATCAAAAAGCGCTATGATACAAAAGTTGATAATAACTTGACAATCGTAAAAAAGAAAAAAAACAATGTACTTCAACCATACTTAATTTTCTGCAACTTAATTTAAATCCTGACTGCTTCAATTTTAATGTTAAACAATTACTTCAAATTTCGCTGTTATTAGTAACTGCAATGTAATACCTTTGGGAACTTAATGTCCTGAATTACTTCGTTTTTTACAGAGCTAAATACTTTTGCAAAGCCATACGAACTCGCGCAAGACCATAGGTAGCTAAAGCTTTAGTTGATTGAAAATCAATTAATAAAATTACCTGCGAATGTCAACTTTTCTTTTTTACCATCTCACTTACATGCAATTTGCGAACAGCAAATACATTTCTCGCCATACAACTTCCGCCACACGTGTTTTGTGGCGAGGTAAAATTAGCATATTAAATTTGTGCCCAGAGGTCGGCAGGATACTGCCATTTGTTTTTTATGTGCAAGACGCCCAAAAACAAAGCCTTCTTGTGGCAGGAAATGTAGGAAAGATGGAGCTTTTTCGGTGTAAAAAAAAGCTGCTAACTTGTAATGGATGTATTCTAGTTTGCCAACATTCGGAAATGGCGTATTTCGCTCTTTTTTAGAGGTATGCTTGCGTGCGGTTCGTGAACTGTACAACCTTGCATAATTTCAATACTGGTTGGCAGCATAAAGTAGAAGGCGTTTATTCTCGCTTGCAAAGCGAAGATTTACCGCAGATAGCATGTGAATAAGATGGTAACAAAGAAACATTGATAATTACAGTCATATCCATTGCCGGTCAACCTCTTTCACAGGATCTCTCTTCTTTTGGTCCCATGTCGCGAAGAAGTGAGACCCTGGGAACGGGGTTGATTGTTGGTCATAACTAAAGCTTTGTCTACCCGTGGTGCTGTGTCTTTAATAACATGCGAACTATCAGAGCCCTTAAATGGTACGCACAGGGAAGGAGGAAGCGGGGGCGTCCAAATCAAACGTGGAGACGCACGCATCTGACAGAGCTGTAAGGGATTTCGTGGGCGGTAACGAATAATTCAGCCCAGAACAGGGCAAGATGGAAAACTCTCGTTTCGGTCTAATGTTGCGCCGGGCGATAAGAAGTTCGAATAGTAAATGAAGCTTTTAATTTATTCAAGATGGACACCCAATACGTCCAATACTGCAATGTAAATAGGGTACAGTGGCAAAGAGAAGTATTACCCAGAAAACTTTGGTCTGAGTGTTTGAAATAACACGCGATTCAGCAACGTTCACAGGCTTTCAGTGGCAATGGTTGAGGGAACAATAGCGCAGGCGACAGAAACAATAGCTTTAGGCCTAAAAGGAACGAAACTGCTACAAATATATAGGGGCAAAGGAGAGCAGCGAAATTTACACGTAAACTAATGAGACTAATTATTACTGAATGACACATGTATCACTTCCGTGACCCCTCCCCACACACCCAACTCCTGCACTGATGGGTCTACAAAATTCATACCTGCTGTCTTGTTCCAGAACTTTATCTTCATTCAGAAATGTCCTGAGCAAGGTCTTGAATTCTGTCTTAAGCTTTTCTGTTTTCTGTTTTTCATCTTTGTTTTCTTCCTCCAAGACAGAGGTAAGATTTTCACAAAGTTCCAGTAATAGAAATAATAAGATCTTTGGTACTTGCTAATCGGTCAGTGCATAGCCGACTATGGTCACTGTCAGTGAAAACAGGAAATCTCTCACGTGCGTTTCCGCGCTGGGATTGTTCTTTACACAATTCCACAGCCTTATCAAGAAAAGAAACAATTTCGCATTTGAGAACTGGATGGTCACTGGATGTGGGAGGCCTTTCGAGTTTTACGCTCATCAAAACCATGGCAAGGTGGGCATATGACTGAAGCTTAGGTTTAAAATCTCCAACTTGCTTCTCACGTAACAATAAAGATCTCTGATGAAATTCAACTGCATTATCCAGGTCTCCCTTCTCATGATAAAAACATCCCAGCTCAAAGCACGAGTCACTAACAAATCTTTGTTTTGTAATGCCTGCTGTGTTCTCCTCCATCTACTTCAATGCTTTAATCTGTGTTTCCAAAGCTTCATCAATGTTCTGCTCTATGCGGTACACATATCCAATCCAGTGATCGCAGATAGCTGTAGCCGATATGTTCTTCTCTCCAAGCATAATGCATTCTAAAGCTTCTTGAAATGATGACGAGCTGCTTGAAAGTTTTTCATGTGACAACTGATAACTCCCATCTGAAAGTGACACCGATCTACAAAGTGAGGTTTGCTGCTATTGTTCTTGAGAGCATTTTTCAGGGCATCTCTAGCTTCAGAATAGTTTCCCTGCTCTGCAAAAAACATGCCGGAATGAAAAAAGGTTTCAGACATCTCCTCCAATCCAAGAAGATCTTGTAGTTCTAACATAAGTTCGCATGTTTCTTTGTAAAATTGTGGGTTTGCATTCTGCAAACTGTGTTCTGCGACGAGTTTCAATGAGTCTACAAACTGGACCTTTCTCTGCCTACTAGAAGCAGTGACATGATTAAGACATTCCACTGTGGCAGTTTTAACCACACCCCACAACAAAACAATGTTCAAACTGGTATAATTACTCACTTAAAAGATAAATCGCCGATCTATACTGCAAATATATGTCATACTAACAAAGTGCAAGGTCTGTACTGGAAGGATATGGGCCTGAGTTCTTGACAGTATGGACCGAGGGCAGCAAGGTTCATCCAAAAAAAGACCGAGAGCCGATATTCTCTCAGTCCAATCTAGAGCAAACATGTTTAACGAGAGATTTATTACACAAACTGAAATACAGAAATAATCGTGGGTGTCAGTGGAAACAGTAACGATTTTTTGAATAATTGTATCATGTTAGTTGAAAAGTATGCGTACACACTATGCATTTCTCGTCCGTGTTTGTCAGTGTTCGGTGTTTGTCGTGCTCGGCTCACTCGACTCGCCGCTTTTTTTTTTTTTTTTGACGTTTTTTCCCCACCGCGAAACCTTTTCAAAGGCTATTTGGACTGTACATTTAGAACAAAATAACAGTTTGGAACTGCAAAAGCTGGTCGTCAGTTGCTCTAGCTTGCTTAAGCAAGGCAGTCGGACTAACAAGGTTTTCAATGAAAATTACTCCACGCATGAGCATTTGTTTAGGCCAAAAAAGTAGTCTAATAACAAGGACAGTCAAATTAATGTGGTGATCGTAAGATGGACTTTCATCGTATGTATTATTAGGAAACCAAGCGATCAGAACTGCAACTAATTGCATTGTTGATTAAAAAAGTAATACTTAGTCCAGCAGACTGATTTTCGCACAATACTTTTGTGCATTTATTTGTTACTAATTGGAGGGTCACTACATGGATGTGCATCCACGTGCTTCACTTATGTCCATCTAAAAGTGTCCGCTTTTTCTTACTTTTTCTTCTATGATTGATTGGACTTCCTGTTAATTTTTCAAACCGCCTACCTCACGTTGTACACTCGATTTCCCATTTTCTCTCTGAACTGTACTTGTCACTCATATCATTCCCGTGACTATTACTAACAGGCTAAATTAATGCAAAACACTTATTATATTGCATCTTTCAACAACACACGAACTCTGAGCTTTAAAACCCAACTGTCGATTGCGGTTTATTTTAATTACTGTGTGAATCAAAAGGCCGTGAACACTTTGATCTAATTTTGAAGTTGATATACGCAATTTTCGCTTTACAGGAGGGCCGGGCTTAAAGGGAAAAATGATTGGCTACGTGCCTGAAGCCATTACAATAAGCCACACGCAGCAAAGTAATCAGCAGATCGAGAGATCACATCGAAACAAACGTTGTTCATTAACGAATAAAATTTGAAAGTTTATTCGTAAGCGCTATTGCGTATTTCATGGCCTAAGCATGTGTTATTCGGAATCCATTCTCTCTGAATAGACTTCGTCCCTGTCTGGCTTTAATTTTCGAAACTGTTCTTTCTTGCCAGGGAAACTGGCACTTTCATCCTCCTCTTTCTTCGTTAAATATGCCATCACAAAATGCGACGAACGTACGTTGATGTTAGAAAACGGGCCAAGTCAGGCAAGGCGAACATCTTTCTGGTTTCAAAGCCGTTGAGGTTAGAAGCAAGTTCGGGTTTTCAGTTTTGAACCTCTTTCGCTCTCTCTCTTTTTTAATAATTGCTTAAATTTCCACTTAGCTAATAGCTTACAACAAAAGAAAAAGGTTAACTAATAATGAAAAGACTAATGTGAATACACGAAATGTTTTCACGGAAAAAGCAACCAACTGTTTGTTTCACTTGCGGTTTCATCTCGCATCTGATTGGTAGCTGCAAAAGTGGAAATATTTGTTGGGGTATATACGTCATGGTGGAAGCCACCTATGTCGTGTAATACTAAATGTACTGTCACTCTTGACAATATGTGCCGGGTATTTTTTTCCCACGAATCGTTATTGTTGTCGTTGTTGCTTCTGTTTTATCTCTTTTTTTTGCAGCCCACTTTCCACGCACTCCTCGTTCTGCCCTTAAATGACGTAATGTTTTAAGAATGAGCAGAGACTGAAATTATGAATATATGAAATTCATATATTTGAACTGCGGAATGAAGAAATAAATGTAAAGAAGATCCTCGCAGTTATTAACGCAACTTATGCAGTTGCGAAAAGAAAGCCTGAAAAAATCAGGCTTGCCGGGATTCGAACCCTGACCTCTGCGATACCGGTGCAGCGCTCTAACCAATTGAGCTATCAAGCCAACTGGGAGCTGGTCATTAAATTGGATCGTAATATACCCGGGAAAGATGATAATGACCAGCTCCCAGTTGGCTTGATAGCTCAATTGGTTAGAGCGCTGCACCGGTATCGCAGAGGAAATGGCTATGTCCAGTCTTAGCCGCGTGTCAACCAAAAACGGTTGAAAAAGTGTTCTATCCGGGAACCTTAACTCAGTGTTTCAACCAAATCCGGTTTTGGTTGAAACGGTTGATCCCAGTAGAACGCGACCTAAGAGTTTCAGTCTCTAAGGTCAGTCGAAAGATTTAAAAAAAATACTCACAGTCTTGGTACCTCTTCGCTTAGCTTAACGAGCGAGTTTCAGTTCTACACTTGTTACAGTCGATCCACAATGCATGATTCAATTTTACCTGTTACCATCCCCCCCCGGGCAACCCCGGGGACAAGTCCAGCCCTTCGGTCCCGGGGGTGGGGAATTGTTTGAAGCCGTTTTGTCCCGGGGGGAGGGGGGTGGGGCAAATCGAATATAACTTCTTGTTGTTCTTGTGAAGTACGTCACTTCTCGGTTGACGCCGGACCGCGTGGAGAAGACTGCCTATTTCCAGTGAGAATCTCTAGAATTTGCAGCAGATTAGTTAGAGAAGAATAATCTCTCAAAATTAAAATCTGTATTCGAAGGTACTTTTATTTTAAATTGTTAAACGAATGTGCGTTTGATGTGTACTCGAATGGATGGCGTTCGTCACAAACAAAGAAATATTTCTTCAGCGTATTTATGTATATTCTAAGACGACTTAAAAAGACTTTATATGAAAACGGATGCACGGCTTTATATTAAACTGAGGTGTCAGTCCAGTGTTCATTCTTATGAAACAAGCCAAGGAAAACTCCTTTAAAATGCTGCCATCAATTTTCATTCACGGGCCTCTTGTGCGTATGTGCTATATGTAGAATAAATCACGTGGCGAAGACCATTTCTTACTCGCTAGCCGTAGGCCAGTGCGGTTAGAGGTTTTTCTTCAGTTTTCTTTTTCCGGATATAGACATTATACATGTAGTGTCCTTCGTTCAAGAAACTCTAGAAAAGCGTTTAAGTTCTTATCAAAACGTCTGGTTTTGCTATTGTACGGAAATCAATATCGTAATCTATGCTTTGTACACAAAACAACGTATCTGTGGTCGATGAGGAGTCCCGGGGGTGGGGAATTGTCTCTTGCTGCGTGCCCGGGGGTGGGGAATAGACCGCCAAATGAAAACAAAATTGCAAATCCCCAGGGGTATGCCCGGGGGGCATGGTAACAGGTAGAATTGAACCATGCATAAATGACCAGTATTTCTTTCCATCATTCAAAATCGAGTCCTTTAAATTATGATTTGAAACTTCACTGCGACAATGTCAACATGGAATGGATGATTCAAGAGTTTCATCAAACATTAAAAGGTGTCAGTGACACAAAAAGCTTGGAAAAAAGTGTAAGACTAGTCCCCTGAATTTTATTGTATATTTTACTACATTAATTCCGGCGCGTGAATAGGTAAGCTCTGCACAAACCGCCCAATTCTTTGATCTGGAACCGTCCAGGATTTTGGAGGAATAAACCAAAAATACTTTTTCCTGACCGGCTGTCAACAGGTTTAAAGCTTACGCACATAAATGTTGTCGGCAATTGACACCTGATTTTTCTTTAATAAACTTGTGATCAAAATAAAGGCAGAAATAAATAAGGGATTAATTTTTAACACACCAGGGGAGAGTCCAAATGCTTTTTAAATCTGTAGGTTGCCTTCGGCTCACTGGAAATAAAATCATTCTACCAGTGTTGAACAGAATTCTCAGAACTGACAAGGAGGTAGTAAATTTCATTTAAGGTTAGCTTACACGTATAGGATACACGGATGATTCTGTTGTGTACTGGGGTTCGGTGGACTACTATAGAGTACGCAGTGAAGACGGACAAGTGCTTTACACAACTGCTTTATTAGACTGAATCATTCAAAGCTAGTGGTATAATCACATGACTGCGGTTAAGGTACTGCGTCCAATGATAATCACTTATCTAATGACTAAGGAATTCATCCTAATAAAAATAGTAATGAACACTACAGATTCAATAAGCCATACTTGCAATAAACATTTATTTATAGGCAATCGGCTGTTTCTCTTTTTTCCGTAACAAATCAATTGGTCCGCAATATTGATGTTCATCTTTCTATATGTCCAGCTAATCGCCTGTCCAACAACAGCAGAGTTATCAATACTTTCCATTAATGGGCCAAGCAAATCCACCGATGGGCCAGACAAATCAACTTTTCGGTTAAAAGTACATCACTCACCTGTATAACATCAAATCTTCGATCGGATAATACCTAAAATAATTCTCTTGCTTAAAAGACACTAGTCTTATTCGTTTTATCTCGCATTTTCTCTACCTTGCTCAATTTGTTTAGAGCCTTCTGTCTTCATCCTAGTATATCTCTAGTCAAGGTTTTAGCAAGAGTTTTCCAGTTGATTTCTTGCCTTGCAGCATATCATGAGCTTTCTTCGCTTCCGAGAGAGGAAAAATTGTGAAATCTTCCATTTTAATTTTTCCTTCAGTGATGCAATTAAACACGGCAGTTGCTCTTGCATTAAGCTCTTCAGGAGTTGCTACGTAGTCCAGGATCCTTGGGTTAGCGAGGCTGAGTGACCCAGACACTTCACCGGACAAGAGATCGAGGTTGAGAGTGTCGGGCCAACCAGAAGCCCCGCCAAACATCACCATTGTACCACGTGTCGCCAAACACTTGAAACCTGAAAAGACCAGCCTTCGATGTTAGATACATCACATAATATCACACGATATACTTCAACAAAATCAGTCTCCAAAAAACTATGACTTGGTTTGGGATGCGTTTTATTAGTGCGGAGTTTGAAACTCGGAGCGCTAACGGGGTTTTAGACGGGATCGAAGGTACTTCAAGTAAGACTCACGATTGTGTTGCGCGCGAAATATTACCCGTTGGACAAGTGACAGTTGCTGGGAGGACAGAATGTTCAGGCGTATTTGAAAAGGTTTCAGTAAGCGCGTGAACATCGGGCTGATAATTCCTCATACTGAGTACTTTTTTGATACCGATATCGACACTAATGCTACGACATTTATTGTCTTATGTTGGGGCGCAGAAGACGCACATAAACTACAGGCAGCACGATTTCAGTAGCACGAACGCGACTCTAGCTTTACTCCCCCGCTTGTAAGCTGTATTCTTAATTTGTAGACTTCGTATGGGAAATTCACGTAGATTCTCAAAATGCTACGATATGGCCACAGATGTGGGAATAAACTTCATTAAACTCAACAAGGGATTCTCTATATGTATGAGCCTCTGTGTGGTTTGAGTGTAATTTGTGGCCACTGAAAGCATCTTAGTTTGGCGTTGTGTAGGGAACACCGGCGTTATGGAAGGTTAATGAATTGATTATTTTGATTATCTTTGGGGTTTTTTTTCCTAAACCCATGGACTTTCTAAAAACTTCCAATGCGAAGCGTATTTTTTAATTAATTAAGCAGACAAAAGTTTGTTGGGTTAATTTCTGGCCAAGAAAATTGGTTTAGTTTGCCAATCGATACCAATCAATCACAAAAGTCCAGCTAGATCAGGCTAAAACCGGACCTGTATCGTTGAGCACGGTCAGCACGAACCCCTCCAAACTATCGGCACTCTATTCCAGTGAGTCATGGATATGAATTTTGCTGTGGATTCCGAAACAGATCAAATTGTGTCAGGTAATTGAAGTGTTCTCCCGGTCTCTGGCGAAATAGAATGTAAATCTATAGGAGGGTCACAAAACGACTTTCTAAGGCTTCGTAAAGAAAACCCACTTTGGTGCTCCTTCAGTTTAAGTTTTACATCTGTAACCATTCAATTACTTGCCTTTGTAAAAAGTTGTCTTTCCAACTCCGTCATAAACAACATTGACTCCTGCGCCGCCTGTTATCCTTTTGACTTCTTCCACAAAATCCTTCTCGGAATACAAAATTACCTCATCTACTCCAAATGTCTTCGCCTTCTCTGCTTTCTCTTTGGTGCTAGTTGTACCAATCACATAAGCTCCTATTTGAAAAAAAAATGAAAAGAATCAATTTTAAGAATATATATAAAACCAGTACACAAAGGCATACTTGCCGCAAGGAATTCTCAGTCCTTCAACTAAAAATTTTCCCTGGGGGAGATGGTTAGCTTAGACATACCACCTATTCTCTTCACTTGATTAGCTCGTGCTGCCGTTGCGTTTAGTCACAAGAAATTTCCTTAAATATTACTTGTTTCTCGCATAAATGTGCTCCCTTTTTCTCGTCTAGCTTAGTAATTGTGCACGTCAGCTTTCACTAAGTTAAAAACTTTTGTATGTGGTATCATTTTGCCTTGGCTAATGTATCAGACGTTATCGCACAATTGCAAGTGAGTGACAATTGCCCGTTACCCGTTTGTACCAACTTTAAAATAACTTGAAGAGTTGGTGACCATGAGTGTTACAATCTCGAAAACGGCCTTTACTTTTGACAAAGCCGGCAAGTGCGACAGAGATGAATAGTGAAATGCACAGTAGGGTTCGTTGTATCACTGCAAAAAGTTTGTTTCTCATGTCGTTTTAACTTGGCATTTGAGTTTCGAACAATTCTTTTCCCTGACCCGCCGGACAAAATTTTGAAAGACTTTAAATCCAGAAAAGCAAAAAAAACCCTCAACTACCCGACGATCAGCTTCTATTAGAAAAGCCACTGGTAATGGTCGCCACAGGAGGGAGTGATGAACTTGGGCCTGGGCACAAGTGCCGGTATTGGCGAATGAAAAAGCGAGGTGTCTGGCCATCGTGACGTCACATATAAATCTGCCCCGGAAATTCAAAGGAAAGTTAACAAAGGGCTTCCTCGCAAATGTTTACAGTCCAGTTTCTCAAAAAGAACAGATCAAAACAATAAAAGAACGAAAGGTATGCTGCATGCTATAACATAAAAAGTATTCTTAATGCAAATTGGTCCTCAAAACAAAATAACCAATTGGCGATAAGACTCAAAAGATTTCATGGACGCTTTGGTCGATCGATTGAAATCGTGATCAAGATCACCTTTCAGAAGCTGTATCTCACAAACCCTAAGATGTGTCGCTTGGAGACAAAAACATAACTTTTATATGTATAAACTCTTTCCAATTTTAGGAAAATAAAATTGCGTAACAATTTCATTAAAATGATCAGTGGCTTTAAACATCATTAAAATGTGGAGAAGAATACTCCAATACAAAGAAATGTTTACTGTGAATTCATGTGCTTGGTTCGAAGTTAATAATGGACCACAGTAATTCCTTACTTTGCTAAACTATCTTGTAAAAAACGACAAAGATGACAACATTTGCTGGAGGCGAGGCAAAACAGCTGACATGCCGGCTTTCCGGCCAAATTTCTGCTGATCTCTTATCGAATAATTATAAAAAACCACAGTTTATCTAAAACGCCAACTTTCTCAGGTTACTGATGTTAAGGGTTAACAAGGCTCTCTCTTTACTAGAATGGTCCTCAGTTTGACTGTTTTAAAAGTAATTAATCTTTGAAAATCAAATGACAGGACCAATTCAATTTATTTGCGAAACGGTCATCGTCAGTTGTAGCTAGTTGTGGATCAAGTAGACGGTCAAACTCTTTCTAAAACACTGTGCAACCTGGACAGCAACTGAATCTAGAGGAAACTGGAGGTATTGAGAATAAATCACTGAATCACTGATCCAAATGGTACTCAAATATATCTATTAGTTTTCATAAAAAAGTACAGAACCAGATCAGCGAAGACTTGTTTCCTCAGGCGCCCGCATAATTTGCGAGCTGATTCAGATTTTTATGTTGTTCTGCAAAAGTGTGGTTTACACGGGTTAAATGAGGTGGCAAAAATTTACTAAGTTCGATTGCTCTTTCCCTAGCAATTAAATATCACTATTCTTTCCTTATACAGAAGATGGAAGCAAATACTGTAAGAAAAGCTAACTTTTAAGTGCTAAACATACCCTTCTAGGTTCGCCTTCTATTATACTCAGCTAAACAAACGGACTGATCATTTTTTTGGCAAATACTATACCACTTATTTCAACTTGGTTACTTTTGTTAAACTATAGGCTAGTCCGTAGCCAAGTTTCAAGTTTCCCTGTGGTATATAACTGAAATAAACACACTTTTTGGGACGCAGACAATAACAATTTTCCCGCATAATTCTTCGATCCCAGAGAGTAAACATGACTCTTAAAACATTATTTAAGTGTGATTTCAACGTTAAGACAAAGAGCCACTTACCTATATCGAAAAAAGGGATGACTAAAATTCCATTACCCAAGAAAACAAGCTTAGCTGACAGCTTAATAGCACAAAAAATAAGTTTGTAGCCCGAACTCTAACATAGTTGCCAGCGCCATTTTTGAAGACTCGTCAAACTCGCGCGCTTTTCACGTCGTGACGTCACGATGGCCAGACACCTCGAACCAGCCGAGCGGCGAGTTCATCACTCCCTCCTGGGTCGCCATTTTGAAAAGCCTGCTTTTGGTACCGCTGACCAATTTGATCGCTTTTTATCGATAGACATTGTGGGTAGCTCAATAACGGATAATTCTTATACTCAACCTGCATTCTTTGCCACTTGACAGACCAAGGACCCAGTCCCCCCAGCAGCAGCATGTACCAAGACCTTAGTTCCAGGCCCCACAGGGTATACTGAATGAACCAAGTAATGAGCAGTCATTCCCTGAATCATGGATGTCGCCGCTTGCTCAAGTGAGATGTTTGATGGGACTTTGACAAGTTTTGCAACGGGAACAACAGTGTATTCAGCATAGCTACCTGCAGTTTGCAAAGACGCAATTTAAACGGATTATTGCTGTCAGTGATGACACAGTGCAGGCTGGTTTCATGGGAAGGCATCAAGCATCTTCGCACTTAAAGGAACAATCAAATAGTGGGTAAGGTTGTGGGAGTGTGCGCGGACTGACGGATAGCTGTCTGGCTGGCTGGCTGGATAGATAGATGGATGGACGGAGGGATGGAAAGACGGGCGGAAGGCAGTCTGTTGGATTGAGGGATGGACGGACGGACGGATAGAGAGACGAACGGACGGATGGATGGATGGATGGATGAAGTGGAAGAGTGCAACATGTTATGCACAATTCTTTTAAAATTAATATTTGGATTCTACTTCTACAACTTGAACTGTGTGATACTATGCACAATATTACCGTGCTACTACTTGAATTAGATCGCAAGACAGAATAGCAGGAACTGTATTTAAATTATATAAGGATTATATATCATGTTTCCGCTACATGTAAAAACAATATTTACCTGCAACGAAATGAAAATATGCCACGCGATCACCTACTGCCACACCCTCCGCCCCAGGCCCCAATTTTTCCACAACACCAGCGCCCTCCACTCCGGCAGTCACAGGCAGGCTGGGTACTTGAAAAGTTCCATCTCGTAGATATGTGTCGCAGAAGTTAACACCACAGATGTGATTCTTTACCAAGGCCTAACAAGCAGAGAGCAAATTTGCGCGAGAAAATTAAATCCTTAAAGCATTGGCAGCTCGCATTTAGGAAGTCACGGAAAGATTGTTCGCATTAAAAGATGGGTGATTAAAGGATAAACGACTCTGAGCTTTTGACTCCCAACATTTTTAACGAAATATTTTGATTTATCCAATGGAACTCGAAGTTTTTGAGAAAAAATCACATACCCATTGTTTCATTGACGAGTCCGATCGATTTCTCTCGATTTACATTGGAGAAACGTAATTTAATTCTTTTATACTCCAAAAACTAAATGACATCTGAGGTCACCAAGTAATTTAACGTACACAAGAGTCATTTGCATGTTTTCTGCACATGCAAACCTAGTTTCAACTGAGAAATAAAATCTGTTCTCTTAAAATCTTGATTAATGAAGGTTTCAATACGTCCATTTTACTAATCAGGATCTCAAAAACTATCCTTGGCCGGGTTGATTAATTAACCTTCATCGAAATATGCAGGGATCAACTTTTACCTATCTGGACTTAACCCAAAGAAATATGTCTGTATGACCTCTAACAATATCATGCAAAATGTCCCTAGCTTACCCCGCTAGCCCCGAAACGAGATTTTCACCTAAGTAAGGTTTTCAATATATTCGTGTACTTTGCCAAATTCCGTGTTCTATCAGCTGAAGTTTACATGAGTTGTATTTTACACCAGTGGGTAAGCATTTCTATTTAAATCCGTGCAAGGATGATCAGCCGTTCGTTTGGACGTGCAGAAAGTCCTACCTCGTTCTGTCCCGGTTCAGGAACGGGAATTTCCTCGTACTTCAATTCATCAGAACTTCCTTGTTTGTGTATTACAATCGCTTTCATTGTGTTGTTCGTACTTTTGACGATTTCGCTTCACACACAACACAAACACGACTACTGAAAAAAATTGAAGAGGTTTCCCTGGGGGGCTGTATCCTCCAACGCAGACGTTGTTAGTGTTCGTCACGCAATCCCTTCCTCCAGGGAGGAATGCGTGACGAGCCAAAAGAATATCTACGAAGGAGGCTATTGAGATCGATATCCATATTAAATATATCGATACTTAGGAGCGGTATCTCGATGGCATTCGATACTGCTCAGGTGACCACTTGCCGCAAACGTTTCGCGTGGTTCACGAAATTATTGTTACGGTGGTTCGAGGCCCAGTTCTTGTCATCGCGTTGTTTTCTTAATTATACAAGAAACTTTACCCCATATTGTCTTTCTCCACCCAGGTGTATAAATGGGTACCGGCGACACACTGCTGGGGGTAATCCTGCGGTGGACTAGCATCCCATCCCGGGGGGGGGGGGGGGGAGAAGCAATACTCTCAGTCGCTTCATGCTACAGAAACCGGGTTAAGCTGCGGCTCGTTTGGGTCTTTGGCTCGTGTGCGACCACCCATTACGCGACTGATGTTGTTTGCCAAACAGATCAACAGAGATGGAAATCCTTTAGTTGTATATTCTCTTATTGTTTTTTTTTTCAAATCAAATGCCGAATGCAGTCACACAACGTAACACTAATCAATTCCCACAAATTCAAATTCCCACATATTCGTTATAACGGAGTTCGTTTATAACAAACCCTCGTTATATCGAACAGTTCCTTGGCACTTTGTTATTTCGAGGTTCCACTGTAAACCTTATTACAAATATGTTATGCTAACAATTTAACCACACAATATGAAATCCCAGCCCTTGGACAGCTTCAGCTTCAGTTCAACAGATTCTTTTAGGCGTTCTTATCGATTTACCCACTTACGGTACAGACACAAACACAACAGAAAACGAGACTCAGAATTTTGAAAAACTACTAGGTGCTTTATTGAATCAGTTAGTAAGTTGACATTTTATGGTAGTGGAGACGATGACAGTAATCGCCTCCCACGGGGAGAACTTTAAAGACCTGTCTACAATTGGCCCACTAGACGTTGTCACCAAAAAGGGGTTTATCTAGATTTAAAGTGTCGCCTCTTTATGTTTGCAGTGTAACAACTACTTTTACACGATTTTAGCGGTCAAACTCATTATCACGCCTGATCTTTGTAAATTTTTAAAATGATGTTTTCACGTACTTAATTGATTTTAAAAGCAGAAAGGCTTCCTTCATTATTATGTGCAGTATTACAACGTCTAGATGTTTTAAAGAAAAAAAAAACAAAGACGTAGCCTGAGATCACAGGCGTAGCTTTCTTCGCTTCTGAGAGAGGAAAAATCGTGAAAAATGAAACTGTTTTTATTATTGTTATTATTATTATTATTATTATTATTATTATCATTATTATTATTATTATTATTATTATTATTATTATTATTATTATATAAGCAACGCCTGACGTCATTTTGCAAGCCAATAGCCTGCGAACACAGACATATTTCCAGCTGTCGTTTCTCTCCGCCCAAAAAATATTTGGCTAGCAAACCAATCGTTAATGGTTAAATTGCGTTAAAATGCGGTGACCCGCACTGCCGCACTCTAGACTATACCCAAACTTTAATTGTAAGGTAATATATTAGATTTCCAGGGAAAATGTTCACGATAAGGCAAGGGCATGATCAAGGTTTAAGTAAGACTTTTCCAGTTGTTTTCTTGCCTTGCAGCATATCATGAGCTTTCTTCGCTTCTGAGAGAGGCAAAATCGTGAAACTTTCCATTTTTATTTTCCCTTCCGTAATCCAATTAAAGACGTCAGTTGCTCTTGTATTGAGCTCCTCAGCTGTTGCTACGTAGTCGAACAACTTTGGGTGGATGACGCTGTGTGAACGGGATGCCAGGGCATTAGGGTCAAGGAAATCTGGGTAACCAGAAGCACCACCAAAAAGGACCATGGTTCCACGTGTTGCCAGGCAATTGAATCCTAAAGGAGATCACACGAGTTTGAACAGGAATGCTTCAAGGGATATCAGGGTACACACAGAAACTGGGGAACAAGTTTCCACGACATTTCAATGACTTTTAATCGCCATCAATGACCTCCAGGCCTTTTGTGTAAAACAGAGCTGCCGAACAGAGGACTAGTTCAGTAGAACAATGAGCAAAATGTCCAGGTTACTGAACAGCTGCTTCCTTATGTTGAACCATCAATTTCTACCCAACAATTTCCGCAGAAACATGAAATATAATTCCTTACTTCTCCATGACCCAAACAAATTTTCCTACATTTCATGGTCTTTCCAGGCCTGGGTGGGGCTGTACATGTATAAGCCATAACCATTCCCTTTGTCCTGGAGGATTTTCTTGCACGGGATCACGGATAACTCGGCCGAAGACGGATTAGTGAGTACAGGAAACACAAAGAGAGCACAAGGAACACTTAATCTTAAGTTGCTTTATGCAACCGGGTCCTGGAATGCAAGTTTTAAATTCCATGACTTTCAGTGACCTTTCCATGACTGTGTGAGCCCTGGATATGCCTGTCTTAAGTGTAAATGGGGCCAGATTGTGCAAAAGTAATCACTTGTCTCTTGCTTTAACTTTGGCAAGCATTCCATTGAATGCAGACCGGAACACACTGGAGGTCAGTCAAAAGGACAAAATTAAACTTAACTGGTCCATGCAGTCAGGAGCGCTGGTATAGTTCCAGGAGGGGTGTGCAACTGAAGTCAACATTCAATGCCCAAGAAAATAGCCGTTAACCAAAAGACAACCCCCCCCCCCAACAAAAAAAAACAAAAACAAAAAGCATACAAGTAAATTTTTTCATCTCATAGCGAAAGTGTAAATTAAGAAACTTTCCTTCGCACTACTTTTAAGTAGATTTAAGCACCTCTCATAAGGGTATGTATATTACATGATTTAAAATACTTGAAATAAAGCTTTCTTGTAATTATTGGATGACATTTGTAACATCTGATTTACAGGTATTCAATATTCAGCTTACCCTTGTTAAAAGTTGCCTTTCCAACTCCATCATAAATTACATTGACTCCTGCCCCTTCAGTTATTCTGTTGACTTCTTCAACAAAATCCTTGTTGGAATACAGTATTACTTCGTCTACACCACAAGCCTTTGCCTTTTCTGCTTTCTCCTTTGTGCTGGTTGTACCAATCACAAAAGCTCCTAACAGCAACGAAAAAAGAGACTTACCCCTATTGGTCCAAGTGAAACAGTGTTAGTCAACGACTGCATTTTGAAAGTTGGCTTTATTTTTGTTGTGAATGCATTAACTGAATTTTTTTATTTCTCTGAGGTGTACTAATTATGTCCTTTAAGTACAGCAACTGTGAGTGGTCAGCTTGGCCACATCTTCAGTTTCCCACTGTACTCGTGGACCTGAAATTTGTTCAACCTGTTACATTGTACCTGCATTCTTTGCCACTTGACAGATCAAGGACCCAGTCCCCCCAGCTGCAGCATGTACCAAGGCCTTGGTCCCAGGTCCCACAGAGTATGCTGAATGAACCAAGTAATGAGCAGTCATTCCCTGAATCATGGATGTTGCTGCTTGTTCAAATGTGATGTTTGATGGGACTTTGACGAGCCTTGCCACAGGAACAACACTGTATTCAGCATAGCTACCTGTAGTTTTATTAACAACCATTACATAAATTACGCTGTCAATGAAGACACATAGAGCAGGGCCTGTTTTATGGGGAGGTATCACACATCTATACACAAGTTTGATCTGTACACTTAAATGAACACTGAAATGAACAAACAAACAAACAAACAAGCAAATGAAAGAGTGAACCACTAAATGAACAAGCAGACAAGTACATGAGGGGATCCGTGAGGGAATTGAAAGGAATTTTATGACTGAATGGGTTGACTTCAATCTTGAAATCAGCTCTCCTCAGCCTAGTCACACTACTTCACCTAGGAAGAGGTAGTGATGGGGAAATAGGGAATGGAAAACAGCATTTCACTCAGTTGAACTGCAAGACCAAGACTGCTAACATTTAGATGTCATGGAAACACTTAACATGAAACGGCTTACAGAAGACTCGAACAAGGTGCAAATAATTGTCACGAGTGTAACTCTATTTCAAAATATTGCTGTATGTTCTTCATGGAGATTTAATTTATCTTGATGTAGTACTGGGCCCAGTTGTTCAAAGCAGGATTAAGCTAACCCAGGATTAGCCTCAATTTTTCCTTCCAATTTATAGCTAAATGATATGGACTCTTGTAAATCTTTCTTGCCCTACATTTTGACTTTGGTTATTTTGAAATGGTCACTTGGAATTTGCTGTGAAAACTCTATTGAAATAAGAGAAAGAAAGACCTTGGTTAAATTTTACTCCCAGCATTAACCAGCTTTTGAACAACTGGGTACTGCTCTCTGCACTCGCTGTTCAAATACGCTCAAAAGTTTTACATCAAGGGGGGCTGGATTGAAAAAGAAGGGGGGGTTTAGGGGGAATGTGAATGTCTCAGAACAGCCCTGTAGGAGTAATTTTCTTCAACCTCTCCCTTCAAAAATATGAAGGGGCCTCTCCCTTCAAAATATGCCACATGACTATAAAACTAATTGCTAATTTTACAGTAGTCATACAGCATACAGTAGAACCTTGATTTAACGAACCTCTATATAATGAAGTCCTCGGTATAACGAACAGACTTTTTCAGCCCATTAATAGTGTAATGCATGGAAAAGAACCTCGATATAACGAACCCTTCATACAACAAACCAATTTCCCCAGTCCCTTGGCACTTCGTTAAATTGAGGTTCAATTGTAGTTATTATTCATTCTGCTTTTCAGTACGCTTGCAGCCTATAGTCTGTGTGTTAGTCAGTTAACCCAACTGCAATAACATATTTACCTGAGCCAACATGGCAGTATGCCACTCGATCACCTATTGCCACACCCTCAGCTCCAGGCCCCAGTTTTTCCACAATCCCTGCACCCTCCACTCCAGCAGTCGCAGGCATTGTTAAAGGAAAAGTTCCATCTCGTAAATATGTATCAAGATAGTTAACGCCACTCACATGGTTTTTCACCAAAGCCTGGCATTAATATAAAAAAATTAACAGCAAGGTATGTTAGAACATTTCGTGGCTGTAATACCAATTAATTAAGAGTGCAGTAGAGTAAAAGGAACAAGTGATCAATTTGCCTCAAAATGTAGGTGCTTTGTCTTCACATGTAGTCTAACCATGTAGTAACAGATTTCTTTTTACGTGTTCATAGCAGTGCTATATGCAGTAACATTGTCATTATAATATTATGACTTCAGTTCTCAATTGTTTTAATAACTCTCTGACATATGTTTAAAAATTTTCTTGCTAATGACTCTTTGGTCACTAGCCAATCAAAATGCAAGAATGGTGGGAGACAATGTTGTCTGTCAGCTGTCCTAAAACAGCAACAGATAAATTCTGGTGTGCTCCCATTGGTCAATAGTGATCATGTGATGCCATAGTGTCTCTCCTCAGTGGGTGCCTATGAGCACACAGTACCTGTTTTTGGCAATTTTTGGTGAAAAAATTGCTAGCTTTTTAACCATTTCCAGTATAACGTATTAGAAAAAAGAATGCATTAATGGTGCAATAAAATGGCTTCCATGTACATGTGATAGGTTCCCTCGGAAATTTGATGCTCAAACTTTATATAAGCCCAAGAATTATGTATATTTGTTGAGAACATCAAATTTCCTTGGGTAACCTATCACATGATAGTCCCTTTGACAAAAGATTTCTATATTGTTTAAATATGCAGTCAATTGTGTTTTTTTTTAACTAACAAAAACAAGATTGAAGAAGATGAGAGGTTAAGAAATCACAGTTATTCAGCAACAGCTATGATGTCTTTCTCCTTTTCTTCTCTTCAGTTCTTTCTTCCACCATTATTGCTGATGAAGATCAGCAAATTATAAGTGGTACATAAGTACAGTTCATGTTAATTTCTAGCTTGAGGCAAAATTGTCACCTAAATAAACCTTCATTTCAGCCAGCTTTTCAAATGCCCGTGGTCAACAAAAATAATGTCCATAACACCAAACCGTCAAAGACTCTCAAACCAACATTACATATTGTTCCTTATCAAGGCATGATGGCTTAAAACTAAGTTATCATCGCAATTGTACATTACCATCAAAAAACTTTCAAAGACAATATGGTATGCTTTTAAAAACACCTGTTTTTTTTTGCTAACATTTATTGCAAATGACAAAAGCTTCAGGGTATCAGCAGCGATTTTACACTATTCATAGAGAACTCGCTCAACGAAATATGTAAAATATGTTTCATTTGTGCAGAAACAGTCGTACTTGGGATGCATAAGTTGAACCAAAACAAAGAAATAATGGGTATTGTAATTAAGTATATTCAGAACAGGGTATTAGTGGTTGGCAAAAACAGGGTCCAAATTTGAAGGCCTGGGTGGCACCTTACACAAGTACCTCCCTCGCGCCCGGGCCCCACGCCAGGAATGAAGAAATTATGCATTGTTCAATTTTACCTGTTACTCCCCCCCACCCCCCCCAGGCAGCCCCCGGGACAAGTCCAGCCCTTCAGGCCCAGGGGTGGGGAATTGTTTGAAGCGGTCTTGCCCCAGGGGTAGGGGGTGGGGCAAATAAAAAATAACTTCTCATTGTTCTTGTGACGTATGTCACTTCTCAGTTGACATGATGGGCTCGGACCGCGTGGAGCAGACTGCCTGTTTCCAGGGAAAATCTCTGGAATTTGTACTAGACTGGTGAGAGAAGAATTAACTCTCAAAATTTATTATAAATTGTTAAACGAGTGCGTTTGATGCGTACTCAAATGGATGGCGCTCGTCACTCACAAAGAAATATTTTTTTAGCGTATTTATATATATAATAAGACGAACTCTATAAAAACAGGTGCACAGCTTATTTAACAGAGATCTCAGTCCAGTGTTCTTATGAAATAAACTAAGAAAAACTCTTTAAATGCTGCCATCAATTTGTTCAACGGGCCTCTTGTGCATATGTGCTATATTTAGAATAAAACACAAGGCCAAGATTATTTTACTTATTAGCTGTATTAGAAGCCTTTTAATACTACATATAAATGATTTGCAGATTGTTTCAAAGCCAGTTTGATCCTGCTATTATTTACAAAATTGCTAGCGACTTATTAATAATAAAAACACACGACGCAAAGTGTTTTCTGTCGGTTCAGCAATGTATTCATCTCTGTCCTGGGGATGCGGATCGATTGTCTCTTTCTGTGTGCCAGGGGGTGGGGAATAGACCGCCAAGAAAAAATTGCAGATCCCCGGGGGTATGCCTGGGGGGGGGGGGGGGGATGGTAACAGGTAGAATTGAACCATGCACTGGGCTTGCTGCAGATTAACTATACACTTTAATTTGCAAAAAGTGAGTTATATTTAAGCTTATATGAGCTCACTTATAAGCTAATGTCATGTCGTTGGTCTATTGATCTTTAGACATGAAGATCCTCCGTTTTCATCTTAACTTCTTCCTCTTTCTTGTCATTATTATTAAGCTTTCCTCTCGCGAAACTGAATTGAGTTTAATTGTTATATAAGCCTTAAGTTAAGCTTAGTATGTGACAACTTGAAACTCGATAAGGTACACTTTCCCAGCGAGCATTTAGCAAACATGACTTTTTGGGTTTGTTTCAATCTAGCTGGAAAGCTCGGTGCAGCACCAACTTTGACTCTCTCAGAAATAACTTACTCCTTAACTTGGGTGAGGAAATAAATTTAAGCTTAACTTAAGTTAAGTCTAAATTCAAAGGAATGATAAAGAGTGTGCACGTGTGCATGCACACGTAAAACGCTTACCTCGTTCTGTCCGGGTTCAGGAATGGGAATTTCTTCATATTTCATTTGAGACGAACCTCCAGGTTTCTTGATTACAATGGCCTTCATGGCACTAGCAGCAGTTACCGTACTATGTCGAGTGCAGGGGCTCTGACAGGGTCAAAAGTTGGAGTATTGCCTTGAAGCTCCAAGTCTGAAATTTGGCGCGAGGCGCTTGTTCTCCGTCTTCCCCGTCTACACCCCAGCCCTCCCGACTGGAACTGGTCCTCGTCCCCGGGCGCCGCCGGCAAAGTGCACCATACAAACGACAAATAACCCGCGCCACCGACTCATGAAACAAGTACAACAAAATAACTACTCAGAAAAAAAAAACGTCTTGCTAACTTAAAATATAAGTATTTCGGAGTAGTTATTTTATTGTATATATTGCAAGACCTTAGTTTTGACTGGAGTTGTTTTCGCTTGAATGGAAAAACAACGAAACAAGAGGGTGTCAATGGGGTGTACCTCTAGTCAGTAAACAGTTAGAAAAATCCTTTTTAGTCAGTAAACAGTAAAAAAAATCCCTTTTAGTCAGTAAACAGCAAACGGGGAAAAAAGTCAGTTAATAATTAACGTTTACTAACTTTTTTCTCACAATGTAGTCAACAGCGATGTTGATCTTAGTGTTAGGGAAAAAATCCCAGAATCGATAAAACAGTCTTAAATAAAAAAAATTAAAATAAAAAACAGCATGGAAAATACTTCACTGACGAACGGGTGAGTTTCTGACGAGCGAACAAAAATCACATGCGCGCATTTTTTTATGGATTAAACTCTATTTGTTGAAGACAGCAGCAAGCAGAATCGACAGAATCAAACATGAGTTACCGTCAAGTGGTCTCAAGCGCCAACCGTAAGACTTAAAAGGGCTACGTCACCATTTCTAGTGTCACTTTAAAAAGCCAAAGGACATATTTATATCAGTGGGAACCTAAACAAATTGGTTCAGCTTTGTTTAAATTTTTTCTACTAGTGCTCTTAGAGTGTTAAAACATAAGTGTCCTGAATCCTTCAGCAGCAGAAGACCTGGCTGGAAATGGATTGCAACTTGAAAAAAATTAGGCTAATGTTTTCAAGTTTATCGTCGTGTCTTGGTGAACTCAAGAACTCTGATTATGATATATTCTTTCTTCGCAAATTCACTTGATATCTTTCTTTTAGTGTTCTATAAGCTGATGCTGCGTCTGAGAAAGGTAGTAAGTTTTAATGTAGGGCAGTTTTGACCCTGGAACGTCGAAATCTCCATGACATAGCCCCTTTAAGGTCCTTTAATTGACACCAAGAAAACCCTCCACGTGCAGCCTGAAGTTATTGAAGCTCTCCATTAAATAATATTCTTGAGCGAAAACGCTCGATATCTTCGGCATTACACAGCACAAATGGATGCCATGCCCCGTTTGCCAAGGTCGCAGGTCAGGAGAGACCCTGGAACATTTATATAAAGCCGCAGATACAGCGCAGGCTCAGGGCTTGTCACGAAAATCAGTCACGCAGCAGACTAAAACCTACAACAATGGCCGGAAGGTCTTATTAGCAGGGTCGAAAATCGACTCAAAAATGATTTAAACGAAGTATTGGCAAACTCAATTTTTTTATTTACACACAAAAACGTTCAAAATTTGTCTTTTATGTAGTGCATACGCTAAGAAAACGGCTTCCTTTTATACGATAGTCAGCTCGTATTTTGTTATTTATACGGTTACGATAACAAAAATCCATTGTTATACGCTAGTCAGTTAACCCCATTGACACCCTCAAAAAATGATTTAGCTGGCTGTTTGTTTACTTTATAAAATCGTAAATTGCTGCTGGTTTTAATGTGGATATAGTAAAGTAAAGCTACAATGATACGACTGTTCGAATATGTTACACAGTAAAGTAAAGTTAAAACATTTTGTTTTCCTGCTGGCGGGAGGGGGGTCACTAAAGTGAAGTTTGGGTGGAGGTGTGCTGCCAAAGGCCTTCAACTGACATCATAGAATTAGAATTAAAAAAGTGTTGGTACCACACATGTAGACTGCGCCGCCAACGTTCACACCTCGTGCAAGGCTTACGGTCCGAAAAGACACCCAGTCAAAACGCTAATTAGTGAAATTGTATACCCCTTGGACGAAACATACCCGTTTAGGCCAAATGAGGGAGTGCCCCCCAGGGGGCTAAAATAATAATAAAAAAAAATACATAAATCAATGACTTATTCTTTTTAAAGGAACTTCAGTAATGATGAAAATTGTCCGAAATGACGCCCCAAGTTAGCCAAAGAAACCTCCGAAGGTTTTTTGTCCGGGATCAGTTATGTGAAAACAACGTCCGGCTTTTTGATTGGCAAGTCAGGGGTCGGCAACTGACTAAACTAGTTTCGTGCTGGTTAGAATTGTCAATCACAGAACAAAACAACTGATGTAAAGTTCTCGGCAAAGGCAGCAGTTTAATGTTATTACTTTCTTTGGTGACTTATCGGTTTAATTGTTAATCACACAGTGCTTGTCCTGGACGTTGTCACTTTGGTGGATTTTATCATCTCACTGTAATATCTTTGGCAAAGGTCTATAAACTGTCAACAAGGCTAGTGATCTATTGTCGCCAGTATATCAATGACTTATTACGATGATTTGTGTTTGACAGAAATCTACTTAACTGACGGCAGCCGCATTCGCCGACACAAAGCACCTGCCCAAAGTGACTAAATACGAGGTGAGTCAGCCCACAAACACATTTTGAAATCTTGCAAATTCTCCTCCAAATAGTTTGCATGACTTTGGTCAGTTGTCACTCGAAGGTTCCCTTTCAATTATGAATAAATTATAGTTGGCATGAGCCTCAGAAAATCTCTTTGTTTAAAGTTCTTTCTATAGGAAAATTTCCATCACTGTTCAGCAGCTTTCTTTGATTTGTCATTGTCATTAATGTACAGCAAAAAGATTAGGCACCCTGAACGAAACGAGTTAACGTAAGGCGATAGGTATGATAATTGCAGAATTTAAAAGTAAACAAGTTCATGATCAGTAAATACTGCATGATCAGCGAAGAAGCGGCTAGTGTTCTCAACAAGATCCTCAGAAATTCAAGTAGAAGATGTGAAACTTATGCTTTTTTTACTGATTTACTGTACAGCTGATCAAGAATAATCTATTCGATTTCATTTACACTTCATCCAAACTAAGCTATAAAGAAGTACACCAAATTTCCGCATTTCCTCGATTTAATTACGGTGCCATCATTGAATGAGCGCATCCTTAATGCCATGATTACAATCATCGAGCCTTCACCAGTGGAAAGCAGTTAAAAGAAGGGTGTAAAAAGTAAAAGAAGGTTAAATCTACTCAACCATGTTATATTGCTCAGGGCAATCAATAGTACAAATGTCATACTATGGAATGCAAAAATAAAAACACACACATGTCGCTTATGGAAATACAGTATTAGTTTAACTTTGTTTTGCCAGTTACGAAAGGGTGCGAACGAAAATGCAAAATGTATCCATCACAATTTATTCAGGTTTTGTTCTTCCCAGAGCATTTATTTTAAGTTGGCCGCAAAAAGAGATTTTATCGAACATATTAAAAATGCTAATTTTACAAGATAGCTTTTGTCTTTAATGTTGAAACAGACTTTGCCTGCAAAATAGGGTTCCCGTGTGGCACCACCCTGAAGGGGGTCTCAAAGGGGTTTAACTCCGTCAACCATCAAATGGCCCAAAATTGCAACCGCCAAAGGTCAAAAAACGGTCAATTATGCTGATAACCGTCAACTTAAGCAGTCATTATTCACTGTCAAGCAGTCTCAGATGCACGATTGTTGACACGTATCGCATAACTTCATGGTTTCCTACTGAGAAAGCAAGAAAAAAAAAATGACGGCTCACTTAATAAAACAATCTCCAAAACACAACAGTAAACATTAAATTATAAATCGTCAAAGTAAGTTTCTCTTCACCGTCAACCGCAAAATATCCAAATTTATTATCATTTAACCCTGTAACTCTATAAACCGTTAACTGTTTAAGTGCACAAATAAATCTTGAATCGTTGACAATGATGTAGAAAACTGTAAATTCGCAGTGACCTACTTTCTCGTATCTCGTGTAAATCTCAACTCTTGCTCAGTAACTCCACCACAACTCGGTAGAATAAAGCTGTGAAAAACTATGTTTTTAAAGTTATTGAATTCTTAAAATAACATGACGTCATAAGCCTTAGAACTTGAATTTAAAATCACTTAAATCACGTTTATTCGTGACATTTTAAACAAAGCCTTCAGTTTCGCATGGTAAAAAAAAGGAGCTCTGTTGGTCTACAATCTTGAATTGCAAAAGTGTTATTTGTAGGCAGTAAGAATGAAGATTACTATGGACTGATTTGCAAGCTGCGTGATTGCCAGTGTGAATATTATGTGCTTGCCAGTGTGAAAATTTTAAAAAAGCCTCTCTCTGGTCTGACCTCCACAGCCAAATATTTATGTCCACGGTATGGCATTCTCTGTTGTCGAAGAGATAAGAATCCTTGTTCGACAGTGGAAAGTGACATCCTTAAACGGTAAGTACTGAGTTCCGTTGTAAGTCCTCCAAAACACAGGTGAAGTCAACCCATTCTAGAGTGTTTTAGACGCACAAACTGTTAAAGAGACAAGTGGCCAGTCTAATGACGACAAAGCGGAAGAACTCCGAGATCTCTCCATAAAATCTGTGAAATAATGTAGGCAAAGGCTTCAAGTTGTGTGTTTCTTCGCCCAAAATTTTGAACTTTTATTGCTAAAAAGTTTATGTCTGTTCTGACAAGAACTCAGTCACGGGAACAAGGCGAGATGTCAGCTACTGATACTCCTAACAAGGTCGACTGGGTACTAGCGAGATGGACGTACTACTAAATCTAAGCGAAGTACCGAAGGGTGGCAGCAATTAAAACAAAGCCAAAAAAACCGTCTTCCTTTGTAACCCTATCATTAGCTCGCAATACATTCCCTCCCTTCACTGCCACCCTTTAGTTCTTTCAATTCACTCCTCCGACTTTCCAAAATCTGAGTCGCTGGAGCGAAGTAATTATTATCTAGTAGTGATCTGCGATTCGTCATGCAAACATATAGTGTCAAGGAGCAGATTGGAACAGAACAAATCAACGTCATTATGTTTGCGTATGTCCTGGTTAGTTTTATTGAGAACTTTACCAATCTGGTACACAGGGCAACTACCGGTCTCCATACGCGTTTACGGCCCATAATTTAGCCTTAGAAAGTAAAACTGATGAAGAAACATTCTTGAATTTCAAAGAGGAGTTACTTATCGACTTTGTAAAAAACAAAACACAGCAACAGAGATGGGCCGTGCATGACCCAAGATGTCTATTTCTGCTTAGGTTACTTGTTTCCGAAACAAGTACTCATCGCTTGCAGTGATCTCTATTTTTTGCTCCCGGTTTTCCTTTTTTCTCAAACAGGTTTGAGTGGGTCTTTGATTGCAGTATTTTCGCTTGCTGTGTTGTTCGAGTTTATGAATTCTTATCACAGTTATCTCGGACTTCCTGCCAGCAAAAGATACATAGCCCAAGACTCCACGAAGACGAAAAGGTATGCAGCCAGATTTGATTGATCGAATGAGCGATTTCGTTTTTACTGAAGCCAAAATCAATTCTTAGTGGGTTTCTTGAGCCCGAAAATAGAAATTTGTCATAGCTGTGCACATCCCGGTCGTACACGCCTCTATGAAGCGCGCTAACTTGTATGACGCGCTCATATTAAAAGGAATGAGGGAAGGACATAATGCGAAAAAGAAACAAGATATTGTGACTAGAAAGAACAGAGGACCAGAGAGATTGCGCCCACTTCCGTAGCAGCTCCCAACATACAAATTTTCATCGCGATTTTTCTGCTGCACACAATCTTAGCGCCCAATCAACTCTCTCAGCTCCTTGTAATTTCTTTAGATACAGTATACTAAGCACTACTAAGCAGCATCAGTAGGTCAGTTAATCCCTTAATTTTGCTTCTCCCCACCCCCCCCCCCCCCTTACCACCCCTCCTCCCTTTCTTGAAGGCAGACAGGGCACCAGCGCTGATGAGGAAGTTATATTAGCGCAAGGAATTCAGTAAGACGAATATGTCAAGTTCCATGTTTGCCCATTTCCAACCTAAAATCTCCGACCGTCTTCCTCATTTCTTTCACTTTAATCAGTTGGCCTTTCAGGAAACTTCTGGAAAGTTGTCAAAGAGATGTCAGATCAAAAGCGTTGTCAAAAATTAACAAAAAGAAAATTGCTACCTACAAGTGGTAACGGCAAAGCCCGCTGCATAAGAAGTAAACTGAAATGTATATCACAAACAGGTTCACAGGGGCCCCTGACATCAATTATGTATACATGAATAAAATATTGAAGTTTGCTTTTCTTTGTTGTTCGTATGCTTAATCGGGAATGGCGGCCATTTTGAAAAATTCCGACGTTTTCATCTTTTCGAGGTCTGGGGCGAGCAAAGGTTTCGGTTTTCGATGGTTTCTCGATCCCATGCAGACCTCGAAAAGATGACTGCACCGGAATCATTCAAAATGGCCGCCTTTCTCGATAAGCAAAGTTTAATCTTTTATTCATTTCCACTTATTTGATGTGAAAGCCCCCTGTGCAGGTTGTTCGGTTGTTCTTTTTCTTTATTTTAGGATACAAGATCACATTATGAGGACCGTCTCATACGTACTGTCAGCCATAGCAGGCTTTCTGCTGATGATGGTTGTGGGGACTGGTGACGTATGGCTCTTTATCTCGGTTGTCTTTGGAGCCGCTTTCGGTTTTTTTCTGTCAAATCCGCTGTACACATGGTATAGCAGTTTTGAAGTTCGAAATCCAGAAAGAGATGGTCTTAGAATTAACAACAATAAACCACATGGACCATCGCGCAGTTTTTCTGAATTTTGAAATTTGCCTTGGACAGAGGATCGTTGATTCTTGCAGCATCTCAGACTTTACAAGACGAAAAGGTGGAAATCAGGAGCAATGGGCTCCTGGTGGAAATACGGTACGAAACAAGCAAAAGCAGAGGTATATAGGCACAGGCAAAAACCAACCTCTTGATAAGACAGGTCAGGTGTATGGTGAAGCAAGAATTAGAGAGGATTTATAGGTAGACTGCAAAACAGTCACGTTCTTCTCTTAAAATCTGAGTCGCCATAAACGCGGATACCGTAAAAGCTTTATTAAGTCCCCGGGGGGCTTATTTCATTTCAGGTCTCATGAATGGGGGCTTACTAGAGGGGGGGGGGGCTTATTTCAAATCTTCAAACATGTAATCTTAAAGTAATCTTTGCATAAAACTTAAACACTGTTAACTTACTTCTTATCAAGAAAGACTGGTCAATTTTATGTATTTTTTCAAGCCTTTTTAAAAATACACCAACTGGCGATCAAGTGAGTGGTTTAATAATAGGAGAGTCTAATTACAAAATCTGATGTCCCAAACGGGGAGGGGGACTTATTAGAGAAAGGGGGTCTATTTAAAAAATTGATTTTTGGAGGGGGTGCTTATTAGAGAGGGGGTTATTAGAGAGGCCGGTGGCGTAATAGAGCTTTTACGGTACTCAAGAGGCAAGAAGCGCCGAAATCGTGGATTGTCCCATGCGAGTGTCGCGCAGGCGTAGTATGAGGCGAGAATGAGCGCCTTTCGCTTGTCGTACTCTCCGTATAACATTCGCTCCAGGCTTTCTATTCTGAGGCCTTGGTCAAACAATTTTAACATCATCCAACATTACTGAGTACAGCGCTCTTGTACGGCAATCAAACTAAGCAATCAAACTAAAACTTTGTCCCATTCAACATCCTACAGCATCATTCAACATATTCAACAAGGTACTAAACGCGTTTAACTTGCCGAATTCAACGATGTTAAATGGCAGTCAATGGAAATGTGAAACGTTCTGCCTGGGCCTTCTACAGGACGAGTTTGTTTCTCGGATCGTCCAACAACTATTAATAACAAAAATACGGACTGTGTTGTAGTGAAGTTTGTCGATAACTTACTCAACTTCCATGCGGGAAGATGCTTCCCAATGTCAACAAGAAAGAGACAATTATAAAATCGTCTAAGACACCACCACATAACGTAAACTGACTCTCTCGTGATGTTGGGTATACTGTGGCGTAGGAAGCAAAGCGCACACGCACTCTAACAGTATTCATTGGTCTTCACTGTGTGTTATTTTATTACTGAGAAAAAAAATTGAGGTTTTTACAGTTATAAACTGAAACTAAACTTAGTAATGTTAAATTATTGGTTTTTAAATAGTAGTGTTAAAAAGTCCAACATTTAATCTATCTATTCCTCTTCTCAAACAGCTCAAATTGATTCAAGTTGAAAAAGTGTATTTAGAATATATTCCAAACAAGGTCAAATTGTTACTTAGAATTTCAATATGGGACAAGAGGTTACGGTCAAACCACAATAACAATTGTTCTTAGACTTGATAGGTGTCTTGCTCTTCATCTTGAGGGCCCGTTTCACTGAAATGTATTCAGCACGATCATCACCAAAAATAGTGACAAACTATTAGTTTCGACCAATCTCGTACCCCGGATAACAGTTCACAGAGGTTCCATTTTCTTAAACGCAAAAGCCCACGTCATTTCCAGTTTTTCAGAGTCTTGAAGTTTAGTTTGACTCAGTTCAAACGTTTACGAGTGTGAAGTTTGTATGAAAACGATGCAAAACATGTCCCAACAAACCGAATTTCTCGCCAATAAAACTTCTGGATAGTGACTTCATTGCTGTTAAAGTGAAACTTTCCACATTTTTCTGTATCTTCTTTGCAAAATTATTGGAACTGCGTACGCGTCGTACGTTTGACAGCTGTGAAGTAAACCAGTTAACTGGGTTTAAAAGAGAACGAGAGTTGACAAGACTGTCAACTGTTTGACAGCCTCTGCGCAATTCTCCAGCTGGCGCTCTCCCAGACTACAGCGCCCTCGTGTCGAATTCTTTAAAATCTTCTCAAATTTCATGGAAATTGTAATTTGTTTAACCTTTCACTCTCGTTTGAAGGCTAACTACCCTGAGCTTTCATCAACTTTCGTGCGTTCCCGTACAGTTTAAAGTCTAGTTGATTCAGCCTTTTTCCCTTCAACCCAATTATTTAGCTGAATTCTAATTAGAGAGGGAAGAGCCCAGATGCTTGCTCGCTATGTCGAGATGACTCTGTAGGTCTTGAGTATTAAAATTTCTTAATGAGTTCCTTCCAGTAGGTTTGCAATGGGCTTGTTGTCTTTGTCTTTACAAATGGCCCCTTCCAAGAGGTTTGTTTATTGAATCAGGACTATTACCTTCCCTAAAAAAAATTCTTTGGATCTTGTAGCGAGTGCCAATGTGCTATCGGTTTGTTAGCAGTCCGCACTTCCCGCCAATGACTTAGCTCCTTGCCAGTGGCATGCGCACCGATAGGCACGCAGCCAATAATCTCGTTTTCGTGCATTACCGACAACAGCAGATCAACTGAGTTCAATGCGTCCATCGCTATGTCAAATGACACCGCTTCGTTGAAGACAGGATTAAGTGTTCCTTTCCTGACTGAAGTCTTTTTCTTTTTCACACGTTTTCCTGCTGCGAGCAGGTAGACTTTAACATAAGGATCTGCAAGGAAAGAAACAAATTCTGTTAGTATACCACATGTTTGCTTTTGCCTTACAGGCGAATTCACTGAAGTAACAGCTACCAAGAGAAAATTGCTTTCTCTTGCAGCTACTGGAAAGATTCAGTTTTTCGGACAGTATAGAGTTGGGGGATCACGTCACTGTTAGATTCAAAGTGCATACGCCCATTTAAGGTTTGGATTTCCGTGCTTTGAAACGATACGTGGGAATACCAAAGATAGTACGCAAGCCTGCAGGGCTAAACCGCAATAAAATTCTTGCTGAGCACAAAGTATTTCAAATTAGCTGGAAATTTTTTGTTACAAGACAAACTGTGCAAACAAACTTGTAACGCCTTCGAGTTCTGAGATGCGATCCAGATCTACCAGTGGGTCCGAAAAAGGAAGTGAAAGCAACAGACGTAAGAGTTTATTGCAGAGCGGAGGGAGAAGGTGAGCAAAAGAAGCGCACTTGACACAAATTACCTGTTCCCTTAATGTTGATTGCTGGCAAATTACGAGCTTTGATGACAACAACAGTTAGTCTCTCCGCAGATTTCAGGTAACCAAGCGACACCATCAGTTCTCCTAAGGCTACTTGTTTCTAAGAGGAAAGATGAAATATGAACCATTAAACTCGCGATCGATCACAGAAAGCGCAAAAAGATGCTTCCACAAACCAAACCCGAAGGAACTTAAATGGTTGAGATTGGAGAACATGAAGACGGACTACTGACCAGCTAGAAAATTCTCGACTAACATTTTGAAGATGTAATCCATGATGTAGCTTCTCGTATTCCATTGAATAGCCAGTGTAAACAGGCTTACCTTCAGACTTGGTCTGATATCAGTTCGAAATACGTTTTCATTGGATAGGTCCAGGTCCGCTAACGGCAAAACCACTTGTCCAATCACTTCGTGTCGTGAGGACGCGTCAAACGAGAGAAACGTTAACCACAGCGTTTGCAGTTGGAGCTCCCTATACGACAACTGTAAGGATTAAGAGAACGTAAGGAAACATTTTTCTGTAACACTTTGAAAAGCTATGTCATTTCTTTTTTCATCAACCAAAACCACGCGTTCCAGTTTTATTGAACATCACTAAGACTATGATAATGCTAAGCACAAGGAAACTATTGTTCAACCTGTGTCTTACTGAATCGAATGGAAACGAATTGCAGCTTGAAAACGCTGGGCCTTTTTTAGCAAACTATATGGCCGTGACTTGAAAAAGTCACTTGATCCCAATAGAAAAAAAGATTATCTTTCTTTTAGAGTTCTAACAGCGTTTCGCCAGCAAGGGTACCTTACGGTCAGAATCTTGGCAAACGAAGGAGCCCTTTTGAGCCAGAGGAAAACCAAAACAATAATCGACAGCCTTACATGGGCCCCTGAAACTAGCTACTTCAAACCAGTAGGTAAAATATACCCAGTTTCAGATCAAAATGGTCAAACCTGCACACTATGTCAGATCGAAAAGACAACTACCAACTTAATAATTATTTAACGAACAAACGCTGCATGGTAATCACCAACAGGCGCCGGTGGAGTACTTTTCTTATCAAATGCTCAATTTCTTTAATCGTGACTGAACTTTTTTGGCCAAATGTTTGGACAAAAATTTTGCATCGCAGCGAAAACTTATTTATCAGATCCTCGCGGCACTTGACACAGCGTTCAGTTTCCTTATAAGGCAAAAAGCAAGATTATTTGCTGATAAGGGAAATGGTCAAAAATATTGTACTCAGACAGGACCCACCACTCTGCAAAAAGACAGGTGGTCTCTTCATGTATCCCCCTTCCCCCACCTTAAAAGATGGTATCTTGTTTGTATAGCCCCCACTCTATCAGGAGTAGAAACTAAAAAAAAGATTCAAGCCTCCTTGTGCCATTTCTCCAGCAATGCAGCCTTCACGCACAACTAATATGAAAGTCTTAACTCAAATTTTGAGGCCAATAAATTTTGTCCATTTGGCTAATCAGACAGGTGGTATCTTTCATAACCCCTTACCCCTGCACAAGGTGGGTCCTCATCAAGTACACTTGTGATGACCACTTCCCTAAACGGCGTGTGATGGACCAATGTGATATTAAAGCTAAAAATTCAATGCCAGGGCTTATTATATCGAATACTACCTTCCAGGGGATGGAGTTTCTCAACAGAGTAACAAGTTTAAAATCATGCTAATTAAGAAAGTCATAAACATCTCAGTAGTATTCGTACCTCAAATTCAAAAGTCTCGTTAAAGCGCGGGTTCGTGGTTTTCTTGTGCACAGTGGATTGAAGCTGATGCCTGTAGTCGGGAAGTAGTTGTACGATAACGTACGGGTTACACGGCTTGCTCCATTCCTTTTCCATTGGTGACAGATTTAGCGCCTTGACGAGCCTTACTGTTAGGACCGAGCGATGCTGATCGAACTTGACAATAAAATGAGCCTGACCAAGACTGTAAGGCGAAGAACGACCTTCCGGGGTATCAGGTGTTGGGGGACCAGCATCCTCCTGTATATAATAAGATCACGAAATGTCACGTGCAATATGAGATTTTAAGTGACTAGAAATCTTTTCACTTTAAATCCGTCATTTTGAAAATGAGATACATGTACCATTGCAGGCACGCATGCTGATGTTAGTTTTAAGTTATGCGATCTTCATGCAATACTACCTTTGTTAGCTATTCATAAGCGTACGTGCAGTGCGAAACCTGACTAGATGAGGCCTTAAAACGAACTTTGAAAACTTCTAGGGAGTTTATTAATTATAATGCTATTAAGTACTCGACATCGAATTCCTGCTTTGGTATTAATTTGCTTACAGTAACGTTTTATAACAAAATTGCAAATGAGCAGGCCGCAAGTTTGATAATTGAAGGATGGACCCTAAACCTGTAATACGTGTAATCATACCTCGGCAACCATGGTGTAGAGACTAGGATCCAGACTTCCAAGGTCATCAAAGAATCCGGGTGTACTCGGAGTCCTGGGAGAGAGTGGCGTGCTAGGACTCATGGGTGATGAGGGGAAGTCCACCCCAGAGCGCTTGAGAAGGAGAGGCTGGACACGAATCTCGTGCACCTCGCCAACTGAAACAGAGAACAGGATGGAAAACAGAGTAATTGATTTTGGCACCGAGTCTATAGATGCTATACCGTACAGTAACCGTTTCAAAAGTAACACCTCGCACTTTTATTCGGAATTGGCACACTTGCTGTTGTTACTTTTAAAGGGGTGCGTTATGCAGAGTTCTAGTGGCTATGTTTTTGTGTCAAAACTACTGAAATTAAAACTAAGTACCTATTTATCGTACACGAAATGCTCCAAGAACACCGAAAGGGAAATGTCAAGTGACTTTCTCAAAGGAAGTGCAAACCGTAGTCAGTTTTAAGCGGTAATTTTTTCCATGAAGACACGAGGGAATAATTTGAGTTTTAATCCATTCCACCCTAACCATCCGGAGCTAGATGCTCTTATTTATAGTTTCAGAAAACTAGTAGAGTAATTTCAAACAAAACTGAACCATTATTTTTACTACTTCCGGGTAGCTAAAACTTGTTACAGTATATCAGGGGTTGTTGCCGTTAGCCCCAGGACGCGGAACATAAAGCCGTGGCTACACGAGTGATTTTTTTGCTTGCGATGGTGATGCGACTTTTTAAAATTGTCGCGTCGCCAGAGCGCCGCAAAAATCGCATGTGGAGCCACTCTCGCACAGGTGATGCGATAGCTGAAAAATCGCAGAAAAAAAATCGCGCAAATTTCAACGAGTTGAATTTCTTGCGACAAAATCGCGGACTTTGTCGCCAAGTGTAGCCACCACCGCGCACCGGCGACGCGACAATTAAAAAAAAAATCGCATCACCATCGCAAGCAAAAAATCGCTCTTGTAGCCGCGGCTTAAGCGAAGAGGTCGAAAACATAAGCGACCAGTCACTATGCCAACAACGGACTATGAAAAAGTCTAATCAGGGGTCGATCTAAAACGTTTATCATAAACTCCTTCTTTCCAAAAAAGGAGTTGATATCCCCATTGTGTTGTTATTCCGGCATGTTTCGCTACTTCGAATTTTTGAAAAGTCGTGTTGTATGATGTGATCACTTTTATAAAGTGTAAAAGCTTAAAAACATCATTTTTTGGTGACCATTTTTTTTTCTTACCAGAGAAGGGTGGCTCGGTTGGTGGTTTTACCGAGGCTTCCAATCGCTTGGGACTCGGCGGGGTGTCGGTTCCCGAAGCTGGTTCGCTAACTTCTGAAGGCGTTCCGAGGATGAAGCCGTAGTTTTGAGGTTTCTGTCGGTTTTCTTTTCGGATGGCGTAAGCTTTCATCAACAGAACACCGACGTATACAAGTGTTATAAGCAGCAGTAGACCAATGAGAGCATAGGCTATGATCCATGCTGCTATTGACATACTGGGCGATTTTCTTTCGCAAAAGTCTTTTTTATATATCTGCAGAAAGAAGTAATTATAAAAAGGGCCTTAAAAAGTATGGCTAGCAAAACACAAGTCTGTATATCAACTGCCTGTAGTCCTTTGTTTTCCGCGCAATTGAGTGGGAAAATATCTTAGGAGAGCTCGCAGGGGTCGCTACTTTCCTAGAAAAATCCCATCGGGCTACGGAAGCTGTTCCTTCCTCCAACCAATTATTCTAGGAAAATTGGACGGTAAAGTAACTTAATCAGTCTTAATTTTTATTAACCCTCTAATTAGAATTCAGCCAGTTTAGTCTTCTGGTATTTTATTTGTCTTTCAATCTTGTAACCGAAAATGTTAACCCAAAATAGGTTGGCGTTTTAATACAAACTTGATAAAAATAGTTCGGGTACTTAACATTTTTCTAGTAATGCATGCAACCTTTCCTTTCACCGGTGTCAGAAAAAATCGCGCATTTATTCACAATAAATGATTTTTTTTCGTTTACTTGACAAGTAAAAGACAAAAAAAATCATGGGTTTTAAACAATTCATCCTCTCTTGGTTTTAAAAGCGAAAACGTACAAAGTTTTAAATATTTGTAAGTCTAGGATTCGCTAGCCCTGTTACACTGGTCAAAAATAGCAAACGTATTGCTTCTAAATCAAGTTACTTTCGAAAATTCTTTGGAAAACAAAATAACATGCGCAGTCATCTCTGATTTCCTCCCTGAGTCGAGGCAAACCAAACATGGGCTTGGGGTGGGCCTGCATATTTGAACACACCCTAACGGGACATTCTCACATCCAGCCAGGTGTTGTTCAACATCCTTTGCGAAAATATGAGCTTTTAGGGAGATTTTATACTTGTTACGATTAGTCTCACCTGCAAAGCCGCTTAATTTGCCAGGGGATATTTTACCTGTGAAAATGCTACTGAGCTTCACCATTTGACAGCGATTTTACGTGAGAAATTTTTCCGATCAGATAAAAAAATCTGTTACACTGTAACGCATTTTGTAAAGTGTGTGACCTTCATCATCAAGGTTTTCCAAGAAACAATCACACGTTTTGGCGACACTGTAGTTTTTGGGTAGGTTGGAGTTCGGCGAAGAAGGCTTCAATTTCCCAGATGGGTGAAGGAATATTTTGAGATGAACGGAAGGAAAATTTCTGTGAATATTTCAAATATGGGGCTGGCCATTCGGAAAAATGGAAAGAACTCATGAGTTGGAATGAACGCTAACTGTACAAAACAACTGAAATAGGCTTTAAAACAATGTATGTTACCTTTACATTCCTTTATAATAATAGATGGCTGTGGAATTATACTAAGCCTAAAATTAAAAATGCTAATAACAAGAAATCAAATTTGTAATTATTTGTTTTTCTATCATCAATTCGAAAATTAATAAATAACTAAGTGTTATTTTGCCTGCGGCAAAAATTATCATTTAGGGACGCCAAATTCTGAAAAGTTCGTTGGCCATTTAAATTCCTAATTTGCGTACCACTGGAAGTCCATAACGAAGTTTTAAATCTGAACTCTATCCCTTGTTAACTTCGAATTTCCTATATTCACGGTGAGGGAAAACATATGCACGGTGTCATGCAAGAAAAAAATCTACATTTTCCACCTTAATACACTCACAACAAATTCTGGGAAAAACATTCCATAAAATAAAACCCGGAATTAAATAAGAAATGAAAGTGGAAGTATTTCCTTTGAATGCTCGAACTCTAAGTTCATTCAAAACACTTAAAACAATAATTGATACATCAAGAGAGTTTGAATAAACTAAAAATATAAAAAGTTGTCCCCTATATATCGCTATTATAACAAACGGAATAAACTAAAAACTGTTTCGAAAAACTTAGCAGGAACAACAAGAAAGAGATAGATACTCACCTAAATATCTATACACAGGAGTTTTTGTTCCTCAACGGACATCTTTGATTTCAATGCGACTGTTACTTTAAATCCAGATATATTTCTCCGTACGATCGCTATGTCAGTCTGGGCCAACGGTCAGAACACTGCTGGACTCGATGGAGCAACATCTCTCCAACCGTCACCCCATTGTCACGGCTGAAAATGCCGTTGGAGCTCCTCAGAAAACTTCAACAAGATGCCTGCCTTCCTCTCTTGTCTGCTTACAACCTGGGAACTTATACAGAACGAGCCTTCGTAAATTAAATGTAGTATCCGACAGTCCACCGAGACGCTATATTCAAATCCGAACGGAGCGCGTCGCAGACAAACAGTTCATTTGATATGAAATTTAGCATGACCTCTTGGCGCCCACGGGGGTGCTATATCGAATGTTTTTAAACGTCACGAATTTTGCACGATTTCTTACTTCCGATCCGATTACAAGAGAAATGAAATGATAGATCGTAAACTTTTCATTTATCACTTACTGTACGGTCAGTTTCTTGGGCTTGGTGTATTTTGTTTCAGTAGTTTTAGCTTTGGGTTGGGGTCAGTCGAGTTGCGGTATTTGGAGTTTACGCGTCATAAGTCAAGGATTAACGGATATTTTGGTTTGTCACAAATGAGCGCTTTGTTTATGTTTACTGGACTGTAACGTATCATTCTGTACAACTTACTGCGTACAGCGCCACGCGAACAGTTGCCAAGGAAACTAATAGCTACTGATTATATCCAGGATCGAATCAACGAAGTTTTTCTCACATAGATACACAAAGAAAAGCTAAATGGAAATGAATCACAAATGAAAAAAAGCGAGCGAAATAAACATAATTCTGTTACACGTCGCGCCACTACTGCAAAGTTCAAGAAACTCGAAAATTCCTGTTTTTAGTGTTATTATTTATAGGTGCAACTGCACGCGAGGTTTGTTTAGTTGAAAGAAATTTAAATTCTTTACTGACAGGTTACAAGCTTTTTTTAAAAATCCCATATAGCTACCCACGTAAAAACACAATTTATAAGCCAATATTAGACACACTATTAAAGCACACATTATTTATGCTTTGCTGTTATTTACATATTGAGGTGCTCTCGATTTTGAAAGGATGATGAACAACAATTAATTTTTTTAACAATACGTTAAACTCTTTGATATGACAATAACAATGCAAATCATTGGCTACGAAATTAAATATTTTGTCGACACATATTTTTATTTGCTTTGTCACGCGTTTATAAAAAAATTCTACGAAAATACACTCTGAATAACACAAAAATGTTATTAAATTGCACTCTTTTTCTTCATATAATTTTTCAATAATAGCACCTAAGATGCAAAAACAAGTGAGTGGTAAAGACAACACTTGTATAGCACCACATCTCTTGCGTTATACAAAGCAGGTGGTTGATTTTTTCACTTATCAGGCAAACCTTGCTGCACAAACAACACACTTTTGGAAAGAAGACTGCGTGACAATTCCTAAAGTCTGAGGCGTGACTCAGGTGGTAACGCTGACAGCTTGAGTCAGCTTTATCGTCCTTGGAAGTCATTCTTATGAATAGCCTCAAGGGAAACTGTAATCTGCTCACTCCTTTCTATAAACAGGTTAGATGAATGATGCAAGTCTTTCTTTTTTTTCAAAAGGTACAGTTTTGCCTTATGCCAATCTCTCTGGGTGTCCTTGACAAAGTGAAGGCTGGAGCACAACGCTTGCTGCTTGTGCGATACACTCGTGGATTGTATGACCCAGGACCAGGCACTGGCTCTGTCGAAAAATACATCAATATATATTAACATAAAATTTCTCCTTACAGTGACATTACTTGATCAAACATACAGGTCATGAAAATTAAGGAAATGATCACTAAAGATGAGGTGTCTTGATGTGTAATCAAATTCTCCCAACTAGTACAATAAGAAATATATGGAGAACAGTAAGGAGAACATGCATGTTGATATTGGAGCTTAAAGGGTTAAAGCATGAACCCAAGTAATCAATTCATTCATCAAATCAAGTGCCTGTGGGATGGGGGATACTCCCATGTATATAAGCTACATGGATGTGTGCTGTTGAGAATGGTATGTTTTTCAAGCAGTTTAGTCTGAGGTAGGGTAATAATTATTAGAAAACTGACATTTAGTTACAGAGTACTGCGTGTTATTTATCAGGAAACTGATTAGTGGGATGAAGAAGTCAGTCTAAATTAGGGTATTTTTGGTGTCTAGAATAGGATGGCAAAATGCAGCTGAACATGGTCTGGTATAGTTCCCCCTTACTCTGGGTAATAGTGACATACTATGAACTTACTGACTAAGTGGGAGGGCCGGATGGGAGAATATTTAGCTCAAGGTCATGACATATGGACCGAGAGCCAAATATTTTCCCATCTGGATTGACCTAATTCAGTCAATGAATATATTATCATATCACCATTATTATGTTCAAGTGTGTTGAGCTGAATGAGCCGATGGCGTGTGCAGGGCGATGTCTTTTTCCGGAAATGCTTGCGTCAGTTTGTCCAGCCCTACACATGTCAAGTTGTCAATGCATTTTCTATAGAATTGCATCAGCGGGCCTACACGGTGATATGATAATACAAAGAATACACTGACAAACCATTGAGTTATGCACAATAATTGACATGGTCACTGACCTCTTGCCATCCAGAACACAGCACCTCCTCTTCTGCCTTGCTGTATAGTATATGCGGGTGATTTATTCATAAACTTCCCTTTGTTTTGATTGTATTGGTTTGGGGCTGGTTCCTCTTCTGAACCTGTGAAAGTACAGCAGAAATACAAATTATTCAACATCTGATGAAAGCAGTCTCAAAGAAGTGACTGGTAAACATACATACTTGTACAGATGTGGCAATTGTACTCATTCGATGTGACTTTATTTACCTTTTTTGTTTATCGAGAACTCTCTTCTCTTGCCAAATGTGTGTGAAGGTGACTGATGTAAGGTGAACTGAGGACTACCAACAGTGGGTCTTGAAGAGTAGTGTGCAGGGGATGGCCATGTGTACTGCAAAACCAAAAAAGTTTCTAATGCTGTTTCATCACATTAATTAGACAGTGGCAGATCTAGGATTTTTGAAGGGGGGGTGGCTGACCTGACAGAACGATATCAGAACAATCAGAGACAAAAGTGCCTCAGTGATAGTTTTGTTCCCTCTCATAACTTCACGTTTAAAGGACACCAATGGAGGGGGGGGGGGGGCTAGCCACCCAATCCACCCTCCTGGATCTGCCCCTGGTATGGTCACTCAGTTATTATGGACACTGTTAAGAACAAGAAAACTGCCCATTACAACAAGGTGCTCATATATTAAGCTGTCTGCATTAGTTTTGAAATTGGGTTTCAACTGCCGTATTTACCCGTGTATAAGTCAACCTTTCACGACCTAAAAATCGCTCCAAAAAATCGCCATCGACTTATACGTGGGTCAAAAATTGAGGGCCAAGCACCAGTTAAACAAGTTCTTCCCAATTAGCATAATAATTGTCTTTATATGTTAACAAACATCTAATATACAGTGAAGGTTGCGATGTCCTTTTCTTTAGCGACCTATGTTTTAAAATGCTAGCAGTTCAAGTCGACATGCATTAAGATTTATCTGCTTAATATAAACCTTAATGTTGTAGACACTCACTGGCACAATTTCGAAATAAAGAACTGACGGTTCCTATTAAAAAAGCCATGAATCTGCTTGAAGAAAAACATCTTCCTTCCTTCGAGCGCAAACACCACAAGTTTCGCTGCTTAGTAGCCTGGCATCATGCCCAGTTACTAAGCAGCAAAGGTTACATTGTTTATGGAGTCATTTTTCAAACGTTCTTGAGCTTCTTTGGTATTTTGCTTGTCTTCCAAAGCCCCTTTCCACCCTTCACAATTTAGAAAGGTTAGTTTGAAATTAGTACATTTGAATTTATAAGCTTATTCCAAACATTATGGACAAAATGCCCACTTATACACGTGTTGCTAAAACCTGCTAGAATGCTTGCATACGTGTGATAATAAAAACTTCATGTTGAAACTTGCTGTGATTTTTTCATATATCCATAGTACATGTACTTGAGAGAAAATTCTAAGAAATACAAGATTAGCTTTCCAAGAAAACTCTTACCCAGAAATAAAGAAAACTTAGTTTTTGCCCTCAAAAATAGGGGGTCGACTTATACACGGGATCGACTAATACACGGGTAAATACGGTATTCATGTACATGTACCATGAATTTACTGTTTTATTCTTGATAGATTTTTACTTCACCAGTTTTTCAAGCAGGATACATTTGCATAAGTCTTTTAGTTATTACCCCGCCGTCAGGACGGGGTCTAGTAATACCCGTTTTTTTATTATTACCCCGCCGTCAGGACGGGGTCTAGTAATACCCGTTTTTTTTATTTTCCATTTTTTTGGTGGTCACTTGCCCCAGACCTCCAGTTTTTGCTCGGCCAAACATACTCGTCGCGTCTTTTGCTACACAGGCTGTCGTCGCGTCTTTTGCTACACAGGCTAGAGCGTGTATCTTGAGTGACCATAATATCTTTTACACCCCGAGGGGAGGGGGGAACGGCGGGGTAATGCCCCTGGGGCTTTTCTTGTTTGCCATTTTTTTGGTGGTCACTTGCCCCAGACCTCCAGTTTTTGCTCGGCCAAACATACTTGTCACGTCTTTTGCTACACAGGCTAGAGCGTGTATCTTGAGTGACCATGATATCTTTTACACCCCGAGGGGAGGGGGGAACGGCGGGGTAATGCCCCTGGGGCTTTTCTTGTTTATGTCTGAACTTCTGAGGATTGAGAGAGCAAGAATACACTCATCATATACTCACCCTGCTATCAAAGTTTGCTCTGTATGTCCAGATGTCTGGACTGGCAATCCACTGTTTGCTCCAAGCTACTCTGTCACCTCCTTTGTCTGAAAATGAAACAAAAAATAATTAAAGTTGACTGCAGGTAACTAGAACCCTCGGTAACTCGAAACTCGCGCCAACTCAAACCAAAATTGATTTCCTCTGGATTTGCTCCATACATTTACTGCAATTTTACACTCGATAACTTGAACCCTCGATAAATGGAACCTCCCGCTAACTCAAACTGAATTCCTGTTCCCTTCAGGTCATTTTCTTTATAATTTTACCCTTGATAACTCCACCCCCGTTTGTCAAAGCGCAATCAGACAAAACATAATCCAGAACACTGAATTTATTTTGAATCAATTATCGAAAAATTGAGCAGCACTGTAGTTTTGGAGTGCCTAATTGTCCTTTATGTCATTTTTTAAAATTTCCTGGTGTTGTGTGACACAAAACGTGTCAGTTCTCCCTGTAAGTTAGAATAGATGTGATAAGTGGTGTCAGCAGGAAACCAATCCCCCAGTAACTCAAACTCCCAATAACTCAAACCTTTTTTGATTTCCCTTGAAGGTTCGAGTTATCGGGAGTCGACTGTATTATCAATACAAAAGTACTGTACCTTATTCTTGAATAAATGCCCAGGACCTTAGTTTTTAAATTGAGGGGGTACTTATCCAAACCTAAAGGAGATGGGTAATGGCTCTTAGGAGTTTTGTGACTTTGCACCTTGAAAACAATAAGCCAAAGTCTGCAGTTGTGTCTTGCAAAAATTGTTAAGACCCTATTTATTAATGGTTTGCTCTCTCTGCAAAAATTAACCCAGTGATTCTTCAGCATTTTGTGTGTGAGGAAATGTGTTGTACATATTCATAATTTCAACATAGTTTTGACAAAACACCTCAAGCAAAATTCCAGTGACATAAAACCCTTAAATTCAGCCCAGGGTGTTAATTCCTTTAGGAGGATGTTTACAGGAGCATTAATAAGAAGAAACATTTTTGTTTGCACAACACTCAAAGATATGGAAAAAATATGGAAATACGTACTACATACAAACATATGGAATACTTCTGTACCTTTCTCTGGTTGAGTCTTGGGTCTCATGGTATAGGATGGTGAAGAGGTTTCCCACGGTAGGCTCGTAGGGGGGTCATAGGTTGTTGGCTTGGGACCTGTAAGATCCAGCCGCAGTGGAGGACGGGACTGTAAGCATTCCTCTAGACCTGTTTCAGAGGTTAACATAAAAATATGGTTATGGAAATACATTAACTACAAACCAGTTTCAGTGAATCTTTCAATAACATGCAAACTCAGAAGTTCAATAATGCTCCCCACTATATACAGGTGAAATGTACTCATTAAGCTACTGGATGTGATTGGCTCTTTATCAGTACAGGGGAACCTGTGGGGGAGGGGGTACTCTGTAAATTTTTGGGTGGAGCTGTACCACTGAGACTCTGAGACCCAGAGTTTTTAGCTATTGTAACTCTTCACGTAATTACGCCCTTAGCTGCAAGTTTTAAGTGAATAAAGCATCTATCTATCTACCCATACCCTATTCTAGACCCTGGTCAGCTTCATCAAGTAACCCTATTTTAGGGCCTGTTTACATGGAGGAAGGATAACCTGGGTTGCCTCTCCATATTATCTTTCATTTTACTTTGACCATGTTCGCTGGGGTCACATTTTGCCATGCAAAAATGTCAAGGTGGGGTAACCTGCCTACCCGGGGTCAAGTTCACGTGACATCTCAAAACCCATCAAATTCAAACCTGACAACAAAACTTGCTGTGGGTACAAACCTGTTGAGCTTTTTTGCCCATTTCATCTTCAAAATCTTGAAACTGAAAACAATTTTGGAAGTTGCAGCAAGACTTCAAGCGAAAGTCGCGAGTTTCAAGCCTCGTGCTTAGTGACCTCACAATAACTTTATTGTCAAGAAAGTTTAACCTGGCACCCCGGGTTGTCAAGATTACATGTTGAGGCGGGCTGTTTTTCGAGGACCACTAGGCAGGATACCACAACTACAGGGTTACCTCACCTCCACGTAAACAGGCCCTTAGACTAGGTCTACATAAGAAAATCCCTACCTATCCAAGACTCACAGTGTGTCAATCACTATACCCTATACCCTATCCCACACTTAAGTGGCCAAAACCCATATTCTTAAAGTGACCTAGCCACATAGCTTACATATGGGAGTACAACCCACCCCCCCGCCCCCTCCAGAGGGAACCTATTATGTAGACTGATATAAATTATGGACTGTTCTCTAGGCACCACAGCAACTAAAAAATCAGATAACCTGTACCCCTGTATTACCAAAACCTCTATAAGAGACACACTTAGCTGTGATCACTCAAAGAGGAATTCGACTGTCCACTTTTTTAGGCAGCTCTAGCTGATTGGGCCATTCCATTTAATGTCCGCACCCCCCCTATTGAGGATCAGGGAAATCCTAGGGAGAGGGAGGGGGTTTTTAAAGTCATTTCTGAGGGGGTAGCTATGTCGGTACCTTTGATCTCTCGAAAACATCTGCCTTTTTCTGAAGGGGGGAATGCGTCGGCACTTTGATCCTTTTTTTCCTAAGGGGTAAAATTTATAATTAACCCTCAATAGGGGGGGTACGGACATTAAATGGAATGGCCCATTACCTCTTGTTTAATGAATTCCAATAAATGCAAACATAACTAATTTCTTTCTTAGGTTATTTTCATCTTACTTGCAAAAGTTTCATCTTCCTTATCCTCGAAAAAGACACTTGGAGCGTTCTTAGCATGATCTCTCCTAGAAATACGATGACAAATTCATTCCATTCCGTCAGTCAATGTCCGGTTATAAGAATTGAACACTTGAAAATTAAAAACGCTCAGAAACAAACTAAAACAAAACAGAGGAACTTACCTCCCAACCAAACTAACTGTGGCTAATTTAGCAGGAACTCTGGATCGATATGTCCTGGAAATAGTTCCTATTTGTGGCGGTATAGCTGGAAGCGATGGAATGTGATTTTTGGCCTTCTGAGGCGACGGCGCTAAAGTGTAGGTGAGTTTGCCTGCCGGCTTTGCGGCTTGCGGCAAAGAATTGAAGGCTGGCATCAAGTATTCTCTCCGACCCTCATTTTTAGCTGGTTTGGGAAACTTTGACCTTCGTGGAAGTGGCAAAAACGCGTTCTATCGCTCCCAAAATGAGCAATCTTCTTCAGAGTCTTGTATCAACAAGGCCTGTCAGCGTCGCCAAGGAAAGTCACGTGGCAAAAAATTTCGCATTGTTTGGAATGGAACGGACTTCCGAAGAACGGACAGACATGTAAAAGGAGACATCACCCGTAGCCCTAGTAACCCAGATGTCATCCTCAAAAGCCAACAAAAGGAAATGTATTGAAGATTGAAAGGATAAGAAAATTGAAAGATCCACCGGACATTTTCAAGTTTACTCCTCAATTTGGAAACTTGATAAATTATTAAACGTATAGTAGCCGAGGAGAGCGGGCGGCTGTACACAGGCTAACATACAGAAACTGAAATGAACTTTAAACTCAGTGAAGCGAAAACTGTTCGCGTTATATGCATTTATCAGAATAGGTTATTTCAACTGTAAAGATCACGATTGCAGCAATGGAAAAATTAAAAGTACGTAGGTAGCGCATGTAGATCGTATGCACCATATCTTTAATTACGCGGATTTTTGCCGACAAAAAATTGGCTATAGAACAGTACTATCTTCAAATTTCCCAACGAGGCCTGCTTTCAATCTGTGGCCTGTGGCCAGATCGGGATGTGGAGAGTAGAAGTTTGTTTGGTCTTAGTAAAAATAGTCATTCATCTGTTTTTTACAATCGTGAATGTACTGTGTTCCTCGAAACTTGTTCAGTTGTTTATTGAATTTGAATTTTAAATTTTACGTATTGGCTTTAAATGATCACCCCCTGCCGGAGTTGCTTAAGCAAAGGCCACGGAGTACGCTCGGGTTGGTCCATTCATGAGAGGGCGTCTAGTTTATAAATAGCCGTTCACGTATTCTAGCGGGCTCTTTATGCGACGTTTTCAAGAAATTCGTTGGATGGCTACCCCTCCCAAAATGGAAATTAACGTTTCAAAGTATAAATACCTGCGGGGGCTTACAACAGAAGAAGAGGAACGGTGTACAAAAAATTCAAAAACGTTAGATCTAATAGCCATGCAAGCGTAATGCACGTCGCAATAGACCTTTCAACGGTCTTTTCAACTTTTGATATGGACCAGTTAGCGAAATTTATCAACACCGCTGGAAAGAGCGCCTTAAAGTTAGTAGAGTTGCCAAGTTGGAGAGTGATAGGGTAACAAAGATATTGCTCCGCAAAGTCGCCAAATTTTTTAAAGACGTTTGTATGGTGGGGGCAAGTTTGTGCAGAGCTATATCTTCGCTCAGTTCTGACGAACTCCGCAAGTTTACTAATTGTAAGGCGCTCTTTCTTGCAGTGTCAATAAATTTTCGCTAACTGGTCCTTGTCAAAAGTGAAAAGAAATAAAACCGTGGAATTGAAAAGTCTATTCTAGATTAGAGTTAGCGAAGCTCCAGTGAGAACGCTGTTCATTTAATCTGGAACAAAATCAGTGCCCAAGGGTTAGCCTCCAACACAGACATTCTTTGGGCTTGTCCGCGCACTAATAAGGACTTCTGTGTTGGACTACCCCAGAGTGCGATTGTTAACTGACCGAACTGAAACAACGCGAACGTGGTTTCAGGCACATAAAATTCGCGACGCGGAACTCTTGAACTGATGCTTCGTGGGTTTAACATCAATGCCAATATAAAGATATAAATGCATGCCTTTTTAAAAAATTATCAGTCGCATGTAACGCCTAACGCCGTTTTAGAGGCGACCGTTTGTTCGGTTCCATGTCTTGTAATTTTCAACCAACTTGCTGAATTTTTTCTTGTCACTTTTATAAAGATTCATACAAGTTTTTCTTCCACATATTCAGTTAAATGCAAAGGGATGAGTCTTTGTTTTAATAACTGGACTGTTATATTAGATTCCTTTAATTAAGCAAACTAAGCAAACTAACGGTGCAAAACGAGTGGTTATGCAAATTAACGGACGCAAACACCGAGCAACAACAGATCATATTATGAGCCCCTTCTATATGCCATGGCATTATAACGCACTTAGATTTGTTTAGTTTTGACTTCATGTCTTCTTGTTTGTGATTACATAGTAGCGCACATTATTAATCACTAAATAAATTGATCGAATACTGACAGCATATTGCAACTCCAGGCTTAGAAAAAAGCGGAGAAACGAATCAGTCATGCCTCTTGCACACCATTGTTAACAGTTACTGGTCTTAGGTCTAAACAAAAAAAAAACTCTAATATAGTCTTCTTCTAATTTTTCATTTTGTCACAATACCGAAGCATATCATAAAGAGTTGCCCTGAGTTCGCTGCTGTAGGATACACACCAGGAAAACCCACATCACGTACATTGAAAGTAATCAGCATAGAAGCTTGTTTGGTGGACGCTTTTTTACGGCTCACTTGTTATAATATGTATAATCAGGTTTAAATCGAATAAAGATTCGTTGATGGCCGTTTTAGACCCCGAATCACTGACAATTTACCATTCACTCTTATGCCAATATTTTTCAATTTGTTTTTAAGTTTCCGGACTACAATAATACACTAACTGGCAGAAGGAGCCTTTTTAGGTTGCCTGCCATATCAATTAAAGGCAGCCAAGGTTTATTGAACACTGTTTGCTCTTTGTATTTTAAGCAAATCGTGTAATGATAGACAAACACTTGCACTGTAAGATTGCTTACCTTTTGATCAATGTTCTTTATGACGCGATTTCCAACCAAACGTTCTTAGGAAAGCACTCGCTCAAGAAATACAACCCTGGTTTTAAAACCCGATTTCCGAACCCAAGCGTAACAATACCGTGAAACACACTAAAAAATTCGATTCGAGCGTTGTTAAATGCAAAACACATACAGAAAAAACTCGTGATGCGTAAAGGAATTTCGTTACATGCTTCATTTATATTGACCAATCAATGCGGAATAAGTTTTTGACTGCTCATAAGCCATGAAGATGTTTTGCTTCACGGTCATTGCTTGAGAAGAAAGAATTCTGTCATATCAGCGGGAACCTAAAGTTCTTTCGGTAGGCTGTTTTACGCCCGCAGTTTACGCGGCGCTAAAAGGCGTTTCTTTTGTACCTTTTTATGAGGCCAGTGAAGCGTTTAGCAGTGTGTTTCTAACATTTATTATAAACTTGGATTATGACTAGATGAGAGGCTGCAAAACACGTTTCTTAGGACGTTTTTTCAACCGAGAAACCAGAGAAGTCCAGTTTGCTTTAAGAATGACAAATTTGGAATATTTGATTTGTTTATTTCATGCTTCAAGTCCTTTTTACTTTGTTGTTAGAATTTAAATGGCAAAAAATGTGGTTTAGAAACACTAGGTATCATGCAAACATAAAATGTGAAGAAAACAAACGAAAATTTCGATCAAAACTCGGTAACAAAGGTTTCGTACAACATGAATGATGAAAAAATTTCATCTCCGGTTATTTTTATAGATCCGGCATCGAGAAAATCTTTTTTTCATTAATATTCACTGTAAATGGTTTGAACCCAGCCTAGTATTCAGGCGTTCTCCTCACTCGACTCCACTTGGTGCGCAATGTCGTGACGTCACCGAATGAATGCCATTCGGTGACGTCACGAAATTTCGCCCCAAGTCGTGTGAGAGAGAAGAGAACGCCTGGGTACTAGGCTGGTTTGAACCCAGAAGACATATCATAAGTCGGTGAAGTCTGATCGTGCGGTTGAGTGCAGTCCTGAGAAAGATCATTTGTGATGACATTGACTGACCGTTTCTTCGCCCTGAATGGAAGAGATCATCGGAGTTAAGTGGATTGTGAATCGTCAGTCTGTTCAGAGCCGTGATGTTATTGGCTGTGAAGACTGTAAAACGTGATTGCTGCTTTTCGATCCGTCTTTTGTTCGTCAAATGTCCTTTGGTCTATTGTTAGTAAAATTAGTTGGTTTGTCTATTGTTTGTCTCTCTTGCGACCTTGCAAATGACTTCTATACCTAGTGATGGAGGGTCTACCTTTGACTTTTACGTACCCTAAAACAAAAGGTCCGCGAATTCGCTGCATTCCTCTCGGGAGAAGAGGAATGCACGTATGTGGATAGACCCTTTGTGCAATGACACTCCCTCATTAGACCACTTTATTCGTTTCCTTTTCATATTTGTACCTATAGTTTTATAAATTTTACATACTTGCCACATTCTTACGCTTTTTTCACATCTTACTTTACATTTACATATAGGCCTACGTGGAATATTTTTCTTATCCCTGATGATGCCGTTGATCGGCGAAAGCTTGGATTTTAGATTTAATTTTTTACAATAGTATTAGGCCTCATTTGAACCTTTGAACCTTTAAGTTTTTAAAAATGCTATTGAAGGACAACATTCAAAGATTATTTATTTCAGAAAAAAAATATTTTGGGGTTAGGTGCACTTTAACACTTCACCACATATCATTTCTTATGTTGCCAGTAGAAAAAAGCTCTAAGGTGCGGGATTGCAGAAAAACGCCTCACACTCATTTGCATCTCATTGGATAACAAAAGAATAACAAAACAGCACATTTGTTATATGCCTCGTTCTTTTAAACTCTGAATTAATTTTCCGCAATCCCGCACCTCACTCGAAAAAAGTACCCAAGAGGAGAATAAACATATTCAAGGGTGCTCACTTAGGTAGAAAATATGAACTGAATAATTCAAACGAATTGTGCAGCCTTCAAATAATTATGAGCTGACGTGAGACCACGTGCACCTGACAAACCTGTAAACGTTTCGTCCCGAAAAAAGTCATGTCTAGCCCGCCGAAAAGCCCTTCCGTAACAACACCTGCCAAGAGCCATAAATAAGTCTCTTGCACCTCCCAAACGTATGTGCACGTGCATTTATCAGATGGTTCGACGATTTTGTTATTCTCTCAGCGACAAAATATTGGTATCAAATGGACGATGTTCCCATGCAAAGCTTTTCAGCGTTGTTATTATGTTCATGTTTGTTGGCTGTATCTAAAAAATGTAAACAATAAAGTAAAACGGACTGACTTTGAGATTTTATTTTGCAGAAGATGGAAGGAAAAAAAGAGTACGAAACTGAAAATCCCTGAAAAACCTCTCTTTGGTGAGCTGATCCCTACACGATTGCAATTAGGGGAAAAGTTCCATTTGCTAATCAAACGGTTTTAAAGCGTACGCGTGTATTTGGCTCTACTGATCTGTAGCTTCGCAGGACAAATTCGAGTGCTTCCCTGTAGAAGATTTAACTAAATGAAACAGATGGAGAGAAAAGAGATTTTATATTGTTCAGTGCTGATCGCCGGATAGAACAAAAGAAGAGATGCGACACTGAAATTCCTTCAGAAACCACTTCAGTTTGAAAAGGTTCTATCTCCTCTTACTCGGGAGAAAGAGTTCTGAAATTTGACCCCGACACAGCAAATTTAGTTGCAAATATAACGTTAAGGCGTTGACGTTTTTTCTATAGTATCCGTTGCGCAATTTAAATTTTTGTAAAGCTCATACGTTGCCTAGTGTCCGTACACCTGGCCCAGTATCCGTCCACGGCAATAAGTTTGTTATCCACAGAAAATTTCAAAACCTAAGCGACATGTACTTATATTTTGAGATCACTCAAGTAGTTAGGTGTTCGAATCAGAAATAGAATTGAGTTTGTAGGGTCTTAAATCCTGATACAAGCGTCATGGCAAATAGTTGTTGCTTTAAAAATCGTCACCACATCGAACTCTCTTCTCACACAGATGACCATTTGCGCAGATTCAACCATATCAGCCAAAGAAACGTCAAGATAATTTTTCAAAGCCAATGAATCGAAAGTTGATTAGATAGGAATAAGTAAGATTCTAGTCTGAATTGAGAGACTCAAGGGATAAAGAGTGCATTTCAATGTTTTCGATAAAGTAAATTTCAGAAATTGAGCAAGAACGGAAGGTCACAAAATGCAGGAAACGTGTAATAAAATTAAAATATTTTCAATCAACACGGAAATAGCATAAAGGTCTTAGTCGTAAGACCGACAGCAACTTGCTGGTAAATGGTAAATTTATTGGAATTTGTAAAAATGATTTTTCAAATTCCAATAAGTTTGCAATCAAACTGCGCCAAATTTAACAACGATTTCGAAAACGATGGGGATTTTAACATCAGAACATCCTTGAATGACGAGAAGAAACCTAGTCTTTCACGTACATTGTAAACAAACCTGAAGGCATAATGTATGAACCCGAAACAGAATCTTAGCGGTGCTAGCCCGAGAAAACAGCCGACGTTTCACGAGGTCGCCACTTGAGCAAAACAGCCAACGTTCCACGAAGTCGCCACTTGAGCCCTAGCAAAACGACGTCTGAGTAACGAGCGCAGAAATTCCACACTGATGACGCGTCACCATCCAGATCTTGGTAGTGCTTCTGATTGGTTGAAAAGTTGCGACCTCATGAAACGTCGGCTGTTTTCTCAGGCTGTCGCAGTGCTCGATATGCAAAAGTTTCCTTTTCCATTGGGAATTTTCAAATTTTTTGTTGTTTCTACAGAGGAAACTAAAATTTTCCAACTTTGAATGATTTTGAAGGCGTCCGAACTGTCCGACGTGACGTGATCACATTTTCGTGACCTGAAAACTGTTAACTCCGATCTTCCCAAAACTTTGAATCTAGTTAGAAATTCGATAAGGCACTGCAAACTTGATCTCTTTAATTCTAATAACGCCAAATCTCTTGATTTTTTCTCGAAAATATCGTATATAACAGACCCTCATATGAAAAACGGTAATTTCACTGCACAGTGAAAAACCTCAAATTTACCCCTCAATTCAACGTTTTACTCATCTAAACAGAACGGCGCCTTCTACGAGTCTCCCTTACGCAGTAAGGCCATTAAAACAAGTAATCGGAAGCTGAAATAATATACTTTATTTCGGACTACTTATTTTTTCTCCAATTTCTAAGTGCTATACGAAAATTTAAGTTGAAGATTTATTGGTCGGATACTGGTATCGGTCGGATACTGGGCAACATACTGTATGCTAATTTTCTTGCCAATAGATCAGCTGCTCTCGATGTCCACGTGTAATTGTCTTAGTCCTGCATTGAGCTCTTCTGACAAAATGTCTTCTGAAGTCAGCAGATTAAGCGTGTCTTCAATCCCGCGCTTCCCTGAAGAAATTCGAGAGGAACTTAACAGGCTTATCAACCGAAGCTCATGGCAGTGTCTGACTAGAGAATTCAGCGTTGACGTTTTGACAAACCTTCGAGTTGAAGCGCTTGACAATATCGCAGACTTCGTGGACAGCGATTATCCTGAGTTTCAGGAAGACGTCAGGAAGAGATTGGGAATTCTGAAAAACACACAGCAAGGAAAAATGCAGAGTTTTAAAGGCAAGAGTAGGGTGGGATTTTACAGCTACTTTTACAGGTATCATTTTTAGGGGTGGCGAATGGTATCTAGAAAAACATGGGTCTCGGAAAATTTTGGCCCGATCTCGGAATCTCGGAAGCGTCTTTTATGAGTCTCGAAGTCTCGTTTTTTGCCTATTTTTCTGGCGTCTCGGAGTCTCGAATTTTTTGCCGAAAGTCTCGGAGTCTCGAAATTGTCCTTTTCCCGTTTGGTTTTCGGGAGGCGAGTTTTTTTTTTTTTTTTAGAGTTCTATGGCAGAACTCATTGTAATGAGGGAGGAAAGACAGTGTCGCACAACTCGCATATTTACTCGGCTTTCTGTAGATGCCACGCATGCTCATTTGATCAGGTGTCCACTCACAAGAAAGTTGTGACATAGGATTTAGAATGAAGCGGCGTACTGTTTCTAATTAAAACATCTAACTACATACTTAATTTATATTATGCCGCGTTTGCTTACCGTGTGTTTTGCTTTTGTTGATCCCTTCCACTTAAGTTAGTAGTAAGTGACTTCAACTACATGAGCCATGTGCCGTACTGTCTTTCATGCGTCTTTTTCCCTTACCGGCACCGTTAGTTGCCGTTCTTATTTACCTTCCAGTGTATCTCATGCGCAGGCTACACAGGCTAGAGAAGCTCGATCATTTCAGTCAAGGATAAAAAAGTTACAATTAATTGATAGGGCCCGAACCAACTGTGGAAGTGTATGGATTTTAAGCATCCTTTTGTTGAACATTTACTACATTTAGATATTTTCAGGAGCAACAATTATTTACAGTCTGTTCCCGTAGAATATGAATTAATCCGCCATAAACTCCCACTCCTTTTGTATTAGGCCACCATTGGTTTGGCGCATTTACGCTTTTTACTTTCTTCTTACATCATAATTGTGTTACTGGCGATATCTGCTTGGAAGCCTTAGAGATCGTCCTCTGGAAGTACTTGCACTGTTACCTTCTCTTGCACGTGTGTCATTTTTTTTTCGAACGTTCAAGTACATCAGTAGCAGTTTGTTGTAGCATTTAAAACAAGCTAAGAGAATACCACACTCCAGCAAGCCGATTGGAAATACTCTACGGCCCCGTTCAACAAATATCAGTCAAAGCTAATCTAACAATCCAACTGTTGAGCGACAACCCATCTAGCTCCCGTAAGCTCCTAGAGCAGTACTCCGTTATATGTATTTCCAAAGGCGGTGTGCAGCTGGTTCTCTAACACTCTGGACCCGTTCCACACAAGAGAAAAGTATGGCTTTGTGACCCTGTTGCAAAAAAGTTCGACCCTCTTCCAAATATGGAGATATGGGAGGTTTGACTTCATTGTAAATGGGTGTTTCATGACTACATGTAATACGGCTTAATATGATGTGAGTTTTCAGTCCGATTCAACTAGGAACTCTGACCTACAACTATGGCCATAAGTCTTGGGACACTTTGCTTAAATGGCGTCCCGTTAGCGTCATTCAAAAATACTCTTGCCTCGCCCCCCTCCCCCCCTGTACAATGTTGAAGTTAGGTTTTGAAATTGGTGACTGATCTTCAACATTGTTTGGGGAGGTGGGGGAGGGGGCAGAGATAGTCATAAAACTTGTAAAAGACTTCTAATTACACTGGCGAGTATATTTTCTTACTTCTCATTGAAATATTACCAAGTGTCCCAAGGTCTAATGGCCATAATAAATAATTTCCGGCATGTTTTTCAGAGTGCAACATGCTATGGAAAACATACAATTATATTAATTGATTCAGGTTTCATAATATAGAGCGCACGAAAGCTCATCAAAGCCACGCTCAGCTAAACGCAGTAGGTGACAATGGAAGCAGGGCTAACTACAAAGTGCATTCAGAAACCCTGACACCCGTTTCGCTTTCATGCCGTTTTTGCGTTGCTAGTATGCTTGAGTCGAAACCATTTTTTCTAAGCGAAATGTCGTTTTACTGCGCGACACACTCAGGTCGCTCGCGCAAGGAAATGTTTTTTGGCCCCACCTGAGCAAGGAGCTGAGAGTCAAATAAAGCTAATAAAAGCTAATAAAGCTTGCGCACTGGCTCTCTTGTTGGGAAGTGGCAAGTGGAGAAGCCGCGAGCGTGGCTTTGTTGCAGGATTACAGATAAGCTATGTGAAATTATTTAAGAGTGGGAAACGACATCAGATCTTATAACCTTTTGAATATTTTGTAAAATAGCAAAAGAAAAAGTAACTAGTACAAATAATTGGACGTACTCTTTTGAAGAAACGTATTATACAAATTACTTACTTACATTTGCACTTTCGTCCCTTTTTTTTTTGCAGCCCCTCATCGTCCGCCATAACCGACGCGTTATACGTAATGGTGAAAAAACCGTTGGTGGCTATGTCTACGGTGTTGCTTCCCAAAAGTGTTACAGAGTCTAAGTGCACCGTTTTGGGGCACTGGAGCGCCTGCAGTGCACAGTGCACGGAATTCAGTGCACAATGCACTGAACTCAGTGCACTGGTGCACCGAGAATTAGTACACTGAATTAGTGTACAATGTATTTCGTGTGGGCTTTTTTCAAAACATTTCGATAATGCCGTTTAATCAACTTCCAGAAGACATGATTTTACGCATTTTTTTCATCTTATTCGAAGAACCATCTCTCTTGTTTGCAAAACGTGGTACCAGCAGGATTTGTGGAGATGCCTCGATTGTGAGAAAGGCTCCCAGTCTAAATTTTGAGTCAATTCGTTTGCATGAATGCCTTACCTACTGGCAGCTGAAGAATGTTGTTTGAACAGTTATCTGGGTTCGCAGAGCATACATTAAATTCTGTAAAATTCTATCTCTGTTGTTTTAGTAGAATCGTGGATTTCTTTCCGGCTCTTTTTTTTTCCCTTTTTTCCTTTCAAGTGATTCACGCTAGCGCTCAGCTCCAGTTTTTCCCATGTGAACAACAAATCTGACTTTGTTTACGAGCTCACTGAGACCCACGTTGTACAGTCGACTGCTAATTTGCTCTTAGGTGCACTGTCAAAAAAAAGTGCACTGAAATACTACGAAAAACTTTGGTGCACTTTCGGTGCACTAGTGCACCGAAAAAGTGCAAATTGTGAGTGTACTGTTATTCATATTCGGTGCCCCTTCTTGATGACCGTGTTGGACAAACGGTTCAGACAGGGTAAAATACCCACGTTTTGTATAGCCAGAAATGAAGTAGGGAAATGGCTTAGTGAAAAATATTCTTTGACTATCGTGCATCTTGAAAAGATATTTTGTTTCGTAAAAACAAGTAAACAATATCCTACATGAAGGGTTTTGTAGCGAGCGTTCGTTTCTGAGTCTGCCATGTTGGACAACGGTAAGTCATCATTAACACACTGATAACCTATCAGAAAATTTTCTTAAGCTGTTTTAAGAAAATAGAAAACAAGTGTTTATTACATGTGCAAGTCGAACTGAGGAAAAAACCGGATTAAATTTGGCTATAAGTTGCTCGGTGCACAACATTTTATAGTTTAGGTACGGCAAATGTTGGGCTTAAGAGCTCAGCGCACAAGAGAATTTCGTTTTTTATTTTGCAATAATGACATTTGGGATTCCATAAATGCTACTAAGATTTCAAAAACATTACGAATATACTAGTGTTGCAATTTCATTGACATTGGTTAGCGCGTTCAATCATAATAATGTAAAATATATCCCAATTTGGTCAAATCTTGGTGTGTAAGCAAACACCGTATACATTAATTACATGGCCTGGTAGATGAAGCAAGACTCTCAGATAGCTTTTAAGTAGCTTTAGATGAAGCAAGACTCTCGAAGAAAAGTTTGCAGCAGCAGCAGCAGCAGCTAGACTGGCTAATAGCCCTGCAGGATGGATATGTTGATGACCTTGACACTCGACGGGAATCGAAATGTCAGAGCGAGTGACCTTGAGTGCCGGGTTGTAATTGGCCGAAAAAGGTCGAAATGTTAATTCATAACTAAATAGTTAGCACTTATACCTGGATCCAAGACCTTTCGATTGTCGCGTCTCCGGCTCGGTTTTGGTGTAGCTAAGTCTCAGTCTCGGATTTCTCAGCACCGAGTCTCGGGCTCGGATTTTCTAAAATCGTTGAAGTCTCGGGCTGAGATTTTAAAACAAGGGTCTCGGCGTCTCGGCAAGTCTCGGATTTTACCATTCGCCACCCCTATTTTTACTTTCACTGCATGGGTAACACGCACTGTCTCGTAAAATTTACGTACAGACTGTGAATGCTGAATATACTGTATAAGAAAATAGCCAAGTTAGCAGATGATCCAAATCAAACTCCAAACATGAACGAGCCCACAGTTAGCTAGCCAACAGAAAACGCATTATTTTGTTTCCAAAGGACTAATTTTCACCTTCAAAATTCCATGGATCACTGAAAATTGCTTGACGTTTCCTCTCCCAGTCTCTTTGTGGGTTTTTCCTTGTACATCCCCTCACAATACAATCACTTCCGTTGCCATTGACTTCTCCCTCCGTATTTTGTCATAGAGTAATTGCCAGACATAACATTCTTCATCCCTTAGATCTCAAAAAGCGTTTTTGATAATTACCACCGAGCTCATAATCGAAATCTCATTAAGCTGTCGCTTTCTCATTTTCCACTTTTAATTTTCATTTTTCCACTCCCCATTCCCCATTCTCCGTTTTAGTACCATTCCTTGGAGTTGACTTAAAGCAGTTCCATGGATTCCGGATTGTTTGTTTTGTGCACGGTTCTAAAGTGCTTTTCCTCGGAGGATTTAACACCTTGTCAGTTACTATTTCATCTGAGGTTCTGGTTGGTAGGACAACACAGGCCCGTAACCAGAGGGGGTGCACGGGGTGCGAACGCACCCCCCCCCCCCCCCCACAGGCCCCAAAGGTCCACATTTTGATACTCAACGTCCAAGCTAAGGAGTACAGTCGGTTAAACTGAAGGATATTAATAAATCTTTAAAACATAACAGTGATAGTTAAACAAAACCAAACAGTGGAAATACCTGTCCAGTAATGTATTCATTGGCAAACTAAAACCAGCTGCACTCTAGTAGCCCCAGCCACTCAGAACATTTCAATATATAAGCGCAGAGATGTGCGAGCTTATCTAAATAATAATGAAATTAACGTGCTGCACGCTTTACTCGAGTGTTTAGACGAGCGAGCCATTGACAAGGGATCAATCTCACGATTTTTGTCAGACACATCTGCTAAAGCGTCGGGTAGTATTCTCTATTTGTACGAGCGCATGAACGCCCGAAGATGGTAGGAGAGAACAGGAAAAAAGAAAGAGGAAGGCTTCAGCTAAATCTTGCCAATCTCTCGATACATGGGTCAGTAAAGTGCCCCATCAAGAGCCATCACACACTGACAATGACAGTGCAGTCTGCGACAACAGCCGGCCGAGACCACGACTTCAGATCTATCTCAGTTAACTACAGTGGAACCCCGTTAATACGGACACCAAGGGGACGGGCCAAAATGTCCGTATTAACGGGGTGTCCGTATTAAGCAGGGTCTCAGAAAAAAGTCACGGATACATGTTTTATCGATACAAAGACGAAGGCAAACGTCTTTACGGCAACAAAACATTGTTTAATTGTACTCTAATTGAAACAATTGCAAATTTTGAACTCTCAAACTAAAATTTATAGTTTTTACGAAAACCTCAACAACGTAATGATTCGAAAATTTCACAACTTAACTATCAACAAGAAATGAAACGCATTTTAACAGTAACAGAACGTTTTCTATAAAGTTTCCTTGACTGGAACTCTGACCGTAACAAACTTATTTAAAAAAGTCAGTAACTTTGCTTTGTACGGAAGTTTGAAGCTTGCGATACAACCAAGCGGACTGAAGATGTGACAAAACTTTTGCAAGGCTATTTGCTGTTTCGGTTAAATTTTCAGTGGTGAGGTATTCTGTCAAGTCCTCTAGCATGGTCATTGCTTCTCTCATAGACTTGACTTTCACTTCCTTAGCCTGGGAATTGACCTCAATGAGATCGTCATCACTGTCTTTGTCTTGTCCCGGGTCTTGTGAAGACGATGTCGATAGATCGGAGAAAAATTCCTCCTCCCAATTGGCGCTTAACTCTTTACACGTTGGCAGAGCAGAAGTTGCTTCTAAGGCTTCAACTGCTGACGGTATATCTGAGCTAGACCCGGAACTCGCATCGCACAACAATGAATTCACCTGCGCCAGTTCACCTGATTCTAGCTCCTCAAATGGATCAAACTCCCGGTGTTCCGCAGGGAATGAAACGAGAGATTCGTCTGCTGAAAGAAAACCTGCCTTTACAAAACATTTCTTGATAGTCGATTCTGACACTGTTTCCCAGGCTTGGCCAATCCACCTAATCATGCTAATGGCTTGTAGTAAATCCACAGATTTACACACCTCGGTGGCAGAGTCACAGTCATCTATTTTGCTGACGACATGTGTCAGCATCAGTTTCATGTATTTGAGCTTAAATGTTTGGATTATTCCAAGATCAAGAGGCTGGAGTCTTGATGTACAATTTGGCGGAAAAATTACAATCTTGATATGATCGTATTTGCCTTTCATATGTGGAGGATGGCAAGGTGCATTGTCCAGGAATAAAATAACATTCCTGTTCTCCCTTGCTAATTTCCGGTTTAGCTTGGACAGCACGTCATCTAAGATGTTAAAGTCCATCCAAGCTTTAGGCTGGCTAAAGTCAGGTATGAGCAGGGTAGTTGAGACGTATCTCTGATTGCTTTGAAGCAACGTGGACTTTTTGACTTGCCAATGACAATTGGTTTCTCGCAATGGCCCGCTGCATTAACAAAAAATGCACACGTGATTCTTTCTTTGGACTTTTTCCCTCCAGTACACTGCTTTGATACCTCGGTCAGAGATCTGTTTGGAAGTGCTCGAAAAAATTGCCCTGTCTCGTCCATGTTTAAGACGTTCTCCGGGGAGTAGCCGCTCAAAATACTCGGTAGACGCTCTTTCCAAGATGATACAGTTTCTTCACTGACGCCCCCTGCCTCACCACTAATAACTTTGCTTGTAATGTTGTACCTTTTCTTGAATCTGTCCAGCCATCCATTAGACGCTTTGAATGTTGAGTCTCCAAGCTCTTCACTCGCTCGTTTGGCTTTTTCTTGCAGCATTGGTCCGGTAACTGGAATGTTCTTGGTTCTTGCCTTTTGGTACCACTCGTACGTTGCCTCGTCTACAATTTTCATCGGCGATACTCTGGCCCGTTTAGAATGTGCATTCTTGTTTGCGCTGTAATCCTCTAGTATTTCATTGCCCTTCGCTAAAATAGACTGAATTTGAGATGTGCTGCAAACAAACTTCTCAGCAATTGTTCGCACACTAGCATTTGGGTTTTCCTTTTTGTACTCAATGATCTGAACCTTTTCAGAAGCAGCAAAATCTTTCCTTTTACGCTTAGCTGAAGGACGTGAAGCCATGATGCAATGACTGTGGCGGCACGCTACAAGGTTCACGGTAACTTGTGAACACTGACAAGCTGTCACTTACAACTGCCGCAACTTAAACGAAATACAAAGGCACTTTCAGGTCTAATTAACTGGCTAATTACACCTCACACCTCACACTTTGGAATTCGATCTAGTCGGTTTCTCTTGAGAACTGGAAAGTATGGACGATCACCGAACGCTGAAAATTTCTTCCTGGATAAGAGGATTTCATGTTTACAAGGACTGGTGGACTCCTACATGCGGTGAAATCTTACCTTTGCAACCAGAGCCAGAAAACGCCGAGGATAAAAACGCAGTCGCGGTGCTAAAAGAGAGTCGAGTTATTGGCCACATTCTATATCACCTCGCAAACACAAAAAACCGCACTGGAATAGTCACTCATTTTATTTCAAAGCCTACCAACCGAGGATTGGTTGAAGTGTGTGGAAAGGCAGTAAATCGAGGTGGAGGTCTTGGTATGGAAATACCGTGTGTCTATATATTTGATGGTCCAAACAAACACGTGGATTTACTCGAACAATTAATAGACGTCGATAACAATCCAGCAGTTCGAACAGAGGCTGTTGCTGATACAAGTGGCAAGCAAAGGACATCAAAGAGGAAGAAGCCTACAAGCGATGGCTACAGCAAAAGGCAAAGGAAGTAAAACTTTTGAATAGGAACAGCAGCCAGAAAACCATATTAAAGGACTCACGTACAAGGGCCGAACACCGGAAGTCACGCTATTGAGCTTCTCTTTGTAATAAAATTGTTTTAACTCTTCAAATTCTGTCATTATTTGACCAGGGTCCAATTAGCAAATAATAGTGACAATGAAAATTAACAGTACACAGATACACAGTGTCCGTAAAGCGGGGTTGACAATGTATGACATTTTGTCACTCGGGACACGGAAAAGTGTCCGTTGTCCGTATTAACGGGTGTCCGTATTAAGCGGGTTAATTTAAGAGAAAATGTATGAGGTTTTCGTCGGGACCAACGAAACTGTCCGTAATACCGGGGTGTCCGTATTAAGCGGGTGTCCGTAAAGCGGGGTTCCACTGTACAATTTTACAGCGAGATATAGAAGGTAAATCACTCTTATTTTCGCGATGCACACCAGTCTTGATCCCAGTAATATGCTCTGAGATTAACTCGCTATTCTTCAATATGAAACAAAATTACATCGCTTAATAAAGATCCGGTAAGGGAACACAGAGAAATCAGAGAAACAATTCGGAGAGGGACTGGGGGTAGGGTTAATCCAAAGCAGCACCTTCTGGAAATCCACAGGTATCCCAAACCATCAAAATAGACGTTTTCGAGTCACAAAGAGGGAAAATACATTTTATGTTTCTACTGGTCTCTTATCGTCATTTCCTGATATCAGTATTCTATGAGAAGCCGATGGGTGCTTTCTTAACAATTGTGCACTGTTAATAAAATTGTACAGATTGCACAAGCTCCAGTACCTGAGAATACTGATGGCAATCTAACGCGGCACCACTTAGAACCGCAGTAAAGAAACAAGAAATAAATGAGATCGGGAAGATTTCGACGACCTCTGAGGAATTTCGAAACGTGCGGCATGTACTGAAATGGTCTATTTCTGGTGTATTTAGCGTTGAAGTTGATGTAACTGCTAGTTCCACGATCCACTCTGAAGCCCGGAGAAGAGCTCGCCACATGTCACCAGACTCTTCTGGAGCAGGTCCAAAGTTGGAATCCCTGCTTCTCCACTTTGGAAGGAAACCCTCACTCAGAAGTTGTGAGCGATGAGGAGTAAGAGAGTTTTACCTTTCCATCTATCTACCTATTATGCTTTATTGTGTTGTTTGATTGTTATTGGTTGGATTTACAGGAATTTTTGTATATAATTTTCCTCATGTCACACACCTGGCAGTTGAACTAACCCATAGGTGGAGGGGGTAATGCTTTCAAAGTAACTTTGAATTTGTTTGACTGACCCATCAGTTACACATGGTGGTGACGAGTCTATCTTTTTGTCGAGGGTAGAGGGTAGAGGGTTTCATGTCGAGGGTCGAGGGTAGCTTTTTTTTCTCATTTTTTAAAAATTAATAAAGAAAATTAAACCGAATTTAACTGAAATAATTAAATATAATTAAAGAAAAAAAACAATCTTATAAGATACAGATTGCACGTGGACATTAGATCTTTTTATACGGGGACATCGCCCCCAAAAATAGCGAGTGGGGGAGGGGTGAGATAGTGAATAGCACGTGGACATCCCAGTTCGTTTTCAAAAACCTGATTAGTTTTCAAAGAATTACATTTAGAACCCACAGAAAGCTGAAATTCGATCATAAATCTGGCGGTTAGATTTCCCGTGTTACTGTAACATCACGAAGCGAAGAAAAAGTGCCATGTCTTTCTAAATGGTTTCACAACATGGGGTGTAATCCAGCTGTCAAGGAAACTCTCTTGACATGTCCAAGCTCCAGACAATAAAATTTCCCGGGCAGAATCGGTCACATTTACTAACTTCTACGTTTTGCTGACGGAAAATATCGGCAAGCAACAGTAGCCACCATAGTTCCATTTCGTAGGTTTTGTAGGTTTTTACGCAAGAAGTGATGGCAACAGCCCGGGCAAATTGCGAAACAAACCTAGGGGAGTCGCGAGGTTGGAAAAATAAGAATGGCGGCGATTTCCGGTGTCGGCACAAAATCGATATTGCGTAAAACGTTAATTATTTTAATTATTTTAGTTAAATTCGATTTAATTTTTCTTTATTAATTTTAAAAAAATTGGGAAAAAAAGCTATCCTCGACCCTCGACATGGTACCCTCGACCCTCGACATGAAACCCTCTACCCTCTAACCTCGACAAAAAGATAGACTCGGTGGTGACTTGCTTGTGTTTCTTGTGATAACAGCAGCGGTTTTTATTTGTTCTTTGCTGTGTCATCCTTGTATTGTGAATAATATTTTAGTATAGTTCAATGTGCGATGCTTACAGTGGCCCTTATCAAAAGTGAGGATCCCAAATTTCTCTCATATTTCCATTAGAGTTCAAATATATGTATTTTTCTCTACATTCAAATTGAAATATTGTTTTGTTATGTATCTGCATGCCAATGGCTAAATTCATGGGTAAGATAATAAAGTCCATGCAGGATATGCTGAGACAAAGCCAGGGACCATAAACATGAAAAAAAGAATGAGACCAATATCTGGCCTTCTTAACCAAACAAGCTTTATCAATGGAGGTTTTAAAACATGGTTTACTGCGATTCACTGGGCAGACAGACAACAGGCAATCCTGAGCAGGCAAGTTATTGGCTCCAGCTTGCCTGTGTGAGTAGCCAATCATGGCACAGGATTTGCTTCATCATGCACATGAGGGGAACCAGCCATATTTGTAATTACTGCTTGACTGTTTTGCATATTGCTTCTTTCAATTTAGAACCTAATTGTTTTGCAGGCTGGGAAGATCAAGGGCTGTGAAAAACTCTTGCAGTGGGTTGAACCAGTGTGAAACCATTTTTGGCACTGTGCGGAAACTTGTGATGGAGATCTTGAATTGCTGAAGGTATGCGACTTTCATTTTGAGTCAGGTTGCTCGAATTAACATTTTGTGGCAAGTTAGAGTATTCAATTTTATGTTGTGGCATCTTATAAAAGAATTATTTATGTCTTCCTTTTAAGGACAAGTGGTTAGGGATAATGCACCATGTCTGTGGGGAGCATGAGTGGGATGGAGCTACTTGTTCCCATGGACCACTGACTGAAGTGGAAGGTGGCAAGGAGTACTTAGCCATGAACTCCAAGGCTGCAAAAGAGTTGCGGAAGATCGTGTTGGACCATGAATTGTTAAAGAGTCTGGAACACTATGTGTTATTCAGGTACATTTTGGGAGAACAGTTTTTTCATGACACTTGCATCAGACCTTTTACCACCGTTCAGATCTATTCAGTGATGGGTATGCATTAAGTCATCAGACCTTTTAGATGACTTAATGCATACCCATCACTGAATAGATCTGAACGGATGTACATGCACCTTTTCATTAGAGTGGCTAATAGTATTCCCTGTTATATGGCGTGGTCTGTGAGCACTCAAAATAAAGCCAATCCTGCTATGTCATTGGCAACCTGTGTAGGCAATATGCTTGCTTGTCTGTTATGTAATAGTAACTTTTTATACAGGTCGCCATCGCCTATTGGTGGTTTTCTACAAAGCAAGCCTTGTCTGAAGTAAATCAGTAGTAATAAGTTAAAAATTAAAAACTATACCTGTCAGTACAGCTGGATCTTGACTTTGTTTTGGTCCTAATTTTGTAATAAAAAAATTTGGCCAATATTCCACCACCTTTATCTCATGCTTGACCAATAACCCATATATAATGTATCTATTTAAAAAATGACTCAAATAATGACTCCGTCTCGAATTTTTGTTATTTTTATCTAAACTAGGCATACAAGCAACTTAGAAAACTTAAACTCGATGCTTCTGAAGTATGCTCGGAAACGGATTGCATTTGGGTAAGTTCACGTTCATGTAAATAGAAGGAAATCTGTTGGGAAAAAATTACAAACTAGGACGATAGTTTGTTGGGAGACAGGTTATGTTGCCCACACCATTTTCCTTGTTCTTCTGCTTCAAAGTATACAATAACTTCAACTGAATGTTATAATATGTTTCAGGTATGAGGTCTTTACTGGGTGGATTTTGTTAGCAGCCCTGGACCACAACTTCCATGTTTTCCGCAAGACCCTGGAAGGGCAGTTTAAAAAGATCTATTCCAAACGTTCAGGAAACTGGAGGGTGGAACTTGTGAAGGAACCCAAGCAGTATCCTCATTTGGCTTTGCTCCAGGCAGACATCTTGCGACGTCGTGCAGAAGATAAAGATCCCATTACCAGGCACATTGAAATCTCCCCATCCAATCCCATCCACCTTGCACCAACAATAGCTATGAAAAGGGCCCCTTCAACTGAAGAGTTGGTCAAAGCTAAATTGTCACGCTTTCAGACTCAAAAGAAACCAGAAAAGGTGTTAACAGACTATTTAGTGACACGGTTCCCATGGTCAGGGAAAAGTAAAGGAAAAGCAGCTATCTTTCAATGTCAGGGAAAACTCAGGGTATTTTCCATCACGTCAGAGAAATTCTACATTCTTTGATTTTGTGAAAACTCAGGGAACTTCTAAGAATGTTTGTTTTACTGCTTGATCACTGTTTGATCTTTTCAACATGAGAAAAATTCGAATTTTGTTAAAATGCTTTGTCTGTAAATATTAACACTGTCTATCAAAATTCCCAATTTTTTTATTTGGTAATACTTTAGTGAAATAAAAAGAAATAAATATACCAGAAATTTCAATCTCAGGAGACAGGACTGAGAAAGAATTGAAGTCTTTATAATTATGATATATATGCACAACATTATGATTCATCAAGTGTACCAAGTATACAACCATCAGATCATGGAACAAAGGTAAATAAAGGTTGTCACTTGTAATAAATGGATGAGAAACAGAGATTTTTTGACCTTTTCTTGTGTGAATGGGAGTATTTTGTTACTCTGCAAATCCAGGAGCCACGAACACTAGAATTATTTCTGGAATATTCTTATGTTGTGAGGTAAAAGCCAATCAGATGCTAGATAAAAAACCACAATCTGTAGCAATAATTAGGTTTGTGACTTGCAATTTTTTCTTGTGGTTTGATCTCCCATCTGATTGGTCATGTGTTCATGGTTGTTGGATTCGCAAAGTAAAACTTAATTTTTTACCCCCACTTCATTACCCAATATCAAATCAAAGTGTCCATGGTTTTTGGTTTCGCACAGTAAAATATAAATTCTTTCCCCCATATCATACTTATAAGGCTATTGACCCACCAGTTATGTTCCCTGCAATAAATAAGCATACTACAGACCTCCCTAAAATGTTTATTGTGAAAACATTTTCCACTTGCCAACAAAACAACCCTTTCGAAGTTGTGCATGCCCCGGACCTATAAGCTGCACTTTACAGTATGATAGCCCAGAATATTTACAAATAAGTTTACCGGTAGTCAAGAAAACACTTGTAGGTTGGAAAAGTACTTTGCTTTAACACTAACTTCTCTCCAACTGTTTCCAGACTTATCTTGTTGACATGTTACAGTGGGTGGCTGGGGGAAGAGAAGGGGGGCATTTTTTAGGTTTTCTTTTTTCAATAAAATCTGGTAATGACAATTAGGCCTTCAATCCCCATTTCCAATGGAATGGAAACACCAATGAGAATGTTTCCTTACTTGTCACAGCCTACAAGCAAACTCTCTCGGATGGGTGGGGGTAAGAGAGCTTGCTGGCAGGCTATAGTGATCACTCACATACTTCTTATTAGACATATGCATCATAATACATTGATACTTCAAAGCGAATTCACTGTCACCGATGGGCCTTAAAAGAGCAACATGACAGAATCTTTTTAGAATCTTGGGAAAATACTAATTTTGTGAGGAAATAAGCGCAAAATGCACTTTGTTTCAATGCACCTATGAACGGCGAAAGCCCATGTAATTGCCATCTGGAGCTGGATAAGCTTGCGTAATAGTTGTAACTACACAAGACGGCAAAATTTTTCGATTCCCCCTTCCAAGTTTTCCATATTTCCACAACGTGTACTGCCGGTATGCGGCCTTCCGGTAACTTTGAGTGGAGTAATCAGGCTCATCTGCACGGATGTCACACCTAGCTCTTATTGCCAACTGCAAAACTTCCCGATCTAAACAGGTGGTGTTGAACATTACATAGGAAGTAACACAGGTTCTTTTCTGGCAGCAAACATTTTCCTGCTCGTCCTCCATCCTTCGGCACACTCCACAAATACACCATGGTTCTATGTCATTTTCCGGTTCTGGCGGCTCCGACTCTGGATCATTTGCTCCTGTTAGTAGATCTCTGGCGTATTCTACACTGCCACGGCCTTGGCTCAGTACCCTGATGAGAAGGGTTTCCTTTTCAACCTCTGGTAGCTTCTTCACAAACTCCTATCGTATAAGACAGGAACAGAGAGACTTCAGCTACAAACAATTTTTCTCACTTGCGTGCGATAATTTGTACTAAACTTATGTTTACCTTTATTTCATTCTCGGACTCTTCTACAGCTCTTCGGTGGCGTGCATATGCGCTCGGGTTATTGAATACAGGCTGGACTTCAACGGCCTTATTTTTGCAGGCAGCTTTGCTCGTTCCACACTGACAACTCGACGTGCATTTGGAGTCTGCATTCCGACACGGGCAGCCTGTCGACCTCGCACTCTTCTTTCGGCTACATGTGTTTTTGTAGCGGCAAACCTACAATGTCAAAGCCAGTCTCGTTTTAGTTTTAAAAATAAACATCGGAAGAAATGCATATTCTTATTTTGAAGCGGATAAATGTAAGAAGCTGGGATGATTTCTTACCACACGAGCGACAACAGCGCTGCTTGGTCCGGCGAGTGAATCACGGCGAGCCGTGGTTCGATTCTGGCGATCCGTAAGCATTTACAGCAGGACGTTCTGCGTATTTATCTCCACTTAAATTGTCGCCAGTGATATTTAGAGCTTCCTCGCTATCGCTCACTTCCAGTTGCATCCTTTCCGCCATATTGATGAGAAGAATCTCACGCGCTGAAGGACAATGAAAGCTATACCCAAATATGAGAAGAATACAACGGTGCCCGGATGATAACAATATAGAAGCGCGCGTTGCAAACTGGGTGGGTCAGATTCGTTAAGGGAAAACTCCCATATGCTAATTGCCTTGCCAATAAATAAGCCGCTCTCAAAGTCCACGTGTATTTGGCTTTTCTGATGAAATGTCTTCCGAAGTCAGCCGATTAAGCGTGTCTTCACTACGACGCTTCCCTGAAGAAATTCGACAGGAACTCAACAGGCTTATCAACCGAAGCTCATGGCAGTGTCTGACTAGAGAATTCAGCGTTGACATTTTGACAAACCTTCGAGTTGAAGCGCTTGACAATATCGCAGACTTCGTGGACAGCGATTATCCTGAGTTTCAGGAAGACGTAAAGAAGAGATTGGGAATTCTGAAAAACACACATCAAGGAAAAACGCAGAGTTTTAAAGGCAAGAGTAGGGTGGGATTTCACAGCTATTTTTACAGGTATCATGTCTGCTTTCTTTTTGAATTATTTCGATTGTAAATAGTTAAGTGATATCGTATCTCTCTCATTGCCACTACGAGCTTCTATATGTACATACATTCACTTTTTTTACTTTTTATTCAAGGGAATGTTATAGGGTTAACGTCGTGTTTCCTTTTCAAGATGTATTTTATTTATTTTTTCTCTACATCTGGAATAAACTTTGTTAGATTGTGTTATATTGCATTGAATTGTATTTTGTTTCACAGACACGGGTAACTACCACGCAGCTCTTAACAACCTCTAATTTCATTAGACCTCGGTATCACGCAGCTCTATTGTTTTCAGGCGGTACGCAGCTCTTTAATACAAGGAACTGCCGCGTAAAATTTACCTACTGACTGTGAATGCTGCCAGAATGTACTGTTACTACTGTATAAGAAGATAGCCAAGTTAGCGGATTATCCAAATCAAACTTCAAACATGAACGAGCCCACAGTTAGCCAGGCAACGGAAAACGCATTCAAAATTCCATGGATCACTGACAATTGCTTGACGTTTCCTCTCCCATTCTTCCCATTCCATTTCCTCTCCTCATTCTTTCTCCCTCCGTATTTTGTCATAGAGAAATTGCCAGACATAACATTTCTTCATCCATTAGATCTCACAAAGGCTTTTGATAATTATCACCGAGCTCATTATCAAAATCTTATTAAGCTGTCATGTTTTCTCATTTCTCATTATTTAATTTTCCCTCCCTACTCCCCATTCGCCGTTTTATTAACATTCCTTGGAGTTGAATCACAGGGCGCAGAGGAGACATTTGAACGTAATGCTGGCTAAATTCATCGCGCAAATCGATCTAGTTAGTTGTTCGAAACAATGAACGTGACTGACCTGAACAAAGCGTCATGCTATCTAGTTACGCGTCTGGTGAAATTCTATCCACAAGACGAAAGGCCGACAATGGTCGCCCCAAGGGCGACGTTATCGGAAAGCGAAGCTTTCCAAAACGCAATCTCGTTCCCAGAGTCCGCGTTACCCTAGACCAGCGGTCTAGGGTAACGCGGACTCTGGGAACGAGATTGTCCAAAACGAGGCACAAAGTGCCGAGAAGAAAAAACGACAAGGGAAGAAACCAATACCACGTGATTCGTTTGATGTGGACCGTAACATACTGGTGACGGAAATGGAAAAGGATTTTCTGCATGCTGAGAGGAAGTGAAATCAATTCAAATTCAAAACAACGGCTGATCAGCCGGTAGTTCGTTCAACGATAGAAAACATTCTTCGGGAAAACGCTATTTACCACAAGATAATGGGCAGATGAGTAAAAAATTGAAATTGGAAAACAAATCTCTCTTCAAAAATTGGTTAGAAATTTCAGTACTCGACGTAACTGATTTTCTGGTGAGACGTTTTCAGTCTCAATCGGTGTGAACATGAAGCTTTGACTAAATATTTAATGTATTTTATTTAAGGCTTTTGAACAACATCAAATGCGACCGCAGGGCGGAGAGGAGTCAGATTTGACCGGAATGCTGGCTAAATTCATCGCGCAAATCGATCTTGTTGATTCAAAACAACTGAACGTGACTGAACAAAGCGTCATGCTATCTTGTTACGCGTCCCGGGATAGAGTGTAGGTTTCTGTCGAGAGTCGAGGGTCGAGGGTAAAATGTCGAGGGTCGAGGGAAAAATGTCGAGGGTTCAAAAATTTCGGCAATTTATTTATTATCATTTATTGTTCATATTTTTTATTATTACTTTTTATAATAGTTTTTTTGCATCTTAAAATATTGATTTCGTCTACATTCAGGCTTTGAGTCTCTTGTCCAAAAACCCAGAATTTTTAGGTCTTTTCTGCATTATACAACAGTTTACATTTTTGTATACCATTGAATACTTTCATGCGGGTAGCAGTATTCCGAAGATATCCAGATTTCACTTTCTAGTTGTCTGATAAGTACCTGTTGCAGGCGTTCAGATAGTGGTCCGATAAGGCATCGCAGCGAGGAAGTTCATAATAGACAAAATAACGCTGTGGCTGTATGCCCGGCAGCCGAGTCTCAAATACACTAAATCCCCTGCAGTCAAAAATTTTCACCAAATCTCCCCAGAAAGCCTTTCTCAAACCTCACGAAACTTTTATATCTTTGTTTTGAAATGTCAACGATTCCAAAAATTATTTTGGCTGTGTAGTTGATGGGATATTTTCGCGTGCGCATACACTCCGTTTTTTCTATAAGAACGTCTAATTTTTTAGCTGAGGCTGAACCGGGACTGAATGTTCTTATTTTTTTTGGCGATTTGAGCCTGAAACATTCTTAACAATGTTCTTAAGATTAATTGTATAGTATTTCAGTAAGTTATAGTTGTGAATGAAAGAAAGAACAAGTAGGTCAAGTTCTACCAATTTCCTAAAAGTTGTACGTGTTTGCTTTTGTAAAAATGGAAGATGACTTGCAACGTCACAAAAATTCTAGCATTTGGGGCTCAAGTAGGCTGTAAATTACTCTGACCAGATTATAATACTTTATTTCACTCTCACATAGCTTATTCTACAAATATGAAGACAAGATAAACAGACGTTCTTAACAAAATCTCAGCGTGGGTATGTTCTAAGCTTGTTCCTAAAATTTTTGCCATTCCCAGCCTCGACGTTCTTATAAAAAAGGTTCTTATAAAAAAAAAGAGTGTACTATGAAATCACTATGACCTTGACACTAAAAATGTTTAGCTCGGCCTTGCCGGCAGTTGAACCCAGGGGGGGGGGGGGAGTAATCAATAAAGATTTATACGGGGAAGCTCCGCCCGGAGGTTCAAACCCTTACCCTTTAATATACTCTTTTTTTACCAAAATGGTACCCCTTTTATATACCTAGAGCAAAATTGCATCCCTTTCTTATACCTCAAGTATAAGCCAAAACAATAGAATTTCCTATAATCGCCACCTTTTTCCCAGGTTTTCAGTCGTTCTGATTCAGCTGCGTAATCATTTCTGCAAAAATCTGGCACGCTTTGATATACTTCGCTTTAGCAACCATTTCGTCCTCTTTGCAGCTGATTTTGTAACCCTTTTGTATACTAAAATGGCAATTTTCCCTACCCTTTAATATACTGCAACCTTAAAAGAGCACCCCTTTCGGGCGGAGCCACCCTGTATAGCCCACTATAGTAAGTATCCCTCCCGGGCAGTTGATCCGCAGTCGGAAATTAGTGTTACAGAATTATTTCCACTGCTAAGCTCATACAAACGGCTTGAGAGTATTAGACGTTCGTTTAGAAGTGTCAAGCGATTCCAAAAATTATTTTGGTTTTTTAGCTGAAGAAATGTCTGAGCCTGGGCTCACTATAAATTCGTCATGTAATTGACACTTCGATGAATTTCTGCTCAGACTGCCGGGCACGGTCCCATATTCACCCGCTCGAGAGTATTCGATGTTCCCTCTAGAATTTCTTTTAAAAACTTTGACTGCAGGGCATTTAGTCCATTTGAGACCATGCCCGGCAGTCTGGGCAAAAATTTTCTAAGTGTCAACAACATAGCGAATTTATAGTGAGCCCAGGCTCAGACATTTCTTCAACTAAAAAACCAAAAATGATTTTTTGGAATCGCGTGACATTTCTAAACGAACATCTAATACTCTCAAGCCGTTTGTATGAGCTTAGCAGTGGAAATTCTGTAACACTTTCCGACTGCGGATCACCGTGAGTGCCAGCGAGGCCGAGCTGAAAATTATCCAAACGTGCAAGGTCATAGCGATTTTATAGTATGCGCACGCGAAAATATCCCATCAACTACACAGCCAAAATAATTTTTGGAATCGCTTGACATTTCTAAACAAAGATATAATAGTTTCATGAGGTTTGAGAAAGGCTTTGTGGGCAAATTTGGTGAAAATTTTTGACTGCAGAGCATTTAGTGTATTTGAGACGACTGTGCCCGGCTGCCGGGCATACAGCCCGTTGTTGTCCCCACCGTCGCAAGCTCACGACGGTGCGTAGTGGAAGGATTTCACGTAGTACAGCGTGGTGTAGTACGAGGAACTGAAGATGGTTTAAAAAGTAGTCTAAAGTTAGAAAATTGAGGTGTTCTTGTACTGTAACGCTTGAACTACAAACCAATACGCATTTGGAACAATTTCAAGTGCTTGTGTACGCAGAACAGCGAAAAATGTACGGCTTCCTTTGTTTAATGATTTTGGCCGCCGCATTGTTTTCCAGAATGAAATTAAATTTGATGCTTTGAATATAATTTGTAATATCAACTCTTCTCTTTGCTCTTTCTAGATAAGTTCAGAAGTAATTAATTTAGTATTTGCTTCTGAAGTGTTTTTGCAAGCGAAGTAATTTGAAAACGAGCCCTGAAAATTTGATTAAGCTTAATGCACGGTTCAATTTTACCTGTTACCATCCCCCCCCCCCCGGGCAACCCCCGGGACAAGTCCAGCCCTTCGGGCCCGTGGGTGGGGAATTGTTTGAATCGGTTTTGTCCCGGGGGTAGGGGGAGCGGGGCAAATTGAAAACAACTTCTCGTTTTTCTTGTGAAGCACGTCACTAGCTTATCACTTCTCATTTGACACAATGGCGCCGGAACGCGTAGAGAAGACTGCCTGTTTCCAGGGAAAATCTCTAGAATTTGTAGCAGACTGGTTGGACAAGAATAATCTCTCGAAATTAAAATCTGTATTCAAAGGCACGTTTATTATAAATTGTTAAACGAAAGTGCCTTTGATGCGTACTCGAATGGATGGCGTTCATCACAAACATAGAAATATTTCTTCAGCGTATTTGTATGAAACAGATGCACGGCTTTATATTAAACAGAGATCTCAGTCCAGTGTTCTTGTGAAACAAGCTAAGAAAAACTCCTTTAAAATGCTGTCATCAATTTGCTCACCGGACCTCTTTTGCGCATGTGCTAATAAAACACGCGGTGAAGAACATTTCTTTACTCGCCAGCAGAATGCCAGTGCGGTTAGACTTTTTTCTTCAGTTTTCTTCTTCAATGTAGTGTCCATGTTTTTTAATACTATGTAATATCCTTCGTTCAGTAAACTCCAGAAAAGCGTTTAAGTTCTTGTCAAAACGTCTGGTTGCAGGTTGTGCTATTGAACGGAAATCAATTTTGGTCGATGAGGAGTCCCGGGGGTTGGGAATTGTCTCTTTCTGCGTGCCTGGGGGTGGGGAATAGACCGCCAAGTAAGAAAAAAATTGCAAATCCCCGGGGGTGTGCCCGGGGGGGGATGGTAACAGGTAGAATTGAACCCTGCATTACACGCAAGCCTCACGTGCAATTACATTTTGAATTGCAGTGCAACGATTACAACTCAAAACCAGAGCATCTCGAATCTTTTTAAAAGAGATTTTGTGTCTGTTTAGTGTAGAGTTGACCTTCGATCTTCGTTCGTAGTCTGTTGTCTGTAGTCTGCCTTAACTTCGCATTTTAGCGCCACTCGTTGTGTACTCGGCCCAGTGTTTCAGCTAAAGAAAAACGCGCGTCCAACCGCAGTCCGTAGTCCGTACTCACCATATCTTAAAGTCCCTAATCGTATACAAAACTGATGTAAACTGCTCAATACATGTAATGGAGAAACGACCTAAAAATTCTGGCTTTTTTGACAAGTGACTCAAAGCCTGAATGTAGACGAAATCAATATTTTTAGATACAAAAAAAAATTTTAAAAAGTAATAATAAAAAATATAAACAATAAATGATAATAAAAAAAACCGCCGACATTTTTGAACCCTCGACATTTTACCCTCGACCCTCGACATTTTACCCTCGACCCTCGACTCTCGACAAAAACCATTTCCGTCACCGGTATCCTCCGGTCCACATCGAACGAAAGCGGGCCGTTCAACTCCAAAAATTCGCTCCCCAAAAAGTTAGATTTAACGAACTTTCTGATTAAACTTGTAATCCGCCTTGGTAGAAAGTATTATTTCAATTTCACTTGCCGAAAACGAGGCCTTTTTGTTGGAAGTGTGGCGATTTATTGGGGATTCAAAAATTGGACCGAAATTGCTTTCGTCCCTTGTCTGTTTCTTTACTGTTAGTCGGCTGTTAGTTAGTGGTGATACGCCCACAGTAACTGCTGTATGCGGTTTACGTCTTGCGGGTAGAATTTCAACTGAAGCGTAACTAGATAGCATGCTGATAGCATGACGCTTTGTTCAGTCACGTTTATTGTTTTGAATTTGCGCGATGAATTTAGACAGCAGTACAGTCAAATATTACTTCTCTGCGCCCTGTTGTTGAATTAACGCTGTCCATTAATTCCGGATTGTTTGTTTTGTGCCCGGTTCTAAAATGCTTTTCCTCCGATGATTTAACGCCTTGTATTACTCTTTCATCTGAGGTTCTGGTTGGTAGGACAACACAATGCAAACGGCCTGTACGATGTTGTGTTCTGCCACATTTGCCGAAAGGAGGAGTTTGACTTCTTTCTCTGTCTCAAGAAGATCATCAAGGGTGGTGTCTACACGGTTGCTTCAGCTCCGCAGGCAGTGAGAGATCTGTTGGGTCAAATTCCTAGGCGAGTTCTTCCTTACCTAGAAATGGGCAATATCCAGGATGAAGAACAGAGGCCTGCGGTAGCTGCTGGAGGGAGTCCTTAAAAATATCTAAATCTTACATGTAATATCTAAATCTAATTACATGTAATATCTAAATCTTACATGTAAGTGAATTTTAGACACGGCCTCCATGAAAAGCAGACTTTTCTTTTGTTATTTTGAATTTGTTGTTATTAAATTTTTGTAGTTAGTTAGATAGGTAGATAGTCCAGTAATTTAATTGACTGATGGAAAAACCGTGTATAAATAAAGTTATCTTATCTTATCTTATCTTATCTTACACGGACCTCACACAGGACCTAGGTGACCGCCTGACTGAATACGAGCTAGTTGAGGACCTCATTGAGCGTGAGACACTGGAGGAGAACGCAGATGGATCCCTATCTATCAAGCTCCAGTAACGAGTTTTTTATCTATTGTTATAAATTGCTTTCTTGTGGTACGAACGTAAGTAGCTTAGAAACGTGAAAAAGTTTAACGAGTTAAACGTTCAGAAGTATCAACACCCTTCACTTCAAAGGGGCTTGATTAAGAAACTTAAGGACAGTGCTTGTAGTACAAACGTATTTTAGAACTGCTCGCAAATCTGTGTAATTGTTTTCTACGAAGGTTAAAAAACCACTCAAAAGAGGTAATGAATTAACACATTCCATGAGAGAAAGGAAGCGTCAGTTTTAATGGCAAAGTAGCAGGAACGTTTTGAAAGTTGTCAAATCAGTTTTCCTCGAAGTTGGCAATTATTCCTCAACGGCAATCGCAGGCTACCCCAGAAGTCGTTTTGCTGGTGTCCATTAAACTTAAGCAACTAGGTGAACTGGAAGTATTACCATTCCCCCCCGCCCCCAACCCCACCCCACCCCCCACCCCCAGCCCAGACGTCGTTTTGCTGGTATCCACTTAACTCAAGCAACTAGGTGAACTGGGAGTATTACTATTCCCCCCCACCCCACCCTAGATGGAATGCTAGACCATCACAAGATTGCCCTCACGGATGGAGAGGGAAAAGTGGAGTCGAGTTTGTTATATGAGGAAAATATTCACAAGTACCCCGCATGTCGTCGCTCATTATGAGCTGACGTGAGACCACGTGCACCCAACAAGCTTGTAATTACATTTTCGTCCGGAAAAAAGTCGTATCTCCCCAGCCCAAAAGCCCTTCCAGGAAAACACCTGCCAAACTTGTGTACACGTGCATTTATCAGAAGGCCCGACGATTTTACCCTTGTAGCGATAAAAAATTGGCATGAAACAAAAGGACGATTTTCCAAAGCTTTTCAGCAGTAAGTAAGTAAGTAAGTAAAGCCTTTATTTAAAGAGGGTAAAACACATAATAGTATATACATACTAATAAACTTGTGGCCCTCTGTACTAAAACTATATAATAAAAATGCATATATATATACACGTAACTATTTACAATTAATAATACTGAGTAGATAGAATTTAAAAATATAAATAAATAATTAATCAAGAAAAATAAGTAAATGAAGAAACAAATAATTAATAAGTAAAAAAATAAAATAAATAAATGAATAAACAAATAAACTAAAAAAAAATGAATAAACAAATAAACTAAAAGAAAAAAAATGAATAAACAAATAAACTAAAATAAGTAAATGAAGAAACAAATAATTAATAAGTAAAAAAATAAAATAAATAAATGAATAAACAAATAAACTAAAAGAAAAAAAATTTATAAGAATAAAATTATGGACAAAAATGGCGCAAAAATTTCTGGCCTGCTAAAAACCGTTTCCTAAGACTATTTCTAAGGGCCATTGCAGATGAGCTTTGCCGGATAGTAATAGGTAGCGAGTTCCAAAGCCGAGTTTAAAACGGGGACAAATAAAATTAAGATTACAATATCGTGTTGTCCTTGAATGACTTTCGCTATTTAAAGTTAATCTCTCCGATATGTATTGTGGAACTTCATTATTTATTCTCTTAAAAGCTAACGAGCATTTCGCAACTTCGCATTCTTGATAAAAAGGTAACCACTTAAGTCTATTAAAAGGAGGGACTGATGGTGACCATGGTCCCGCATCCAAAATGATTCGCGCTGCTCTTTTCTGCAAGCGTAAAAGTCTAATTACATTTTCCTTACTGCTGCGTTCAAGCCATGCGGCATTTACATAATTAAAAATTGGCCTAATTATTGAATTGTAGAATAATATGCGCTGGCTTAAAGGAAGATTAATCTTGATCTTGTTAAGAATGCCAATCCGACTAGCTAGTTTTTTACAAATGCTATCAACATGAGTAGAGAAACTAAGCTCACTATCTATCTCTAGACCAAGAACTTTGGCCGAGGGTTCTTGTAGAAGAGAGTGTCCACTCGAGGTTTGCACCCCAAGATCTCTACTAGAGGGTTCGAGCTTATCATGCAGCCGCTTGCCAGTGATGAGCAGGGTTTTAGTCTTCTTTTCATTGAGCGGGAGTTTGTTTGCATTTGCCCAATGCTCCACCTCGCGTAACGCGTTAGTAAGAGTCAGATTGAGGCCATCGCACTTGGTGATATCCGCGGATGCCGTCAGTGTAGTATCATCTGCATAAAGCTCTAGGTGAACATCACCACAGGACTGCGTGTGTAGGGGAAGATCGTTAATGAATACAACAAACAGGAGCGGACCGAGTATACTCCCCTGGGGAATGCCGTGGGGGACGATTGCGCAATCTGAGGCATGACCATCAACCAATACCATCTGCTGTCTTTCACTTAAGTAAGATCTGAACCACTTCTCAGTGTCACCACACACACCGTAAATCCTCAACTTCTCCAGGAGAACGGGATGATCAACCATATCGAACGCCTTACAGTAATCGATTAGTACCATACCAGTGACCCGATTGTTGTCGAGATTGAATAACAACCTATCCATTAGACTGATCAGAGAAGTCTCTGCACTGTGATACTCGCGGAAGCCTGATTGTCCGACGTAGAGCAGATTGTTGTCACGTAAATATGCATAAAATGCACTATGTACATGCCTTTCCAACAGCTTTGATATCACAGGAAGCACAGATATCGGGCGATAATTATTGACATCACTCCGGTCCCCTGATTTGAAGAGTGGACGGACTTTGGCAGTTTTCCACCTCAGAGGGAAAACCCCTGCCCGGATTGAGCAGTTCATCAGTTTACATAAGGAAGGAGCAATAACAGGCGCAGCTATCTTCAACATCCTAGCACTGATTTTATCCACACCTGTGGCCTTATTTGGGCTGAGACTCAATAGAGTATCTAGAACAAAGGCTTTAGTCACTGGAGGGATGTTAAACTTGACATCAGGGTCCTTTCTCGACCTAACGAAATTCTTGAGTCGAGTAAAGTCAATCGGTACTTTTTTCAGCAGAGATCGTAATTTGTCGGCAATGGAGACAAAATGCTGGTTAAATTTATCGGCTGCCGATTGATCATCGGTCACAACACCACACTTCACTTGTCCTTTGTTTCTAAGACCGGAAAGAGACTTGATGGTTTTCCAAATAGCTCGAGAATCACCTGATTTTTGTTCAAAGCAGTTTTTATAATACTTTGACCTTGCGCTCTTAATCATATTTACAGCCTTGTTGCGCTCAGTTCTGTACAATACCCAGTCTGCCTCAGTATTGGAACGCCTCGCTGTTTTCAGCAGTTTATCTCTGTTTCTTAGCTGTTTGATCACGCCTTTTGTTATCCACGGTGTCTGGTTTGCATGCACGACTTTCTTTGTTCGCCATGGACAATGGGCATCCAATGCCTCATTAAACATGCCTTCCCACGTGCCCAATACATCATCCATATCTTCAAATACAAAAGCGGTGTCCCAAGGTGTTTGCTTTAAAGTGGATTGAAAGTCCTTTTCATTGAAGTTTTTCATCGACCGATAAGTGATGGAATTCGGCTTGTTGCAAGATGATCCCTTATTCCCATAGAGGCGCACTGCAAATACCGGCAAGTGATCTGAAAGACCTGTATTGTGAGCAACTATAGAGTGAATGCGCTTGGGGAAATTAGCATAAATATGGTCTAAACACGTCTTGCTACGCGGCCTTGTAATCACAGTGACTAGCTGCTTGAAGTTCGGTAAGGACCATACTTCTCGATGCGCGATTTCTTTTCGTCCAGTATTTTCGGGAACCATCATGAATTGAAGAGAAATTTTTAGCAGAACGTTTTTGGACACCAGTGAGTCTTTTTTGGATTTATCACTTCTACTTTACGGCAAGTGTTTTCGAGGAAGACGGACGGGTGCATGTAACCATAAAACTTGTATTTCATTTTGTCGAAGAGAATTAAATCTTAAGGATTTGGGGTCGAATGGATGGCGCTCGAGGTTTGTTTTCTATAACTACAGTATCACTGGAATTTTCTTCTCTATTCGCCAACCGAAAAGTTTCGAATCGAAATTAAAACCAGCTTACTAAATTAAATTTAAAGCTACCTTCATCTTCAAACCTTGTTTCTTACAGAGGGGCCGTTGGGTTTTTCGGTTTTGCGATTTTGATCACTTTTGAGATCGGTTTTTCTGTTTTTGCACTCAAAATCCCCGGTTTTTCGGTTTTGGTATCCACTGCGGTTTTCGGTTTTTCCCTTTTTGACATTTGGGTTTCGGTTTTTGTGAACAAAAAAGCAGTTATTCGGTTCTTGCGAGCAATTGGCGCATTGTACGAAGCTTTTTGATTTCATTACAAAAGTTTCACCTTCATATGAGGCGGAGACAATGGAAGAAGCGATTGCTTTGGTTGAACATTGCAAAAATTTCTTTCGGGATAATGCGCAAATTCGCGCTGCAAGCAGTATAACAGAGGCATTGAATGGTCCCTAACGTAATATTTCGCTGTTGTATCAAGGGTTGTGGGATTGAAAATCACGAATTTGCGGTTTTGATCATTACTCTCGGTGTTTTTTCGGTTTTTAGCGATTTTCCTTCCGGTTTTTCGGTTTTGGTGAAAATTTTGGCCGGTTTTTCGGTTTTTGATAGGCCCCAATGTCCCCCTCCTCACAGACACCATATTATCCCTATAATTTACAATAAACATAATGAGAAAAGAAGAGACAATGCTCAGTCGATGCGTGACACCAGTGGTAATAAGGAAAAAAAAACATAATGGCCGGGAGCACGAGTTATCCAAAACTCCTTGGATGATTGACAAACACTTGACGTTTCCTCTCCCATTCTCCGCGTGGCTCGTTCCTTGCACTATCACTCGCTTTATTCCCTGACAATAATCACTTCTTGTAGTGGGAATGTAACTCAGGACTTGACGTTGCCAGTAACTTCTCCCTCCGTACCCTGTCAGAGAGTATTAAATAGTCCACCTCTCCCGCGAAAGGCCAGGCATAATATTCGTCATCCCTTAGATCTCAAAAAAGGGTTTTTGATAATCACCACCAACCTCATTATATTCACAATCTCATTACAAGCTGTCATGAGCTCTCACTTTCCATTTTTATTTTCCATTTACCATTCTCCGTATTAGTAACATTCCTTAGAGTTGACTTGAAACAATTCCATGGACTCCTAACGTTCTTTAGAGTTGACTTGAAACAGTTCAGGGATTCCGGGTTTTTTCTTTTGTGCCCGGTTCTAAAATGCTTCTCCTCGGAGGATTTAACACCCTGTATTACTATCTCGTCTAAGGTTCTGGTTGGTAGGACAACACAACGCAAACGGCCTGTACGATGTTGTGTTCTGCCACATTTGCCGAAAGTAGGAGTTTGATTTCTTTCTCTGTCTCAAGAAGATCATCAAGGGTGGTGTCTATACGCTTGCATCAGCTCCGCAGGCAGTCAACGCTCTATTGGACCAGATTGATAGGCGAGTTCTTCCTTTCTTGGTAATGGGCAATTTTCTGGATGAAGAAGAGAGGCCTGTCGCAGTAGCCGATGGAGCTGGAGGGAGTCCTTATACGGACCTCACACAGAACCTAGGTGACCGCCTGACCGAATACGAGCTAGTTGAGGACCTCATTGAGCGAGGGACACTGGAGGAGAATGAAGATGGGTCCCTGTATATCAAGCTCCAGTAGCTCTGTTACGTTGCACGAGTTGTTTTATCTATTATTATATTGCTTTCTTGTGGTACGAACATAAGGTAGCTTAGAAACATGTGAAATAGTGTAACAGGTTTAACGTTAATACCCTTCAGTTCAAAGGGGCTTGGTAAAGAAACTTAAGGACAGTGCTTGTGGTACAAACGTATTTTAGAACTGCTCGCAAATTTGTGAAATTTGTGTTCTCAGAAGTGTAATACCCACTTTTAATATAGAGATAACTAGTAAATAGTTGTCACTTCAGCTGACCCCGCTTTTCTATAATTTTATTAATAATGGCAAGGTAAAATAAGCACAAACGAATAACAACATATATTGCTGTCAAGACTTGCACAACTGAAACGGTTTTTTAAAATGCAACAAGGTAACAATTAAAGTTTGTTGAAGGAGTTTGCCCAGGGAATGTCAACTACACTGGGCTTGACTATTTGTGTTTCACGCTTTGTGTTTAGTGTATCCATTGCTCGTTCACTTCCTTTCAGTTTAAGAAATACAAATACAAATAATATAATAAAGGACATGCACAGCTAGCTGAAAATGTATTTTTAAAACGTACAGAAACGGAACAATTACTTAACCCATTCACTCGCGAGTTTCCCATAAAATAAATTTTGTCTACTCAATTGCATTTAAAATATCCTGATATAGAAAACTATGGTTACCTATCAAGTATTAGGCAGAAAACAGCCATGAAAATGAAAATTACTGAAATTTCCCATTCCCACAGGTTGTTGTATATCAAATTTCAACTCGTTTATGCAAATTAGACCGTGTTTACAAAACGGTAAAATGGACAGAATAATCGACAAAAAAAAGGTTTTCCAGCCAAGAATTTTATTCAAATAAACAATACATTTGCTTTTTGTAGCCAAAAACTCTTGATTTTCTTGTGTGCATGGACACACGCATGTAACTCTTGCAGACATGACTTTAAAATAGTGCAGTTAGTGGCGACCGGTTGATCAAAATTGGAGCCGCTTTGCGAACAGAATTGCAAAAATCATAGAAATCTGGATCAAACGATCAGTTAAACAATTTTTGAAAGGCAAATCACCATTTAAAACAACATTTACCGTACTGTAGCGTGTATCCAAGTCTTGCAAAATCTATTTGACGTCCGCAGTTCGCTTCGTTTATCTTGTGTAAATATTGCGGTTTCCCATCAGTGCCTTGCGCGCCTCGCCTTTGTTCAAGTCGAGATTTCATCTGGTGTACAACAATTTCCCATGATAACGCGAGGAGTTCAATTCTGCCTCCTCGGGTTTTGCAAAACCCTGCGGGGGCAGTAAAGTGACTCGTTCGACGAGAGAAGGTAGGTGTCAGTTTTATTGGCAAGAACGCTTCGAAAGTTGTCAAATCAGTTTTCCTCGAAGATGGCAATTATTCCTCAACGCCACTCGCAGGCTACCCAAGACGTTTTTTGCTGGTATCCATATAACTTGAAACAACTAGCATGTATGCTGCGTTACTTCATACTAAATTCATAGTTCAAACACTGACCATCGTTGCTGATTAAAAGGTGCGTGGCATATTTATTGACTGCTTCGTGTTATTTAATTTGTTTTATTAGGTTAACTAGTTATGTCTGAGAATCAGCTTCAACCATCTGATAGCAGAAAATTATCAAATCTACCAGAAACCAAAGGTTAATATCAACGTCCAGCGTTTCCTAGTTTTACAATTTTCCTCTAGTTCTGATTCTGACGAGAGCTAAATTGGATGCATTGAATGTCAGTTAGTTCTAAAAAGCAAGACGATTACAGCAAGTAGAAAGAAAAACAATTGGAAAAGAACTACCTAGTTTAATTGTGATTCAAAATCGAATGTTTCCTATTCCACCTTCAGTAACAAGTTGCCAAACAGTTCAATCCTTCTCGTATGTTCTCTTCGAAGACAGTATTTGGTTCTACGTAGGACTGGAATTGTATATTGGATGGAAGCCAAAGAGACATGACGCCGTTACACAACAGACAAACGGGGTATGATGTGTTACATCATCCATCCAGTGCGTGACATTGAAGTGACGTGAAGAGTGCATGTCCTCAAATATAGGCTAAACCTCTAACTGGTCCATGTGAATTCTTCTTCCAAAGATTTGACCACACTGAGCGACTTGCTTATACTGAAAACAATGAAAAAAGATTTAGTAACGATGGATGGTCGAGTGAGAACACGCAAACATGAGTGATACTCAGCTGTCGCGTTGACTTTCGTTTAGAATCAGTTCCCGTTTGTTCACAGGACGGAAAACATGTACTACGGTGAGTGTATAAATCCTTTATTAGGGGTTAAAGTGTGAACAAATGTGGGCACAATTTATTTACTGAATACTATGAACTCTTGGTAGAGTTACCGTCTCTCGGGATGCAGAAAGGTGGATAATTTAAAGGAGATTCTAAATACAGCGTTTAACAGAGAAATTATTCAAAAGGACTTTCATAAAGACGGACACCTATATCGAATTGCCAATAAGAAATTCTAAATACAGTGTTTAACAGAGGACTGATTCCTCAAATCTAATGGAATTTCATGAAAGACTTAGCTGGTCGCCTTTGATCGCTTACGAGATATTCTAAATACGCGCTTGAATGTTGACTACAACCAGCCTCTTTCTTCTCCAATTTTAGATCTTCCCTCTCCCCCAAGTCTCTCCTCGTTTTTACTGTTAATTTGCATAATTTATCCATTTCCGATCGCGCTTTGAATATAAGGAAAATACGACGACTGCTCATAGTCTACTCCGAACGAGAACCGGTTTAAACAAAATTTCATTAAGAGGGTCGCTTTGGCTTACCAATTAGTCGCTACGAGCAATTCAATTGCATCATATTATTACCTGTTAAACTCCTCCTTTATCTCGTCCACCTTTGACGGATGGCAACAAATGGCGACCGAGGACCTAGAGGGGTCAAACAGCGGCGCAACATACTTCTGGCCCACCCTGATCAAGTCAGCTAAAGAAACTTGAGAGATCTTAGACAACAGAGATCTGCAGAGTGAAAAAAATTGAATCAAATAGCTGGAGCTTAGAAGTGCAAGCCATGAGAGGACAAAGTGTCAGGGCAACGAATGAACTGGATTCGAGGGTTCTCGTCAGCAAACTAAAGGAGCCCGGCAAAGCCATCTTGAGTGCATGTGCAAGGCTTTTCCATGCTTCCAAATTTACCTATTTTGCTTTTTGGAATTTCTCTCAAATTTGCCCCTTTCCAATAGCAAACGACCAGTACCGAAAAACTCGCCAACGGTTTAAATGTTATTTGCTTATTAAGGTGTAAGTGCGTATACGAACCTGTTGTAGTCGGGCGCTACATCTCTAAACTGGGACATCAAACTCTGAGGTGAAACCAGATTACAAACGAGTTAATAGTCTATTAACGCTTAATAGGGTAATTGCTTTTACTTAGTTGATTGGATCTTTTGGATAAAATTCTCTCATCGTGTATAATTAAAGGTTTTGATTGATTGATTTGAATACAGAACAGATGTATGGATATACGTTAGAAAATAAGTCTGCATCACTCGGCTTTTAGAATGAGCCTACAAAGATACAGGCACTGAACAAGAATTCCAAAGCATATAAGACATACACGTCAAAACTTAAAAGGATCCTACAACAAACGATTTAAACCCAAGGTAATCCCCAAGGCTTTCTTCTAACGACATACGCAACTTCATCGCGCTGTTCAGTACTTCATCAAAGTTTCTAAAACAATGCTTGTGAAATAACGACCTCTATCTCCCCACCTAAGCAATCTCTTTCCTCTTGCAATTTTAGAATCCGAAACTGCATCCGTTTTGAATTCTGGGAGGTGTAATATCCACAGCGAAAAAGAAGGATAATTCTTCCCTACGGGTAAGGTTACTCAGGTCCCGTTTATCTGATCTCGGGTACCCGAGACAAGCCTCCCCCCGAATTACCCTGGGCGAGCTAATTTTTCACCTGTTTCTTTGAAAAGTTCAGCGAACCGTTTACATGAGGATCACCAACTCGTCTCGGGGAGGCGAGACAACTCGGGGGGCGAGTTGTCTCACCTCGGCAGGTAGGGTATTAAACCCTGGCAGGCGGGACAACTTTTTCTCATCTAAACACTTTGTCTCGCCTACCCGGGACGACTTTTTGCGTGTCACGTGTCACGTCACGCCTGGGTTTTGGTTTAAAAAACGACTAAATCAACAAAATGTATACTGAAGACTGAAGAAAAATTGAGACAAACAGAGGTTACATTGAACAAATCAACGAAAAAGTCTGAAGGAAAAGGGCGTATTGAGGTCATGAATATCAAAGTAAGATTTCGGAATAATTAAATAGGGTCAACTTTATTTCAGTCAACCGGGCCAACTTCTTACCATATAGACGCTCGGTAAAGTTGTCTCGGGGGTAGCGTTGTCTCGGGTAACCGAGACCATATAAATGAGGCTTCAGGCACGTCACCTACACGAAGAGATCTGGAAACATAATTTGTGCTAACCTGTGAGGCTGCTGATGAAACGCTCTTTTCTCGTTCAATGATCTCAAATATGACGCTGCTGATGGCTGATTCCAGTTCATCGGCGCCAAACGCCACTGCACCAGACAGATAGCCATCCTAATGAACACATAAGCATAAAATTAGATTGATTACACAGAGGCTCTTCCGTGGCTCCAAAAATTTAATGTTCCTTCTACAACGACACCGAATCACTGAGTCAAGAAATCCGATTTTATTTTTTACCGCAAAATTGCCGTACAATTAATGTAAAGGCCTCTTTACTTTCGGAATTAGCAGGCCTCAAGGGCCACAACTTTCAGGAAGTAGCTAACTTCGTGTGCCTGTTTTTTTTCCCGACAGTTGAAGTACGTGAGTACAGTGAAAACAAGAAACTCACCGAAGGTAAATACGACCACGAAATACTTAATATTAACGTCACTATAGTCCTCAATCGACCTGAGGTAAGACACTTTGTTCCGCACTAGCGTTGTCAACACGAGAGGGTGTGCAAAGGCATGCGTACATCATGTGGTAAAACATCGTTGTTGTTACTTCGGAGAAGTTTTTGTAGTAGTTTCGGTTGGATCATTACATTCATTAACGGTCGTTGCATTCGGGGGAGGGGGGATCAATAGACCCTTTTCATGCGGCTACTATTTAGCATAAAATATATATATATATATATATATATATATATATATATATTGCACATCTAGCCTCGCAGTGAAAAACTTGAGAACGAGTTTAGAAGTGCAAAAACAAAGCTTTTTATTCTCTGGGGACTCAACATGGCCGCCGCGTGACAGAGGTCTATACTTTGTGAAATTATCGCACGCATGCCAAAGTTAACGTTACTTTATATTCACTGCTTTATGTCCAATTCGTCTTCACTTGCTTGCAACAACTCGTTAATGTGATTCATCCCTTTTCAGTAATACTCACAACAATCTCCTGGGTTTTCTTGTACGCCTTCACCAAGTGAGTTGATTTGATAAGAAGGAGATAAAGTAGGCCATTCTCAGGATAGACACGCATTCTACAAAAACGATGGCAAAGAAAGCGTTTTTTTACGCAAGCACTACTATACAGCGAGGATAGAACAATTTTCTCAATACCGCTGTGAACACTACAGCGGTTTAAGCAACTAACGAGTTGCTCAGTGAAAGACAACATCTTCGTTCTAATTGGTTAGCAACACCTTTCACGAGATTCGTTAACCACTTCACAACTTCGAAAACCACTGCAAATGAAAACGCTCTTGTAACAGTGGAGGCACCTGAAATCAACCATTTCTTCGCATATGCGCTTGGATTACGCACGGTCGGTTCCAATGCAAACCCCTAGCAAAAACACAACATTTCAGATACATACGCATAGCCATATGACAATCCAAGGCCTCGAACTTGACGCCATATTGGACCCTATGACAGGAAAACATAACAGAAACAATTCATATGAAAGAATCTAACGTATATTCATTACAACGGGAATGGCTCTAAATAATTACATTTTTCCGCACACCAACAAACATCCAGAAAAGAATTCGGCTGGGCTAATTTCCTAAGAGATTCTAAAGGTGGAAAATCAGATTCGTGTGCGTGGAAAATAATTTGAAACTTGCTGACGGAAACAACTTGACTAGGTGGAAAGCAAAAATCGTTTCTGCGGGAAAAAGTCATTGATAAGACAAGCTCAGAGATACAGCAGACCAGGACACAAAAAGGCTGTCTCTACGAGTTTGCGTCTGAAGCTATCTCCACTAAGCCGCGTATGATCTCGACTTTTGGACTGCCCTTAGTTGTAATGTAAAATTCAATATTTCACAAATGTAATGCAGAAATGTAGATGCCTTAAGGCCATGTCTACATTATACTGGATAGCTCTCGCACGAAGAAAACCATAACGTATAGAGCTTTTGTTCTCACATAAAATGCTGATTTCGGCAAAAGTTTTGTACCGGAACGACGCTGCGCCGCTCCGGTCTTGAACTTGAAATGTTATGTATCAGATAGATATTCGTGCAACTCCTCGGGGCAGTGCGAACAGGGAATCGATCCGAAGAGGAAGTAAATAACTAAGAGTGAGAATTGGAAATACCCTACGTGTAGCCGTACCCTCGCCCCACGAGAAGAAAAAGTGTAAACTTGACAAAGTGTTTCATAAAATTAGACAGATTTTTTAAATTTAGCTTCCAAAATGACTAAAAATCGAGTCTCTGAAAAATATTGTGCACACAAAATAATTTGTGGGCCCGTTAAGTTATCGATGTTTCAAGAAACGCGCCCCTGAGCCGTTTCTGTTCACACCAAGCTGGAGTATTTTTCGTATCGATACAATAAGCTCTCCGGTAAGTGTAGACACGGCCCAAAACGTTCTCGCCGTTGTTCTCCAAGAGATGACCAACTGGAAAGGGAGGAACTCACCTCTAGTGTGGTCAGACATTCCAGGAAGACCATAAGAGGCGCGAGGTCTGGGTGATCGTAACTGTCGATGCATCGTGTGGCTTGGAATAGAAATGAAGACTCCACTGAACCAACACCGACTATTTTACCATGGACGGGGTTGTTAGCCAGAAATGAGCTGGATTTCTGAACGGGAGGGATGCTGTATCATATAACCAAACAGATAAGTAAGTGATTAAATTGCGTCAGCCTACAACTGACCATTACTCATCAATAGAGATCCCAGTAGCTCAGTGGTTAGAGCATCCGACAAGTGCACGGAAGGACGTGGGTTCGAACTTTTTCTGAGTTTTTCTCTCCACACATACCATTCTACTTCCATTTAATAAATAAATAAGATAAAGAAATAAACAATTCGATCGATAGATTGACCAATAAATAAATAAATAAATAAATAAATAAATATATGAATTAAAAATACCCCAGCACAGAAAGCCTGTGTTACTGACCACTGGGAGAGATAGCTTGTTGTTGTTGCTGTTTTTAAGATTGTCGTAAAACTAAAGCCAAACAAATCGAGCTTTTATTCACGACCATTCACAACAAAGGCAGGTGAAACAGCAAGTCAAAACTTTGTGGTTGGGGACATAAGCCTTCCTCTGGAGTAAATAGAAACAATAGAAACAAATTTTCTATACATACTCGGTGGGTATTGCTGCTGATACTTCGGGCAGGAGCTTGGTTTTCCACAATACGTGTGGATTGTCTGGTAACCTATTCACATCAGCTGCCACGTGCACTCGCAAGTTCGATGGCTGCGTCAGAAGTGAACGCAACTTCTCGACTTTCTCAATAACCTAAAATTCGATCAAAAAATCCCCAGTTAGTCAAATACAAGAAAACCACGTAACACGTGATGTACACGTGTGGACAACACCTCATCTACTGTTTATTACAAAAGTGTTTTGCAGCTGGAGGCGAGTTTTTTCTTATTAGCATACGCTTCTCGTTTTCCATTCAAGTTACAAAAAGTCATTTCTGAATATTGAAAGGACATAGCACAATTACCTTTCTCCGAAAATTTCAGTCCGAAATACCAAATGTTCTCTGAAATATGCGATGTTAAAAACTCGAAATTTTTAAGAATGTATGGGCTCATTAACACCTTTCCTTCCCAGAAATCTGCATTTTCTGTTGGCAGTTCTTACCTTAAGTATAACATGCAAAGAGCTAAATACTGCAAAGTTTACTAAGTTTAACAAGCTCTTTCAGTTATTGAAATCAATTTTTATTTAGCATGATGCCTTTTCTACAAAAATCTTATGCCAATGAAACAAAATTTAAACAATGACGTCAGCAAAGATTCGCCTATAAAAGCAGAGTTAGGGCCTGGCTAAACTAGGAAACATTGTTGCGGAAACATTGTTTCCAGACATGTTTTCTCGGGGTGGCTCAGCTGGGAAATTTCGGAAGCAAAATTTGCGTTCGTGAAGCAAAATTTTCTTTTACTTGATTCAGAAACATTTCCTTGCTGCCAAGACGCAAAATTTGCTTCTGCAACATAATATGTTTCTCGTGCGGCTAAACTGGGGAATATTGAGACTGCAGCAATGTTTCCGCAACAATGTTTTCTAGTCTAGCCAGGCCCTTTTAAAGCCTGAAAGGATTGTTCACAAACCTTGGCTGCATCGCTTTCCAGGTCAGTCATTAGCTGGTTTAAAAAGCTGTACTGCCGCACCATATTGGCTGAAAACATGTTGCTTTCTGAAAAACACAAACCGTCAGTGAACACAAGAGAAAGAAAGAAGAGAAGATGATAAACGCTTAGATGTTGCTCCATCACTGGTTTGTTATTCGCCGAAAATAGTTTTAGTTTAACAGTGACAGACATCACATGCACCTTCCTCACTAACAGTTAGTTAGCGAACCTAGCTAACAAGAAAACAAAAAATTAAATCGTCCCTGAGGATCTCACCGAAGGAATGAAGATTTCAATGAATAGAGACATAGAAACCAGTGCTTATCACTGTTCGTTTTTCTTTAACACAACTCTGAGTTGACTAGAAAGCTACGTTTTGATAGAAGGCAAGAAACAAGCCAAGCAAATTGCTCCTCACCTTTAGTGAAAGCAATGTCTCTGATGAGTGTTTTGGTCACAATCCTTCCTTCTCGCTTCATTCTGTCCAAGAAATGTCGCAGAACACAGTGTGAGAAAATAGCTGTATATCACTGAGTCAATTCCTATTTTCAACAGTCTAACTTTAACTATACCCACAAAACTATAACAATAACTGTACTAATAAGTATACCTACAGAACTACAACTACAACTATAGCTGTAACTATATAACTAACTATTAACTATTAACTATAACTATAACTGTAACTGCAACTATAACAGCTATAACTGTAACTATATAACTATAACTTTTACCGATATTGTCATCCAAACTACTGTAACGAGGAAGCGTTAATCTATAAGCCTTAACGGTTTCTCTTTAGGTCTCCTCACAACTTTCTATGTTGTATTTTATTTGAACTGTAACTTGAGCTTACCGTATCTGGTGTGATAAACCTTGCAGAAAAAATCAACCGAAAAAAGAAACACTCAATAAATTTTAGTCTTATACTCACCTTGCGACGTCATTCATCATCTTTTTGCCTACTATTTCCAGCCTTTCTTTAGTGAACTGCGTTTTATACAACAGATCATGAAGCCATTGGATGCCCTTCTCATACTTCTCAACTTCAAGCTGTGTAATGTGAGAGAAAAGAAAAACAAAATGTACAGACATACTTTCAACCTTTTCGTTCAAAAAGTGAAACGTTTCGTTTTGAGCTTGAGTCTTTGCAGGGTGTCAACAAAATTGTGAATTGTGAACATTAAAATGAAAGGCACTGAGCTGTAGTTTCCTGTCTCTGATTAGCCTACACAAGATGATTAGAGGTTTGAGTTCAATGGACGAATTCCTAAAGTGTGGCCATTGAGATGAAATGTACTGATAAGTATGCTGTAAAAGGTGGTTCTAACTTTTGAGTCTGTGGATGAAATCCTAAATTGTGATCATTCAAATGAAAGCTACTGAACAGTACTTTCCTGTCGTGCTGTTTATTATGCGGTACAAGGTGGTTCTAACTTTTGAGTCTGTGGATGAAATCCTAAAGTGTGACCATTCAAATGAAAGCTACTGAACAGTACTTTCCTGTGGTGCTGTTTATTATGCTGTACAAGGTTGTTCTAACTTTTGAGCTTGTGGATAAAATCCTAAAGTGTGACCATTCAAATGAAAGCTACTGAGCAGTACTTTCCTGTGGTGCTGTTTACTATGATTTACAAGATGGTTCACATTTTCGCGGAGTCTGGAGAAGAACTGCTAATTGAAAGCTAGTCTTCATTAAATTAATTTGTTTCACAGCATTCTCTCTGACCTCTTCGTATTAATTTGATCTCACTTGTTATTTGAAGGTTTCTCTCTTCTCAGTCTTATTACATAAATGTACCGCACGTGCAAATTAACTTGAAAGATTGTTCTTTCATAAAAGAGCTAAGGGACAGGGAGGAATTCTTCTAAGTTCAGAGGAAAGGCTAATTTTTTTTTCCAACCTTGAGGGAAACACATGCCAGTTGAGGAAACTCCTCCGGCATAAACCTGTAGCCCTTCAGTCCAAGGCAGGACGCTTGATCAAGGGTGTCAGCCGCTAGTTCTTCTACCACTTGCTCGTAGGGTATAATAACTGAAACCAAAATACACGAAGTAATGTTAACTTGGCTTATTTGATCTTTGTAAAACAGTGCATGGATGATCTATGATCTCACAGCCTTTTTATTTGCCAGTGCAAGAGCCAGCAATTAAACTGTTCACGTTTACTCCAATCCAATAGAACTATATACCTCAAAATTCCGCCCCCTAATGACACCTTTTAAGCATCAGCCACGGGTTACTTTTGTTCGTTTTCCAAAGTCTGTTAAGACCGGTATTTCTAGAAAAATCTTTTCAAGAAACTAGGAAAACTTTGATTTCAGAAGTGAGGAGCGTAATATCCTACCATGTAATTACAATTTTAATTACAGTTTTATTTTAACTAGCCTCCCTTTATTTTGCTCCCCTTTTAAATATTAAACCTAAATTTTGCTTTTTCCACTAGTATTGTAGAGTATGTTGACAGGGAAGAGCTACATTCATGGATCTGTATATAAATAAAACGGTTCCAAAAAAAGAACTGTTGTTATGTTTTCACTCAAGTTCGATAAATGGGTACCATCATTTACTGCAGACTCCTACGCAGCCATTTTTTTGTGTTGAGGATACTACAGTTTACTGGGGAAACCTAACAAATACTGCACAGAAGCAATGTATAGATAAGCTGTTTTGGTTGAGAAATTCAGGGCTGATGGTAAATTCCTGGTACCTCCATCTCTCAATACAGGAGACTCAAACAACACTTCTAAATAGAGACTCAGGTATGGCTTCAGTTCCTCTGGTATGACTGCTGTGTCCATTATAACAGTTAGCTGAAATGAAATGACCAAAATATGGTTTTGTTCTTACTACTGCCTGACAGCAATTATGTTGAATAATATATCTTCATCCATATCACACCTGTCCTCATGGGGATGTCATTGCAATTAACTTTTAATTTCGAAAACGAATGAAACCAAAGAAGACAACCATCTGAGAAATTTTCCACTGTGTATGATTAATGAGAAAATCTAAGACAAAATGAGAGGCTACTTATATTAATTTCAAAGAGATGTCAGAACACTGCTTCTTTGTGCACCTTCCCCCCCAAAAAATGCTATTAAAGAAATTTAAGATTTCTTACATGTATCTCATGACCATTGCAATGATGCAGCATTGACTTGGGGGATACACTCATTTTCTAAGTCAAGTAGTGGTAGTGACAAAATAGATGTACCAAGCTACCTTTCTGCAATTACAGTGATGCAGCAGTTAGTTACACATTTCTTATTGTTTGCCTGAACAATATGTACCTTCACAAAGAGTGTTGACACATGGTCAAGCTGGAATGAATATGGAATGTCAGCCACAGGGAACTTGACTGCCTCGGGTTCAGATTGACTGCACCCATCTTGACGTCTGTTGCTGAACATCTTGATTGGGTGAAAACTGAACCTGGAGGTTGATGGCACAGGGAGACTGGTGACTATTTCAGGTGGAGGAGCTACCTGAAAGTTAGCAATCAAGCTGTTTCAAACAAATGCAATACATGTATTACATGTACGTCATTTAATTCTTTATTAATAATATTTTACTGCACTCTTTTTCCGTCTGACCGAACAAGTCTTAACCAACAGTCTCAACCGACAGTTTCAATTCTCACTACCATCAACCATCCCTTAAGATAATTAAAAGGTTGTTAAAAGTAATTAATAATTAATAAAATAGTAATTAAAAATAATTAATAATTAATAAAATAATAATTAACAATTATTAAAAGATTATTATTTTTAAAAAGTAATTATCGACCACAGTAAAACAAGCAATGTTACAGATCTTTGCTTTTGAAGTTCAGAGTTCGCACATTATCGAGAGGCACAATAAGCATTCAACCTTCCATTAAGGTGTTTTGATACAGTTTTTTGGGACCATACCTCACTTTTAAAATCGGCTCTTAGACAGTCTTTATCTTGTCGGATCAACGTGAAATTTGCAGTACTTTTTGGTTTTGGATTGAACTTTAGCGCGGTTTACATTTTGTGAAATTCAATATTTCCATGACAACGATAAACAAAAAACCTCAAAAACACTAAAATTGAAATTTTCCACGATCCGGACTTTGCTTTGAAAAGCAAACACCAACATCTTAAACTGTGGTGTATGGCACACAAAATATACAAGAGCAAAAAATTCTGTATGTTTGTTTTGAAGTAAATCTCTAAAACATTTCCAACCTTAGGTAAGATGAACGTTTCCACCTACAAAACGGACCTGTGAGGGAACAACATCTAATAGTCGGAATAATAATGAGGATCGAAATGCACCAATAGCAGCGAACCATCATGCTACAAATAGCGACACGTAAACAATTGACCTCATCGCCTGATGAAGACTAGCAGTATTGCAGTCGAAACGTCGCGATCAACAACTCAAAGCGATTCCATTGTGAGACAAATGAATAAACGTTCATCTTACCTATCTTACACCACGATGAACAATAAACACATCTTTAATGACATTTCCAACCTTAGTTGGAAAAGCTTGCGTTACATATTCACATTTGGCAAATAAATGCTAATATATTCAAAGTAATGCGCAAAGCATTCCTCCGTGATTTTTACTTTTCGTTGTAATCTACAGTGCAACAAAGAACAAAGAAACCAGATGAAAATCACGAAGCAATGAATTACACATTACTTTGAATATATTAGCATTTACTTGCCAACTGTGAATTTGTAAGGCAACCTTTTCCGTCGGTTCATACGTCCTTTTTAGCGTTAAATCTAAAAGTGTTCCAGTGAATCAATGTTAATAAGACTCGATACTAAAATCGGTCACATCGTCAAGCACGCGTGTTTAATGTCTTAAAAAAAATCCATCGAGCCGTTCTTAAGATTTTTGCAAAAACGCTCAAATTCAAAAATTACCACAAAATTATTACCCGAATGATCTTAGAAAAACAATTCGTTCTCGAGATCGAGAACACCAGTTTCAACAAAACTTTCTAGGCATAAAATAGTAAGTAAATGACACATTTTGAAAGTATTTTCGAGCCACTTCACCAAAGCATTGATTATTTTTCGATGCATTTACTATTACTATGCAAAAACTAAGGTTGGAAATGTTTTAGAGATTTACTTCAAAAAAAACATACAGAATTTTTTTGTTCTTGTATATTTTGTGTGCCATACACCACAGTTTAAGATGCTGGTATTTGCTTTTCAAAGTGAAATCTGGATCGCAGAAATTTCAATTTTAGTGTTTTCGAGGTTTTTTGTTCATCGTTGTCACGAAAATATCGATTTTCACAAAATGTAAACCACGCTAAAGTTCAATCCAAAACCAACAAGTATTGCAAATTTCACTTTGATCTGACAAGGAAAGGACTGTCTAAGAGCCGATTCAAAAAGTTAGGTATGGTCCCAAAAAACTGTATCGAAACACCTTGATATTAAGAACATTGAAAGGAAATGATGGCTCTAAAGACAAAAGTGAATTCTGATAATAACGGAACTGACCTCATTATCTTGTGTTGCCTTCTCCAGCCGCTGTCGTTTGCTGTTCAGTCCCTCTTCACCAAGAGATGTTCTTTGCTCTCCCACTCGTTTCTTCTCAGCTTCCGACATCTCAGTCATCAGCTTAGCACTGGGCTCTCCTGTAATCTACAAGATAAAAGATATTCAATCACAGAAATGGAAGTGCATGCTCACATGAATGGCATTAAACACCACGATCATCCTAGATTCATACAGAGGTAGATGTTGTGGTTCAATTTTAACCTTGGTTCAATTTATACTTTCCTTTGCTTTTGTGTATGGTAATGTATGATAATGAGTTAAAAACAAAGGAAAACAAGAAAGCCCATTGGGCATTTTAACCGGCCATTCTGACCCTCCCCACCCCTAGGTTTCACAAATGTTAGCGTGATCCTCTATTTATACGAACTGGCGTGATGAAAAGTATGATTGTGTGACACAATATTTTGACTATAGCAGTACTGGATGACGTAATGTTTAAACTCTGATGACTCAGCTTATCTTTCTTATCGCTTTTATTTGTGCTGAAAAACGCAAATTCACTCAAACATTGAATGTCGATATAAATTCGTCCACAACTGAGAATGCTCACATAGGGACGACGAAGTATTTACTGTTGTGCCTAGACCTTAAATACAAACAGTGAACATAGCAGTAGAATCAAAATATAACGCTTGATAAACATGAGCTCGAGCAGATCGTCAGAGTATGGGGCACATCAAGGCATATCTCATGACGTGATGTTTATATCCGGTTTGCTAACCCGGGAATCCCCTTGCAAAAGTAAACAAGCAAGCGGGGACGAAAGTCGCCCACGTCTTTGAAAGCTAACGTGCCTGTCGAGCCACAATCGATTTCGCGCTCACTCGCTTGTTTTTCTTTTCCTTCACTATCTCTGAACGGAAAGAGAGACTGCTCGTAGCCTTTAGCGAACACCACACGCAAACCACACAAAACCGTCGATAATATTCAGATATTTTCATTCTTTCAATGCAAAAAGACTCGTAACACCTGCCTTATTAATTGATCTCCTTATTAATGACGATTCCTTCGTATCAACTTCTCGCCTCAAATAAACACTCATCTTTCTCCGTTCACAAGAACTATCATGTACTGATGGTGCAATCCACTAATATTGCATCATCATACTAGTACCAATTCCTTCTCTTCCTAGCCCACGCCGGCAAAACACAACTGTTCTTTTTGTCCGCTGCGAAATACAAGTTAGCCAATCAGAAACCTTACAATCCACTTAGCAAACCCCCCCCCCCCCCCCCATAAAACGCCAAGGGAAACCACCTCTCACGCAGCACAATATTACGTCCCTCCTATACAAAAAGGAACTTTCAAAGCAAATCACATTCACAGAAGCGTGATATGCTCCTGACATTCACAAATCCTTCTGACTCCCACATTTTTACACCCCTCAAAATGTCAATCCCAACAAAACAAAAAAAATCCTGCACTAAAAAAATTTTCACCATAACCACTAACTAGATCGGACAACACAGCCAATTTCACATTCAATCCTATTAGCTCCTTTACTCAATTGCGCATGCGTTATACAAGACAAATACAAAAAACCCCAAACTTAACGACCCTTCCCCGTTCATATCTTAAATACTGTAAATTAAAAAACAAAAACATAGGAAGGTAACATTCAGCAGACTAATATGCGCATGCGTCTTATATAAGACCGTACCGCTCTTGAGTACCCGTACCACAAGCTTTATAGCACTTTCTTCGTATGTTTAGCCAACTTGCTTTCACGAAAAACCGTGTTCATTTTATAAACTGGCGGTCGCTATAGTGACGGCCGGTTAATAAAAATTAAACCAAAGATAAAATTGAACCACAACATAGATACCTGGGGCAAAGTGCATTCTTGAACCTTTTAATTAACTGTCTGGTTTTAAAATTGACTGATTAACTGATTAACTACTCCAGGATCAGAGGAAATACCAGCCACATATACACTATACACGTATTTTTTTTTGGCAAAACAAAGTTTCCTACAGAAAGTGCCAAATTGTCCAAGGCACAAACTCAGTTGCCCTTTTTAGCAATACTTGTAAGCAACTGTATGTCAGTATCCCATCCGTCATTTGTTTTTTCCTGTGGTTTGGAGTGGTTAAGTGATTAGCTCATTGGATATATACACCTTATTGCATGGGTGTTTTGGTAGATAATGCGCGTGGATATTTTATGAGTTGCGTGGTATTTTCGTTTTATCGACCAGAACACCTAATAAGGGGCTGTTTACGTGGAGGGAGGAAGATCCTGGAAGGCAGATCATCCTAGTGCCATATGTTTTCTGTATTCAGTTTACAGGCAAAATGTTGTACTTGGCCCTAGTGCTTGGATCTTTCTAACACTAGGATCTTCCCAGCTGAGAGCTGGGAAGATCCTAGCATTAGAAAGATCCTAGCACCATGTAAACTACCTTCAATTGAAAGATCCTAGTTCTAGGAACAGAAAAACAAATATGGCGGCGGCCGGGCGTTCAGCTGCTAAATGCCGACAGTTTTATTTGATTTCCAGCAACCACCCCAACCAAAATTTCTACATGTAAACCAAACAAAAATTTGTTTCGCCTTCTAGGTTCTTCCTAGTGCTTCCATGTAAACAGCCCCTAAGAGGTTTATTATTCCACTGCATTTTGTGTTTGTTTCATCCTCCTTCAGCAAAAAAACGTTCAAACCGGAATTGTACAGTATAATATGCTGGCATATTTTGCACGTTCTCTTGCCCTTATACTGGAATAATAAACCATGTTACAGCTGCATGACCACAGCGTGGTGTTTTAATACATGAGTCTCACATTTATGCAAATTTGTGTAATTTTTTACCAACTGATGTGAATTTTGCCTTCACAACTAAAACAACGTATGTGATAAATGTTTACTTTTTTGTTAGACTTCCACTTACCACAACACTTGGTGATGAAATAAAGTATCTCTTCAGAAAATTCACCCAGTAATCAACAGGCTCCTGCCTGAGCTTTTCTAGGTACTGAATTGTGTTAAGTCGTGTTTGAAGGTCCTCCGGCTTGGAAGAATACAAAAAATCACCAAGGATACCAAATGCAAATGTGTCATGAGGTCGATTTTCAAATCTGTTCTTTGTATCCAGAATTTTGCGGTGGATAACTACACCTAGACGTTTCATGTCTATGGCTTCTTTGCCATCAGCAAGATTTCTCAAAACTTCTTTGATTTTATCTTTAGTGGCAGACAGCTTCTCAAATGGAACATTTTCAGCCTTTATGAGAAGTGAACTTTCCAAAAACTCCAGCACATCACAGGAAATATCACTGCAATAAGGATCTGGAATTTCCACAAGTTCTCGCTGCAGTGGAGCTATGGAGGTATCAGTTAAGTAGTCGAGCAGGACGGAAAGAGCAGAGAGGCTGTAATGATCACAGCAGGCTGGTCCTCGGCATCCGATCAGGATGGACCCTGATTCTTCATCCTCAGTTGGGAACTTAATGACTTTTTCAATAGATTCACCAAGGGGTGGGACAGGAGTTTGCCATGGTCTATCATAAGGAGGCAATGCTTTCTAAAAGAAAAAAAAAGGAATTTGTTGCATCAATCAAATTATCAATACCCAGTAAATCAGACAATTAATCAATCAATCAATCAATCACCTTTAATCAAATCAACTTTATTCAGAAAGGGTAAGACATGACAGTATCATCAACTACGCAAGGAAAAGGAAAAGAAACAGAGAAACAAAAACTGAAAATATTCTTAAAAATGTTCATTCGTTCTTAGAAAAATCTGACATTGGATATTTCTAGGAAATAAATTAAAACTGTTGATTACCCAAATCACGTTCAAAAACAAATTAAATGTCATCTTATGGACAAAGGGGTAGTTTCTAAACAAACTGGGATGCTGCATCAGTGGGGAAGTGAAACACAAAAATTTGGATTTAATAACACTGCGATGGTACCACCATAAAATATTTCAAAAGCTGTTGTTTTGAGTGTTAGCCCTTGAACAAAGTGATTTGCTCTGTTGAAGAGCTGATACTCAAAGCGATCAGCTTTTGAATTTCTTTACGATGGCCAATTAAATTTTACCTTATCAACTTAGTTGAAAAACCCAAATTTTAATGCCATCTTACCTTGGTAAGAACTTTATCCTCAAAGGGTTTGACAGTCTCAAACACTTTGTTAGGATCAATCTGGCCCGTGATGATAACACACAAGTTTTCTGGTCTATAAAACTGCTGGTGGTAGTTGCAAACCTGTAAAATCACATGTACATAATTATTAACTACATTAACTGTTTAAAACAACTGCCTAAGAGACTGTGTTAAACACTTAGCTTGGCAAATATCATGGTTCAGAGGACTATCTTGAGACAGTTCTTTAAGCTACAGGACATTTTCCTTAATAATTTGTTGTTTTCATTACAGTGTTATTCAATAATAATAAAAACAATTTAATAGCAAAGGAGAAATGTAGAAAAAGTATAACCATTGTAAAGTGTCAAAGAATATATCAGTGTGCAGAGATGTGTTAAGAAATCTGCTTTGCATTCATTAATTTTGCAAATATTGAAACTTGGAATTAGGGCTGAACCTCAGCTTCAAAATGTAATTATATTATAATTATGCCTCCTGTAGTCCAGTCCACACATAATGAGAAGCTACAGCCCTACTGCATAAAGGCAGTTTAGACAAGGATTAAGAAAAACATGGTCTAAACCAGGTTTAAGCAAGGTCAGAGCAATTACCACAATTTGTTAGACCCTGTATAGATAAGGCCTTTTTAGTCTGTGGATAGTCCAAGTTCTAATTACACAACTTTGATCTGCTTAGACACGGCTTATGGAGACCCAGTAGTAACCTCAGTTTAGCCTAAAACAGGTCTAACTCAGACTTCATTCAAGTAATCAGCCCTTTATTTTAACCATCTAGCTACGATCTTGGACATTTTAAATGGAACACTTAGACCACCCCTCCCCCCAAATCAAGGATGGAAAACGGCACATTTTTCCCTTCACGCAACTTCACCATTGATTTTGGGTGGTTGGGAGGGTTTCTGTTCCATGTTATTCTGTCTGAGATTGTAGGTGGACACTCTCCTATAAAGAAGACAAATGAATGCGGTCTTTTGGACATCCATGTATGGAATGTTTGACTGTACATACCTTGGTGTGACTACAAGTTGAACGCAGATTTTCCATGATTCCTCCAGTCTCAGACTAAACAGATATTAATTATTAAGAAAAAAAGACATTGTGCATTACTTCGGAAAATAATAATAAAATTATGTGTTTGATTCTATCTAGACAAAGGATTGAAGAAAGGACTTAGAGATATGCATGATCATTGTACAGTAGTACTTACCTTATAGCCACAGTGTCCAGGGTACATTTCACGAGTAAAATTTAAGTACGTCCTTGAATTCTCCATGTTCTCTCTTCCTTGCATCTCGCAGTACACCACACCTGCATCTTCACCCTCTCCATTCACATGGTGAACCTCTGTTATGTAGGCGGATTCCTAAAATTTTAAGCACAGTCAAGTAACAAGTTCAGTGAGACTTACAAACAAAATTAATAAAATTTATGAATAAACAAGTTTAGTGACAGAGAAAGATGTATGTGCATGTTCTATTCAGTTAATGACACATCCGAGTTCATCCGAGTTGTCCTAACAGGAGTCGAGCCTATGATCTTCTGGTTACTAGTCCAGATGCTTTACCACTGAGCTACAGGAGACTCGTGGTGGCTAAGGCCATTAAATTAGGCTCATGTGACAAACGTCATGCATACTGCTAGGACTGAAATGTCATTAGGTGGCAAATTCGCAATGATGTAAATGATATAAATTCAGTGACAGTTGATTGTTGATTTCGTACTACTTTTTTGTGCTGTGTCAAGCTCATCGCACCACAATAAAGACCACAATACCTATACGTCTTTTTGGTCTTGTCACGTAAGCCTGAGGCTTTAAACTCTGACAATACTGATAGAGCTGTGTGTGTAGTGGAATTATGGGATTCAAATAGTCACGTGACACAAGAGCACTGGGAGCAAGAGTGGAAGGAATCGAAGTTGGGGGATCGAGATTGTCAGTCTTGTCAGCGTTTACCTTGTTTACAGTTTACAGTTATAAAGTTGTGTTAGTTCATTCCGCTGTGGTCACTCTTTATTCCCCCGCAAATCCGTCTACAAGTGGTGGAGAATCCAAAATTTCGTCGGACTCATCATGCCAGCTACAATTGAAGAATTGCAAGGCATCGTGGCTGGACTTGTCAGCGTTGTGAAAGACTTAACAACAAATGTAACTCAAGTAAACCAAACAGTCAGCAACATGGCCGAGGCCGTTCCAGCACCAGTTCAACACGAAAATACACAAGGTCTTCGTATGCCTTCCACCCAGCTTCCTTCGTTTCGTCGAGATAGTGTGGTACAAGACGATATCTCGGAATTTCTCGAGCGGTTCAATCAACAAACCTCACATCTTCCCGCCGGAACACGTTTCTCCCTTCTTGAACAACAGTGTGTTGGCGACTGGCCGAGATCTGTGTTGTCAATAGCTAAAACCACAGAGGGCTACGCAGATAAAGCGGTAGAAGACCAACTTAACATTTGCATCGAACGATTACGTGCAGAATTCGGTGAATCGAAAGAAGACAAGTGCCGCCGATTAGCAGCCGAGTTAAGCGCCATTCAACAAGAGCATGGCGAGTCAGTGGAACAGTTTGCGTTCAAATACAAGAAACTACTGCATCAATTGGAGAAACTTGGCGAAAAGATTGCGAAGGATTGTCCTACCTTTGTTATATCACAGTTTATTTCTAAAGTCAAGCCTAGTATTGCTCAGCAGCTCGTTGTGAAAGCATCAGAATTTGAAACACTCGATAAGACAGTCGAAGCGGCTCGTCGTGTTGAGTTGTCATTTCAAACTTCGCCCACCGCCTCGACACCAAATCAGTCGCTCGATGAATGGAAAGTTACACCACCGAATGCGTTTGTTTCCTCGACCTCGGTGAAGTCTCAATATCAGCACTCCCAAAGACAGCAGAGGGCTTGTTACACTTGCGGAGAAACTACTCATCTGTCAAGGTACTGTCCAAAATACCGCAAAGACACTCCAAAACAACCGGAGATATGCAGAAATTACAATCGATTTCCCAAATCTAATTGCGAGGAAGACGGCAACAAATGCTCTTATGGCCGACAACACAAGTGCCAACGCTGTAACAAGTGGGGCTGTAAAGCTATCAAACACTCGGAAAATCGCCCATCAAGCACATCTCGCAGCACTGTTCCATCTGATGAGGTAAATTCTCTTAGACAGCAACTCGTAGTCTTATCTACTCGTCTGGAAAAATACGAAGCTCAGTGTACGGAGAAATCCTCGACTTCTATTCCTGCAGGGTCTGAAAACCAAACATCACCCTCCGCTTCATGACCACCACCTCCAGCTTCATTTGATCAGCCATCGACATCTACTCCATTATTTGGACTACCTGCCGTTACCATCCCAGCACATTCAGGAAAGCCACAAACTCAGTTATGTCAGCGTAATATCTTGTGGACCTCTGTTACATCTGCAGGTGAACCACTGCCCTTGCCATTGGATAGTTGCTGTTCTGTATCCCTTGTGAGCAAAGTACATGCTGATTGTGTTGCATCCAATCGACCTGACCTCAAGTATTGTGCCCTTGAAGAACCCATTTCTGTTACCTCTGCCGATTCAAAGTCTGATCTTAAAGCAGTTGCCACTATGCAAATCCCCATCACATGGGAAAACCAAACAGAAACTGTCTTTACTATGCTCGTAGTTCCAGGTCTCGTATGGCCAATGCTCTTTGGAGAGAACCACCTTCATGCGACTCAAGCATTGGTTGATCATTATGCTCCGTCCATCACCTTTCGCCATCCGAGTATGCAGTTTCGGGTCCAGTGCTCTCTTGACAATCCACTTCAAGGCTTCGCAAACATCTCTGTACCCAATAGCTCCTCATCATGTGAAAGTGGATCAACAGCGCAGAAGCCTCATGTTAGTATTACATGCCTTCTTACCGGAGCACCGCCACTGGGTGTTAACAAGCATTCACAATCCCTTCACCGTGGCCTTAATTTTGTTACAGTCTGTGTCACCCTTTCTGCAGCTTTAATGGGATACCAAGTAATCCGTCAACCACTTTGGATTGAGGGTAAAGACATTCAACCAGGCGTCAAGGTTCTCAGTGGTCCCTTTGATCTCAGCCAAATTTCAAGTAATGTGACACCTGAAACAGCACGCCCTAGCAGTGATCCATGCTACAATGCTCAGCTCATAGACCTTGCTGAAACACCACAGAATCAGTTCTAACAGAAGAAACTCCTGACATGCACATCACATACTGCACAACACTGGCAGTGGAATCTAAGTTGAAGAAGACAAGTATCCCTGAGAATGTCATTCTAGGAAATGTTAGAGACATGACAAAGGATGATGATGCTGTTCTTGAAGAAGCAGCTGACACTACTGCAAAACAACTTGCAGATGGATGGCTTACTTGGGCAAATACTCAGCAGCCACCTCCTTCATTGCAAACTCCAAAGGACACTGAACATAAACATTGTGACTTAGACTTTTGTGCTCCAAAGCAATGGCAACTTTCAGTCCAAGTGAAAGAAATGGAAGATTCTGGTCTCAACTCATCCATATTGTCTCCTTTCTGTGATGCGCTACCAGAATTTGACTGTCAAGGTCCTGAGTTTCCTCCAGCAGAGGAGCTAACCTGTGACCCTTACTCATCTGCTTACAGTGATGCTATATTTCATGCCTTGGATTTAGATGGCCCAGAGTATTTTAATGTTGATGAAGATATCATGAAGAGATTTAAGGAACTTATCCGTCAGTATCCTACTGCATTTGTCCTCCCTGGTAGTCCACTTGGAGCAGTAAAGGGGTTTGAACACAGAATTGACACAGCTGATGCCCCTCCCATCTATCATCACCCGTACAAGAAAAGCCCAGAGGAACTCAGAGCAATCAAAACAGAAATCGAGCGGATGCTTAAGCTCAAGATAATACAACCAAGTCATTCAGAATGGGGTTCCCCATGCATCCTGGTCCGCAAACCTCCAGAAAAGGGTACACTGCAACCTCCAAGATTTGTGGTGGACTATCGCCGCCTCAACAGTGTGACACAAGGGGATGGTTACCCTATCCCCTCTATCTCTAGCGTTCTTGATGCTGTTAGCCAAGGAAAAGTATTTGCGAAATGTGACTTGGTCAGTGGTTACTGGCAAATTCCTATCCGGAAATCGGATCAACAAAAAACTGCATTTTGTACACACCTGGGACTGTATGAGTTTCTCAGGCTCCCCTTCGGATTGAAAACAGCACCAAACACCTTTCAGCGGATTTTAAACACTGTATTTGCAGATTACTTGCACAAGTGGCTGGTTGTTTATGTGGATGACATAATTCAGTGGGCAACGACAGACGAGGAGGCCCTTGAACATTATTCATTGTTGTTTCAGAGATTGGTTAAAGTTGGTATGCAACTAAAACCTACCAAGTGTACATTCTTCGCAAAGGAAATCGAAATACTGGGACATCGGATCACACAAGAAGGTCGAACACCAATAAGCAAAGGAGTAGAAGCAATCTTATCTATGCCCACACCAACTAACACTTCTGCAGTCAAGCGTTTTCTTGGACTTTGTGGATATTTTAGAGACTTTATTCCATGCATGTCTACCCGAACACAAGCCTTGCGATCTCTTCTCAAGAAGGGTGTGTCATTTCAGTGGACCGAAGAAACAGCAAGAGAGTTTCAAGACTTGAAGCAAGCAATCACTGGCTCAGATGTTATGTTATTCCATCCTGATTGGAATGCTCAGTTTGAATTACATGTGGATGCTAGCAAGCTAGGATGTGGTGCAATGTTGGCTCAAGAGAAGGATGGCATACTTCGCCCTGTAAGATTTGCATCCCGAGCATTTACACAAGCTGAATCACGTTGGACAACGATGCACCAGGAACTCTTTGCGGTGAAATGGGGACTTGAACAGTTTCGCTCTTACATACTAGGCCGAAGAGTGAAAGTTGTAACCGATCATGCGAATCTTAAATGGTTGACTACCATGGCACCACAACAGGCAAAAGTTGCAAGATGGTGCATGAGCATGGCTGAGTTTGACTTTTTCATCGAACACAAAAAAGGGGAAAGAAATGTTGTTCCTGATGTTCTCAGCCGTCACCCTGTAAAAGAGAACATTCCTGAAGACAATGTTGTTATACCTCCAGAGAACAGTGTTATCGCATTTATGATCATTGCAACCTCAGTTGATGTTCCGTACCACACCCCTGAACTTGTTCATGGAACATTTAACAATACCATGGCTTGTTTACACAATGCATGCCTTATACCTCAAGCTCATTGCCTCGACCCAGTTTGTCTGGCTATTGCCGCAAAGAGAAACAAATGTGCGAAGGAAACTCAAAGCAAAACTTCAGTTACTAACCAGACCAAGACTCCTCAAGTTGGTACATCTCAACAAAGTCCATCTTTAGACTGCGACTTTCAAGACTTCGAAAATTTGGAATCTTTAAACCGGAATCGATCAAAGTTTGCTAAGAGACAGCTACAGGATTACTGGTTAAATCTGCTAATCAAGTTTCACAGCTCAAATCAAGATCTTTCTGCATTTAAGAACATTCCTAAGGAACACTTGCAATGGGTTAAACAAATGGCAAAGCGCTCAGCTGTTATTGACGGTTTGTTAATGTATCGAGATGAATTTATGGAGGACCCAAATCACTATCGTATTATGGTTCCCAATGACATTCAACTTCAACGTCATCTCTTACGTGTATATCATGATTCACCTGTGGGAATGTATCGTGGACGCGAAGCTACTTATGGATCTCTTTCTTATGACTTTTATTGGCGAAATATGACTAAGCATGTGAGGAACTGGATCAGGCGTTGCCCTGCCTGTATCAAATTTAAGTCAGCTGATCCCAAACATGGACCAATGCAAATTCGCATATACGACCGTCCCTTCAGCACCATTGGTATTGACTATGTTGGACAATTGCCTTCTACCCCAGCTGGTAACAAATGGATTCTGACTGCTGTTTGTCCCTACTCTAATTTCTTGCGGGCAATTCCGGTCCCAGACAAACAAGCAACTACTGCAGCACGAGCTTTGTTTAATGATGTTTTCCTGCAATACGGATTTCCAGCAGTCTTACAAAGCGATCAAGGAGGAGAATGGCTTAATGCGGTATTACGCCAACTAACAAAACTTCTTTCAATTGAACACATTGTTACAACAAGTTACCGTCCACGCCTAAATGGAAGTACAGAACGTGTTCACCGATGGCTGAATGCAGCAATAGCAATTTATTGTGAGAAACACCAGGAACGCTGGGAAGAATTCCTGCAGCCAGCTGTATATGCTCACAATGTATCTCCAATTCCTGGTACGGGTCAAATTAGTCCATTCTTCTTGGTATTTGGCCGCAACGCACCATCGCCTGAAGTCATTTCTCTTGACTTACCTGGAGAAAGCCTCTCAAGAAGCACCTATGCAGAGCAGCTTGTGTCTCGTATGCGTGAAGCACAAAAACAGTTCAACAGCATCAAAGCAGACATGAAGAGGACTCAAAGAGAATATTATGATAAATCATCCAGGGAACTTAACATTGCAGAAGGAAAGCAAGTTTATGTTAGAAGACCACCTCCAAGTTCACAACCAAAAGGATCAGCCACACGGTTCATTCGTCGATTTGATGGTCCTTACACTGTTATTGGACATGTCCATGGTCGCCAGGATCTATTGCGACTTCGACACAAATTCACTCAGGATGAGATTAAAACAGTAAACATTGAAAAGATTATTGTTGTGCCAGATGAACTTTCAGAAGAAGTAGATTATGATCTCAGAAATAATGAAGAACCACCATCTAACACAGAGACAGTTACCCCTCCTGAATTACCCACTCTAAAGAGTGCAGCGATTGACCCTGATTTGGCAAAGTTAGCATTTGCTTTTGGACATTATTTGAACAGTCTACCAGGTGCAAAGGCATATGCATCAGAAGCCTGCAAAGTGGTGTACCAGCAGATTCCAGATGCCCAGGAAATTTTGAAACGTTGCGGAAAACTTAAAGGACTGATTTCAAAGTGCCCTTATCTATCCATGTCTGGAGGCTCACATGGAGGAACTTACTTGTTAAAACTTGACAAAGACATGTTTGCAACTTTAGTTTCGGAAAACTAAAATCCCTTTTAAGAAGGGGTGGACTCATGTGGATTATAGACTGTTAAGATTTTCTTGTTAACTTCGTTTCAAATTTATTCACTATGTACATTGTTAGCTTTTGTCGTAAGTTACTCCCTTTAAGAAGGTGTGGACTGTAGTGGAATTATGGGATTCAAATAGTCACGTGACACAAGAGCACTGGGAGCGAGAGTGGAAGGAATCGAAGTTGGGGGATCGAGATTGTCAGTCTTGTCAGCGTTTACCTTGTTTACAGTTTACAGTTATAAAGTTGTGTTAGTTCATTCCGCTGTGGTCACTCTTTATTCCCCCGCAAATCCGTCTACATGTGCAGGGGGGGGGGGGGGGGGGTGTACATATTGGTATTTTTATTGCACAGTGTTATTCACTGACCGTAAGTGTTGGATAAAGCACATGGTCTAGGTAGATTGGCAGCAGGTTCAAGAAACCCTCACTGCCAGCTGTTTCCATGGTGTACGCTGTGTGGTCTGTTGCTGTCCATGCATTAGTCCCTTGTGCCAAGCATCTATTGGCTAGTAAATCTAAAAGACCCTGCAAATTCAACAAAAATGTTTCTTCAAAATTCACTGTCCATACAGCTTACATTGAGAGGAATAAGGAAAGGATGTTAAGGCTGAATACAAGGGGTAAAGCTCATAGTAAGAAGGGAAAGGGGGATGACTGACTAACAAAACAAAGAAGCAAAGCAAAGATGATAGATAATAGATATAGAAAGGAGAGACACAATCTCCGATGAGACTTACTGAGTATTAGAGAATTGCTGAGGCAGGAGGTGAGAGGCTAATAGTACTAAGGCAGAGAGCTGGGTGAGGCTGATTTACGGTGATTCCATCAAAATAGAAGGAATATTTAAAAACAATTTTCTAAGACTTGGTCCAAGTGGTAATTATGTTTAGAACATTTCAAAAATGCAATAAAAAATAGGGGTCACTGAGCTTGTTTTCGTGCAACATGGATAGCCATTTATAGCAACTATATGACCCACAAGGTCTTCCTGAGAAACCCTAGTAATCGGAAATGAGAACTATAATTGCTTTAAAAAGTCATTGCTTGTATTGAAATATGGAGCAGTTCAACAAAATAGACATTTATCTTGCACTGTAGACCATTTTACTTGAACAGGAATTAAGGATATGATAAAAAAATAAAGAATTTGCTGCGTGCGTATATACCCTGCTGTACCTAAAGACGTGTTCTTTTCAGCATTTAAATAAAAATATCTCAAAGCAGAATTTTTAACTTTTCTTGAAATCGCAATACATGTATATTGTACTCGACCGTGTGCCATTTGAATTTATGTATTAAAAAATGGGGTCACCGAGGTCATTTAGAAGAAAATAACCTGTTATTTCTCTTAACTGCTCAGGTTTCATAGAAAACCTATCAAATGCAAGTTCCAAAGGTGTGCGCGCTCGTGCATGCGCTAATCACACAAAACAATGATGTGCAGAAAGGATGCGTAATGCAATTGAAGGGAATCACCCTAAGTATTTAACTGAGGGAGAATTGGTAGGGCAATGCTTGAACTAATAACATACAACAGACATTGCCTGTCCAAATTTCTGGAATGTCCAACCAAGGTTTAAGTGGGTGACTGACATACAACAAGCAAGATGATAGGGCACAGGGAGAGGGATAATACAGCTGACAAGCAGATACCTCAGATACCTAAGGGGGGGGGAGGTAGGGAGAGCAGGTTAGGTTGACAAAGGGGGTAAGGTTAAGAGGGGAGAAGGTGGACTATGGGAGAGGGGGTGAGGTTAAGAGGAGAGAAGGTGGACTATGGGAGAGGGGGTAAGGTTAAGAGGGGAGAAGGTGGACTATGGGAGAGGGGGTAAGGTTAAGAGGGGAGAAGGTGGACTATGGGAGAGGGGGTGAGGTTAAGAGGAGAGAAGGTGGACTATGGGAGAGGGGGTAAGGTTAAGAGGGGGGAAGGTGGACTATGGCAGAGGGGGTGAGGTTAAGAGGAGAGAAGGTGGACTATGGGAGAGGGGGTAAGGTTAAGAGGGGAGAAGGTGGACTATGGGAGAGGGGGCGAGGTCAAGAGGGAAGAAGGTGGACTATGGGAGAGGGGGTGAGGTTAAGAGGAGAGAAGGTGGACTAAGGGAGAGGGTGTAAGGTTAAGAGGAGAGAAGGTGGACTATGGGAGAGGGGGTGAGGTTGACAAAAAGAAGGAAGAGGGAACAAGGGATAAGATTGATAAGAATGAGGAGAGGAGATAAGGCTAACAAGAAGATGAATGAGGGAGAATGGACAAAGCTGATGGGTCTGAGAGAGAGGGGGGAGAAAAAAAGGAGCTTTTAGAATTATACCTTGTAAGGGTATTCTTCACTTCCCATAAACACCAGGTGCTCCAAGGTATGTGGCAAACCATCGTCATCATGAGCTTCAGTAGCTTAATGTAGAAAAAGATATTGACTCAAGACCTGATCAAGATTGTACCGAACATTAAAAAAACTCACAAGCTTAGTTTTCCTTCAATTAAGTGTGCTCCGACTGATTACTTTATAATCGTGGGGTATTTACATGTAAGATAGAACACACATAAAAACTGCAACACTTGGGGCAGCGTAAAAATTAAAGCTGTTTTTCAAGCAAGAACTGGTTTGGCAAACAAAAGTTTGAGGAAGTTAAACACCTGTCTCCTGCATATTTAAGCTTGCATGCATCTAGGAAGTTTTACCTCAAATTATACTTTAAAACACTACTTACCAAGGCAAAGATACCCGTTCACGAGAGGACCAGGAACTTTGGCAAAGTAAAAATTGATCTCCGTCCTCTTAGATCGGTATTTTTCAACAGGAATCGAGTCTAGAACAGAGAAAGAGGACAAACACTCAAAATGTTCCGCCATCTTGACAAGAGAGAGAGGCTGGGTTCAAGAGCCCACAAGCCATCAGCGGTTTCAGGTGTGAGTACATGCACAGTAAGGATGACTCTACAAAATTTTCCAAGATGGCGGCCATTGGCGGTACTGTAGCTCCAGAACATCGTGGCGGATTTTCGTTTGAAAATTGTAAACGGTGAGGATGACAGACGAACAACTTGTTCACATAGTGGCGCTTCATCGATTTTAACTGTTTGATTATTTGTTAGGAATGCCATATTGGAGAAAATGGGCGCTAAGTTGCCCACGGCGAGAAAAACTGGCACAACGATCTGCGGGATTGTCTTCAAGGTTAGATTTGACATGAATGCATTTTTTTTCTCGTTGGAATTGCAAAAACTCTGTTCGTCAGAACATTTTTGCCGTGTTAGAAAAGTCTTGGCAATCTAAAAACTTCATTTCTCTTTCATGCAATTCCACGTACAGAAGTCAAAGATTTTCATACTTTAAATAAGCTTACCTTCATAATTTAAAGATCTTCATAATTTAATTCTCTTTAAGGTATTGCTATATTAAGTCGTGCACTTTAAATTTACGCTTCGACATCGTACGTTCGGTAAAGAATAAATGCTAAATGATTCTTCCAAATTAAACTTCAACCTTTTTTAAAATAAATAATTCTGATAATCAAACATTCTGGGGGAAGCTATAAATCTCACAAAAGCTTTCAAAAGAGTGGCTAACCTGCCTGATGCAAAGTCGTACAGATTTATCTTAAGTCGTACAGATTTATCTTAAGTCGTACACCGGAGTTTACAGGAACCTCGCTCGCTTTCTACGGAGTTTTGAAGCCTAACCTGCCTTTCTGAACAGGTATGAATTCGTGTCTTCTTGACGGAAGCTAACTAAAATGTTTTCTCTAAGCAGAAGAGGGAGACCGGCTTGTCTTAAGCGAGTGCGCATGGAGTTCCGTAGAATTTAGAGGAAATTACAAGACTTCATATGGCTGTATGACATAATATCAGTCCCGGATGCCTGCTAAACACTACTGTGGTCCAGCGGAAACTGGGTTGAAGGGCTCGGTGGAAAAAGGGTGTAAGTGATGATTTGAGGTTAAAATCGAAATTGGTGCTATTTAGCTGAACATTGGCACACAGGCTGGTTTTCATGTAAGGAACATTGTTGTGCAATTATTTCTTGACCTGATGTCTTAAATTCGAAGAATTAGCATATTACTTTTGCTAATAAATTTTTATTGAACTGAACTTGCTCAAGTGAAGCGTGAATGATTTCTTTTGTTCTCTGCCTGAACTAAAACAAAGGAATTCAACCTAGAATCAGCTGACCGTTTGGTTTCTTTGCGTCAGTTTTAAGCAAAAGTAATACGCTAATTCTTTGAATTGAAGCTCTTAGGTCAAAAAAAAAATTCATACACAACAATGTTCTTCACATGAAAACCAGCCTGGGTGCCAATGTTTAGCTAATTAGCACCAATTTAGATTTCAACCTCAAATCATCACTTATGCCCTTTTTCCACCGAGCCCTTCAATTTCCCCCCACCCCCACCGTCTAAAGTTCGACATAAGACAGTTATGCTCTGAACCCCTCAATCAAGTTAGGCTTGACTGTATCTCAACATCTGACTCAAATGTCAAACTAATTCAGTGGTACTAGCTACCTGTAGATCTCCCAACTCTGTTGTGATAATGTATGATAGCTTGTTGTGATAATTTATGAATACATTATTCAACATGTTGCATTGAGTTTGGTTCAAGTTGAGTGTGACATTTGAATCCTCATTGTGCCAAGTCAGTAAGCATGACTTCAGTGTCTGGAGTATTTAGCTTTTGGCAAACTAATAACTGGGGACACTAACAAAGTATTCAAATGAAATAAACATTGAGTCTTTATTCCTTTTTAATAGGATGGTGTTATCTTAGGAGCTGATACAAGAGCTACAGAGGTAGTTATCCCACTGCAACAACCAAATACATGTACATGTACAATTAAAAACTGTGTCAGTATCTTTCGTGAATCCCCATGAATAATCAAACATATTTGTTTGGCCACGTTGTAGGACACCATTGTTGCTGATAAAAACTGCTCCAAGATACACTACATTGCTCCTAATATTTAGTAAGTACAATGTGTTTACCTTCGTGTCTTATTTGCTTCATATTTTTGGAGTGTTTAGGCCTTTTTGACTTTCTAGTCCAGGCTTCAAGGAGGATTAATCCCAGAAAATGGAAAAATGTTTTGGCCTTTGACTATAAAATTCTCCTTATTAAGAGCTATGAATTGCTGTAGGTGGTAGTGGTTCTCAGAAGTTTACATCAGTTTATCATGGATCTCTTTCAAGTTGGTAATTTCATTACAAAAAAGCTGAAAACAAAATAAAGCAATGAAGTATAGCGTGAATACATAGGCCATACACTGTAGCTTATAGATCTTTTATAAGTTGGCAAATCACATTTTTTTGTGTAATTTTGGGTATTACTTTTCATTGTTTAGTGGATATGACTATTTAACCTATTGAACATACATGTATGGCTATGTAACTCTTAGAGAGAGCCCTTTCCATTTCAAGGCATTGTTTGCTCCTAAAATTAATGAACTTAAAACTATTAGATAATAATATCTAGAAATAAAACACATTAATTTTTGTAACTCAGTAATTGTGTTTAATTTCAGTTGCTGTGGGGCTGGTACTGCTGCAGACACAGAGTATGTCACACAACTCATATCTTCTCATGTTCAACTGCACAGCTTATCGACTGGACGCCAGGTATGCAATACCCAAGTATTTAACAAGATACATTCATGCCGTGCCACTCAACATTATTGTTTCCTTAGACAAGAAACTTTAACCCACATTGTCCCTTGACTCCACCCAGGTGTATAAAATGGGTACTGGCGACATACTACTGGGGGGGGGGGGGTAACCTTGCGATGGACTAGCATTCCATCCAGGGGGAAGTAGCAATACTCTCAGTTGCTTCATGCTACCGATGCCGGGATAAGCTCCCGGCCGTGTGGGCCTCCTTGACTCTTATGTGACTTTATCTTTACCTTTACCTCAACATTTACACTTGTTTCAGGAGTGTAATTACCTCTTAATGCAAGTAAACATTTAATATCATTAACATTTTTCAGGCCAGAATTGTTACTGCACTACGTATGCTGAAACAGCTGTTGTTCAGGTACTTACAAATAATTATAAAAATCGTTTTTATCTTATTTTAACAGTTGTAACTGAGAGTATACTTAACAAAATGTTATATGCTAAACAAATGTTGTCAACTCGGTGTCAAATTAATACTCAGGACAGCTCATTTTTTTGTTAATTAACATTAGTTCAGGGTGTCACGAAAGGAAGTTTGTCAGTGTTGACAAGAGAAAATTGGCAGTGTATAGTTATATTTAAGCTATATTTTGTAACAGAGAAACCTGGCACTTTTTTCCTGATAGCAGGTCATTGTGCCACTTGCCCATTTGTGTTGACAACCTTTGTAATTTCCAATCTGTTTTGTTTGTTGCTAGATATCAAGGGTACATCAGTGCTGCTCTGGTTCTAGGTGGTGTTGACTTGAATGGTCCAACACTGCACACTGTCTATCCACACGGCAGTACTGACAAACTGCCATATGTCACAATGGGTAAGTCAATATTTTGTGGTATTTTTTTACAATGGTCTTGAAGAGTAGTTGTACGTGTCAAGTTTGTGGGTTGGGTTACTTGGCATTATTGTGTGTATTTATTTCCCTTCCATGTATGTAGGCCAAAAGATTTTTTACATGTAAAGGGCTGTCATTAAGGGCCGTGACCCGTAACACCTGTTACGGCTGAGTATGCCTGATGGGACCTCAATGGTATGGGTGATCTTAGCCTCTTGTTAGTGTAATTTACTAACAAAGCAACAAGTTTGTTACGGGTGTGAAGTTCAAGGTAACAGGTGTCTCAAAACTTAATGACAGCTCTGCATGTACATGTTCTGGCATTATAAGTAAGAGCTTTATGGATATTATGTTTATTGTAATAATTAAAAATGTATCTTCTTGATTTCAGGTTCTGGTTCACTTGCTGCTATGTCAGTGTTTGAGTCTCGGTATAAGCCTGACATGGAGGTAAACAAGGGTTCACATTCCTGGTGCTTGCCCATTTAATTAAGGAGTTCTTTGATGCAGTAATAAATAATTTGTCTGAGTATTTCCTAACAAAAGTTTGTTAATCTTTCTCTATTGTTCCAATCTAGCTTGAAGATGCTAAAAAACTGGTACGCGATGCAATCGCTGCAGGAATATTTAATGATTTGGTAAGTGAGCCACTGAGAGTGTTTAGCATTTACAGAAAAAATCCGGAAATTTTGGTTGGACTGTAAATAGTAAGGCCATTTTGGTTTGCCCGACCTGAAAATTTCCAAAATAAATGGAACGTCTTGAACAGTAGTCCAAAATTCCCAACCGGAATGTACAAACGGAAAATTGTGTTCCATTCACTTTTGTTACCAGTTCCAGGTCCTGCGCCAATATTAAAACTAGGTCCAGACTCTATAAATTAGAGTGAATTGCACAAATGGTACATGCCGAATCTCGAACAGAATTTCCCATTCAGGAGGTTTTGCTTACCATTTGCACAAGCTCAAGCATTCTTCAGGATTGTTCTTTGCCATTTATCCTTGTTAAGTTGGACCTGTTCCACATCTGTTTTTAGGGATCTGGAAGTAACGTTGACCTTTGTGTGATCACTAAAGAAGGGACTCAGTATCTCAGGCCTTATGATGTGGCAAATGAGAAGGGTGTGAGACAAGGACGATACTCTTACAAAAGAGGCACTACAGGTCAGTCACATGGGGATACTTTTAAGGACTGTTATACACCCAATTGAAAAGATGTTGTTGGGTGAAAAGCATAAATCATTGACGATGCGACCTAATGGTGCTCTGGGAAGCGTGAATTCTTGCCTCTATTCTTAGTCACGTTCACATTATAATAACTCAGCATGCCTTAATTTACTCTTTAAATTATCATGGAAGAAAATATTTTGAATATCAAGAAACAAAACCCAGTGAAAAACTTGCCCGTGCCATCTTCCCAAAGTTCCCTTGTGTCGCATTGTTCATTGTTTACACGTTTCACCCGACAACGTTTTTTCAAAAAGGTGTATTCGTGGGATGGTATGACATCCATGGGCACCTAGTAATTGACTGGGGCCCCTAACATTTCATTGTCTGCGCTCATATAACTTCTAAACTTCAGCATTGTCTCTTGGTGTAGTGAGACAATATAGAGTAAAGTTTCTTGTTTAGGAACGTGACACAAGCAGAAGTTTACAGTAGGATGGCATGAATCTATATTTCCTCCAGCACTCCTGGCAAAGACAGTAAGACCTCTGCCCGTCATTTCAGGAAAAAAAACTGGGGGTAGCTTAAGTGCCAACTATATCTATAATGAGCTTAAAACAATCTTAACAGTTAATTCTGATAAACTGCTTTTATTCTCCACAGCTGTTCTTTCGAAAGACATCAAACCAATTGTGGTAGAAGTAACAGAGACAAGAGGAGAGGCAATGGAGATGTAATCTCAGCTTCATCCGTGGCTTCTTTGAAATTCTAGCTTTGTACAACGTAGTTAATATAGTTATATCGGACTGCCACATTCACAGCACTCTTCTCTGAAACTGCTTGTGTGAGAAGCGAAGATCCTGAACATGAAGTCTTTTGGTTTCTATGTAATATCCTTATGAAGTGTAACAACATTAAAAGCTCTTTTCACATGACATGTTTCATAGCTCTTGTCTATCCCAATCTACCCTTCCTTCAATTCACGTGGCGCGCGTACGACGATGACGATGAAATCGCGAAGGCCAAGAAACGAAAGGGTTTAATTACCAAAAGTAAAGGCCCTGCATGTGCGCAATACATTTCTTTGCCGTTCTCTCTCCAATAGCAACGCAGAATGACTAAACATTGCAAGGTTTTATGGAGAATGTGAGCATACGACGCTGAATTTTCGTTTCTGTGATCTGAACTGATACGCCATCTGCGAATTTAGCTCCTAGACAGTTCGCCCATAATTATTAGACAACTTGAACGCCCTAAAATAATCGTGAATTAATTTTAAAAGAAACGTGATTTCACTTCTAACGCGACGTTTTCATGATCCTAAGAGCGAACTGGTTATCACGGCTCTATGGAACGCCATTGTTATTCTAAAGAAGTGACACCGTGTTTAGATAAAAATTCTATCATACCGGTTTGATTGTTGTTTGATTTGTTGTTGTTGTTGTTTGGTTGTATGTTTAATAATAATAACAATAATAATAATAATAATAATAATAATAATATAATAAAAAGCCTTTCTATAGCGCCATATCCAAGAGCTGATGGCGCTCTACAACGTAATAGTAATATTTAAAATAGATTAAAAAATTTAGATCAGTGATAAAAACCATAAAAATAATATAAAAATACTTTGTTGTTTACCGCCTCCTCTTTCTTCTACTGTAGTAAGGCACGGCTTGCCGTTTCTATTTTCGGTTCCACCATACACGCCGGTCGGGTCAATATAGGCAGAAAGGGAAAACAAACAGCAGTCCTTTAAACTCCATTTTGGGGGGTCGGCGAAATGAAACTTCCATGTTATGCGGCCTCTTAGTAAAAGCTGCAGGAAAACCATGAGGGTAAAATGGCCCACTGAAGCCGAGATGGGCATCATGCATCGGTAAAGACTCTGTGTCTGTACCAAGTAGGGAATGCGGTATTTGTTGCGCATAATGTCGGGGGGGGAGGGGGTTTAAACCTCCCTTTCCCCGCACCCTTTATTTGCGGTTCCCGCCTTATTCAGTGTTGCCTCCCGCCTCTTTGCGCTTTTTTTGATTGCGAAATATTGCGCAATGTTACGTAATTTTCCCTATTTCTCCCGCCTTCCGCCATTTTGATAAACCCGCTTCCCACCCTCCTCTTCACCCCGCCTTCTGTACACCTCCCGCCCCCTTTTCACCCGGGTTCCCACCCCCCTGTCCCCTCCACAATGTCGCAGATCCGTTGCCTCTTGAATATTTCCGACATGCCATGAATAGGAGCTTACTAGAAGGATGACTGTCGAGGTGATTTGCTGCGCCCAAGCTCGTTCAGGTTGAGTTTCGCAGTATGTACCTTCGGATACCTAAAGTTCAAAAGCTGACGTTTCGAGCGTTAGCACTTCGTCAGAGCGAATAGAAACGTCAGCAGGGTCAGCTTTTTGATTAATTTCTCTATCATGACCAATTTACCTTAGCAACTCTACTGTGGCTAAAAGTGGCACGGGGACGCGGGGACGGGGACATGGGAACACGTGTTTTGGGACGTGGGAGGCGGGGACGCGCCAGGGATATGAGATAGGGGACGCAGGGGGATACGAGATCGGGGACGCGGAGACGTGATATCGGAGACGTCGGGACGTGATATCAGGGGTGCACGCAGGGAAGTGATATTGGGGAAGTGGGGACGTGAGATCGGAAAAGCGGATAGATGGAAAACTGGGCGATGTTTCAACCGTTTTAGTTGTAAAATAGTGCCATTTTCGACCGATTTACAGTTGATATTTGCCCTACTTTAGTTCCACAATTCAATATGAACTTAACTGTGCCAAAAATGGGGTGTCTCCAAAACGAAGACGTAAGGCCGTAGACCTAAGACCTAAGATCGTCGACCTAAGACCTGAGACCAAGGACTTAAATAAATGTCAAACTGCAGAGGGAAGGACCTGGCTTAGGGTGATTCCATGGAAATAGACTAAATGTTTAATTAATTTTTACTAAAATTTGGTCCAATTGGTAATTATGTTTAGAACATTTCAAAAATGTAATAAAAAAAAGGGGTCACCGTGCTCGTTTTTGCACAACATGGATAGCGATTAATAGCAACTATACGGCCCGCAAGGTTTTCCTGAGAAACCCTAGTAATCAGAAATGAGAATTATAATTTCTTTAAAACGTCATAAACGCTTTGTCAAGGGACACGAAATCGATGAGGCCTTCGTTTTGTAGTTTGACCCGGCCTTTTCTACAAAACGATTACCTCATTGATTTCGTGTCTTTTGATGTCTGAAAAAGCGTTTATGTGGATTTCCTGTCTCTTAGTGTCTAACTGAAGCGTTTAAGCGAGGATCTTCGTTTTGTTGTTTGACCCGATCTTTTCTACAAAACGAACACCCCTAATCGATCAAAAATTGTTTATGAGAAATAAACGTGTCAAGGCTTTGATGAAGGTGGACAAAGGCACCGAAAATTTAGTAAAACTGAAAAACAGATCGCGTAAACCCATACAGTCCATCTCCACCAAAAGGGGTAAAACGTTAGTTACCCATATAGTCCTTCCAACGAAATGGGTAAAACATTCAGTTACCCATACGGCCCCTTTTCACCAAAACGGGTAATACCTTTGGTTACCCATACAGTCCCTCTTCCCCAAAATGGATACCTTTAGTTACCCTTTAATTCCCTCCACAACGAAATGGGTAACTTTCCAGGTGCCCATTTCGTCCCACCCAGATGGCCCATCTCCACCAAAATGGGTAATATTTTTAGTTTCCCTATTGTCCCTCTCCATTAAAATGGGTAATATATTTTTAGTTACCATATACCGTATTTTCTCGATTAAACGCCGGGTATAAAAGAGGGAATTGTAAATAAGCCCCTTATAGGTTTATTTGTTGTATAATAATTTGAGATTTAAGGGTAAGATACACGGCTGCCAAAAAAACGAATAATTACCCTTTCTTCAAAAATGGCAGGCCCAAATAAACTGCTAATTCAAAGAAACGCCGGGTACACCATGCCAAGTTTGAAGTAAACGCCGGGGGCGTTTAATTGACAAAATACGGCAGTCCTTCCCCATTAAAAACGGGTAATATTTTTAGCTACCCACAGTCCCTTTTCAATGAAATGTGTAATACCTTTAGTTACGCACATAGTGCATAAAAATGGGTAACAGCTAGCTTGAGTTACAAACAATCCGTCTCCGAAATTGGTAATATCTTTAGTTGCCCATATCGTCCCACACGATTGAAATGGCTACGTGTTAGTTTTCAGCCCGTAAAAGGCTTCCTCATAGCACAGATTGACAACCCCATATACACCAACAAAAAGGGGCGAAGCTATGTGAAATTCCCAACAACCACTTTACACCCACGCAAGAACCAAATAAGCTCGAGGACGTCAAAATCTCCTAAATTTATTTCCTTTAAATTAATAACTTTACAGGACGTAAAATTGCACACTAAATAAAAAAACAGCTACGTCTTTACCTACTCGAAGATGCAAAACAATGTAGATTTTTACAGGTGTCTAGACTAAAAAGGACAGAGCGTTCGTGTAGGTTTGTTAAAACTAATTACAACGAAACAACTGTTTACCATTTACACGGCCCACAGTTTTTGTAAATGGGACGCCAAATTCTTTTGGAGATTTATCGTGTTCCATTTAACAGAATTCACTCGGTAAGCCTGAAACCGAATTGAGTGGGTCAAACTTTCACTCAAAAGAAAATTCTTCCCAACTAAAATTAGAAAGAAAATAAATTCAGACACCTAAAAAAAGGCCAAGAAATATCCTGGCCATCTAACGCTGCGGATAACCTGCAGCTCTGTTCTTTTTCCTAATTGGAAATCCAATGGGATTGTCATAGAATTGGCCACCATTTTTAAAAGCCCGCTTTTAATTTTTCACTATGTTGTACAGTGAAACTTTCCATAAGTATCCATGGCATCATGTTTAGCGGCAAAAGTGTCCCCTTATAGGAGGCTAAAAGTTGTGTTTGCAAGGGGCTGAGACATTTTGGACATTTTACTACCCGGAGCAAAGATGCAAAGGACACTTCAGTAAAATGGAACAGACACATCCATGGTCCCAGAGGGAACTGTCTGAATGTTTTCCAAAAGAAAATTTATAAGTTAAATATCTAGATCATCAAAATGTCACTCTACAGTATCCTACCAATGCTAAAAATTCATTTCTTCATATCAATGTCCACTCTTCTATAGTAATAAAAAAACGTAATGAAAAATAATTTCCAAAAATCACTCTATTTTTTCTTGCTTTCTGAAATCTCAGCATACAGCATTGAGGCAGGCTAGAACAAACATACAAATTTCACAATACAAGACAATGATAGCTAATAATCACAATTATCAACATTTTGAGTCATCAAGGTCAGGAAGCATGGTTGACAAAAAAAATACACAATTCTGGTCAGAAGTGTTTGTGGAGCACTTAACCCAAAACTTAGTTATGTCAGGCATTCCTATCCTCTTAAACACCTCCTATACAACCAAAATCTTTCCAATATCACATCACAGTGTTTGAAAGAAAAGTTATGGCAAAAATCATTGACTAGTTATGAAGGCATTATGAAATTTTTTCTCTTAATTTTGCTTTGCAGTGAAAACGTTTGAACTTCACCACACTTTGAGTTGGCATAGTATCCAGTTTCCTTATAAGGCAAAAGACAAGTTTATTGGCTGACAACCTCTGTGTGGTGAACCACTCAGAAGGTTTAAAGATATTCAATAACCGAGACAAAGAATTGAATAAATTATGATATCTCTATGACAGCAATAAAGCTCTAAGTGATAGCAACAATGAATGCTGTTGGAGCAACTCCAAAGTAAAATGCACGGTGTACAAATACACCCTGCCCTTTAACCCTTCCACTCCCAAAAATGACTTAAATCAAAATTTAAGACGAATCCCAAATTTCATTTTGTAAAATACTTAAATATAAATAGTATCATGTGAAAGTACTGCTGACGAGATATCATTTTGAATGGTCACACCATAGATTTTGATCCACAGACTCAAAAGTTAGAATCACATTAAGTTTATGTCTCCATAACTGACTCTGGGAGTGAAAGGGTTAATGATTTATTTGACATGATGAACAAATAATTATTACCCAGCTCACCTGACCAGGTGACAACTCAAGATTAAAATCTTGTAATAAATTACTTGGCACGTAACTGGGAGGGGCTCCCATGTAAGTTGTTCACTTAGGGGTCAAGATTCATGGTTTGGTACCACTGTAATTATCCTAGACCCTTTAAGGGTAAAGGCTGGAAAACATACATATCAGGGTACCTAAATTAAATTTCAGCCATTCCCTCAAAATGAACTTGTGGTACCTTTCAAAGTTTCCAAGGAGCACATTAGTTACTTTTATATGGGAGCCCCTCACCTAGGCATGTCACTGACATGGAAAAACTTTTGTACAATTATTATTTAATTTAAGAATTGACAGTCACCATGCTGCATTCCATTGTGTGACATAGTGTCGCTAGTGGAGACTGCCAGCATGCATCCTCTTTGCCACTTCATTGACGTAAGCAATGTCCGGCCTTTGGTCTGGATCAGGGTTGATGCACAAACTTACTAAGTCACGCAACTGAAAGAGATTTATAGAAAGATCAGAAACAAGTAAGAAAAGAGAAAAAAACATTGCCACTATTTGCCACTTTAGAAACTACTTAAGGACTGCAAACAAATTGTTAAAATCAACTGTATAATTTCCTATAACAAGGTAGCTTAAAGGGGCTGTGTCACAGCAATCTAGTCCAATTTCTTTAGTTTTTTCCAATTACTTGCCCTTACTGGCTATGGAACTTAACGTTAGAAAAGAAATTACTTGTAAATGACAAAAGTACAGAGTTGTGACCAACAAATATGTATCCCGAGCAGTATCTTTAAATTTACAAACAACAGAGATAAACTTTGAAAACTGTTTAGCCTAACAGTTTTTCAAAAACCCCATTTGCAATCCATGTTAATCTTCTTCAATTTGGCCCATCGCTGCCTTCTTTTGTATTTGCTGTGTTATTTAATCAACCTTTCGTCAATGTTTTAAGCGGTTATTTTCATGTTTACATGTAGATTAATTTGGTGGCCAGGTCCTAGTGGCTAAACTTGGCTACCTTTTGTGACACAGCTCCTTCAATCCTTAGTTAAATGCTGTGTTTTATCAACACTAATTACCAGCTGAAACAACCAATGAAAGTCGTATTTCTTTAGTTCTGAACATTTTGGTTTTTATTTTTTAAGCAACTGTGACACAGCAGCTGAAGCCTCCCTGTAAGCATTAAAATACTACAACAAATTAACTTACCTCTTTTGAGTAATGTTCTGCTGGCAGTGGTGGATAATCACATGATTCTATCTTCTTACACAATGAGTATAAGTTCATTTTATCGCCATAAAATGGTGACTGGAGGGCTGCCATCTGTTATGTTAGTGTTCAGAGAAGAAATACAAAATAACATGTTTACTATTTTTAAAGATGAAACCCCACTTAGTTTTCTTAACAGTTACAAAATGCACAGGTATTGGGTTTAAATTTCACACAGTGGAAGATGTATTTACACTGACAGTGACAACAACAAATGCTATTTGAAACAAATGGTAATTCAACAGGTAGCTAGTGCTCTTTGAGAAAGATAACAGCTCAACACTCACTAACAGTAACACTAACACCACTTGTACAACTCACATAAATAAGCAAAATGACAGTGCTAACTACAAAAGTACTATGGTATAGTAAGTTTTTTTACCTCATATAAGAGACAACCTAAGGACCAAATGTCAGACTTAAAGTTGTATCCAGTTTCATGTATTCTCTCAGGAGACATGTAATATGGTGTTCCAACTAAAGAATAAACACAAAAATTAGAAACAAATAGTATATTACATATCTAAAACAACCATCATTAAATAATGACTTATGTACTATTTATGCCTATTAATGCAGTACATTGATGCATCAAACTCTCAGAAAGGAATGAATCTGCTTAATAAGATAACAAGACAAAAGGAGAGTGAGAAATGTCTAAGGAAAGACAGGAGGTATGTAATGCCTGAGAGGGTAGAGGGAGTACCAAATGGCTGAGAGGATAGGGGAAGCAACAATGCCTGAGAAGGGAGGAAAACTACCCAAAGCCTGAGAAGGGGGGGAAGTACTAAAATTAATGCCTGGGGGGAAGAGGAGGTACCAAATGATTGAGGGTGGAGGGGAAGTACTAAATGGAAAGTGAAAGTGTAAATTGCCTGAGAGGGGCAGAGAAGTACCAGATGCCTGGGAAGGGAGGTAGAGAAGGGAGGGCGAGTGCTACAGTGTAAATGCCTGAGAGGGGAGGGGAAGTACCAGTGCCTAGAAGGGGAGAGGAAGTATGGAATGCCTGAGTGGGGTCTGGGGAGATACCAAATTAATGCAATCTCTACTCACCAAGAGAATGAGCTGCTGTGGTTTTGGAACTAAAAAATCTCCCCAGTCCTAAGTCACCAAGTTTAACTACACCAGTTGCTGTTATGAAGACATTAGCAGGCTTGATATCTGCAAAGTAATGAGTATTATTGAGGGAAAAGTTTACTAATAGGAATTAATTAAAGCTTTTTTTACGTTCTCTGATGCTGTTCTTAAAGCCTACATGTCAAGTTATAAAACAATGTAGGATTGAAATAAATGTAAAGAAGATCCTCACAGTTATTAATGCAACTTATGCAGTTGCGAAAAGAAAGCCTGAAAAAATCAGGCTTCCTGGGATTCGAACCCTGACCTCTGCGATACCGGTGCAGTGCTCTAACCAATTGAGCTAACAAGCCAACTGGGAGCTGGTCATTAAATTGGTTCGTAATATACCCGGGAAAGATGAAGATGAAATTATGAATATATGAAATTCATATAATTATTTGAACTACGGAATGAAGAAATAAATGTAAAGAAGATCCTTGAACCAATTTAATGACCAGCTCCCAGTTGGCTTGTTAGCTCAATTGGTTAGAGCACTGCACCGGTATCGCAGAGGTCAGGGTTCGAATCCCGGCAGGCCTGATTTTTTTCAGGCTTTCTTTTCGCAACTGCATAAGTTGCATTAATAACTGCGAGGATCTTCTTTACATTTATTTCTTCATTCCGCAGTTCAAATATATGAATTTCATATATTCATAATTTCAATGAGGATTGCTTAAAACAGGGTATTGAGGAGCCCGGCTGTTAGGCTAGCCTATCTATATACATGTATATTACACTGTATATAATTGATACATCAACCTCTTAACTACTCCCTATTAGGTCCCACAAACATAAAGTGCCGTAGGTTTGCTAAAAGCACATCTACCCACCTCTGTGCATAACTCGTCTAGAATGCATGTGCTCCAGAGCAGCCGTCAGTTGGACAAAGTATTTCCTGTAAAATCACACAGAAATAAAACAAACATTAATGTCAGTTGTAAATGAGTTAATTACTAACTAAAGTCAATTAATCAGTCTGCCCTCTCTGCATAATTTGCGAAAAAATCAAGGCTGAAGCGAACTAAACCATCGAGAGTGAGAAGAGAACATTTACACCTTCCAGATAAATTGAGTTCAAATGGTACAGATGAAATTAACATTTTCATCATCTTAAAAGCATTTTTGCATACTGTGAACTTTCAGAGTATTGGGTTTTGGCCAGACGGCAGAATTTTTTTGGATATCAGTAGACTTTTCCCGACAGTATGTGAAGCTCATAGCCAGAAAAAGCCCACGTTAGACACATTTATTTTATTTGTCTATGGGCACACTTGGTCAAGATTGTTTTCTTTGCATTTACAGTAAGTCTCTTTTGGGAATGAAGATACAACAGGAATCTTGTCAGACAAATTTCCAAGTTTGACCAGAAAGCCTGTGAGTCATGTGTTAGAATATTCATATGGAACATCAGATGTGGGTTACTGGCTTTTGAGAAAATGTTTAAATCAAATTTCAGAGAAATAGACTTACTTTGGCATTACAACAACTGGTAAACCCAGTAGGTTACATTGTGGCACAGTATAAACCACTTTCTATACTCAAATTTACAAATTAATACTTACCAAACTGTTCTCTCTGGGATTAATCTGCCCTGCTTCTTAAAATGCTGTTTTAAATACAACAAAAAAAATCAGTAACTTGCTTAAATTGGAGTGAATAACAAGGATGGAGAGGATCAAGTACTATAAGCAGGAATTCTTTTAGGGTGCAAAAAAAATTGCAAAGTTTTAATGTGGCATCTTCAGTGACTATGTTACCCCTGCATCCTGCGTCTCTGACACACAGAAATCCTAAAAGATACAAAATAACTTATGGCATGCGTCCTTCAGGATGCACAAACACAAACATGCCCCGATCGATCAAATGTCCCATAATTTGCATAATTTAGAATCTATAACACAACTTACTTCAAAAGAAAACTTTCAGTTGGCTCTAAAATATATCTAGAAGTAATTTCTGAGGGAAAAAATACAAGCCTTTACTTGCATTATTCATAAATTTCATCTATTCCACATGCCGCCATGTTTTTTGCGATTGAGTGGTTATATATTTTGATGTGGAGTGGATCCTGGGAACGAAGTTGCACCAATTATGGAATAAAGCACACTTCATACAAAGCTCGCCAAAGCCAGCCATTTATGATAGTTGGGGCTCGTTGGTTTTGGTCCGGGACCCATTATTTTTTGTGGGGTGAGTCCCTGGGACTCACTAATGGCAAATTGTAACAAAATCACTGCATCTTCAGGGATGATTGTGCAACAACACAGATTTAAGTCATTGCATCAGTAAAACAGCAGAAAGCAATTTTATTAAAGGGTGTCACATGAAAGGTTAAAGGAACTAATGCATGTAAACCCCAGAGAGAGGTTTTTTAACTTAAATTTGTTCACTCATATTGTGTGATTTGGAAGAAATATACACTGATCAAGTCCAATAAAAATTAAAATCCAAAGCAATTTGCAGCCAATTCCTTCTGAAAACAGAAACCTATGTTAGCAGATATCAACAAAGCTAGCAGCTCTTTGATCTTGGTGAAAGAAAAACATCAAAACTAAACTTGCCTTCCTATGTAATAACATTACAGTACCTATTACCAGTTTTACTTAATTAACACACCTTAATCATCCTAGATAAATCGCCTGCATCAGCTAACTCTAATACAATGTTAAGCTGTACAAAAAAGAAAACAGTAATGAAATAAATTATATTGTCTCAAAAAAATTATAATAGCTAAATGTCAACAAGCGATGTATAAGAAGTGAAGGTGTATAAAGTGTAAAAATTACATGGATAAAGTTACCTCATTATTTTCAATAAAAGATGCCAAGTACTTGATCACATTGGGATGATTGAGTTGCTAAACAAACAACACATGTATTTATAGTCAGTAAAATTTTTTAATTAAATTAAAATGGTAATGGTCAAATGTATTTTACATAGTGCAAATGCTATTACATAAGTGTCCATATGAGCTTTACAATTCAGCTGAGAGATGAAGTCAGATGCCAGCACAGTGAGGCGCATATATATAATGGTCTGATCAATCCACTTATCAATTCTAAACCCACCCACCTGACTGTGGAATAGAATGTGTTAAAATGCAAAGGTATGACAGGATTTGAACCTTTTTATATGAGGTTAAATGTAATTATTTAACCAAGTTAACCTACAGCGAGCATGTGGTTATCAAGCATTGGTGGTCAGCAGTAGTTTAGTTGTAGTTTTACTGCAATGGCAGGCTGTGACTGCTTGCACTCTAGGACTTTCCAGAAAACTCTAGGACTTTTCTGGAAAACTCTAGGATTTTCCAGGACCTTGCAATGATCTTAAGTGTTTCCCATGACCTATTATTGGCCTCCTGTTTTCAAAATTGTGAACTAGATCTATTTTGCAACCCACTAATTTTCTTTTCTCAACTTTTCATTCACAAAAAAAACCGGTCTGCTAAATATATTTTGTACAATAAACTTCATTTTCCATGACTTTCCACGACAAACATGACAAACACTTAATTTCAATGGCTTTCCAGGCCTGGAAAAATTTCCATAACTTTCCAGGTTTTCCATGACCCGTACACACTCTGTGTAAGAGACAAGACCAATGCCTAAATGTCACAACCTAAAGACTCAATCATTTGAACATTTGAGTAAAGATGTCAAGAACAGCGCACATGCCTCTTTCATCTCTCCTCCTTCTTCATGACACTATTTCTATTTTGATGTAATATGCTTGTTGAGTGTGCTAATCCAAGTACAGGCTTACTGTCTTCTGTTTATATTAACTAGTCAGATTAGAATCTATTGGTCACCTTAAGTAAATCAATTTCTTTAATGCAGTCTTGTCTTGCTTTAGCATCCATCATTTCAAAGATCTAAAAACCAAAACAAGAATTTCATCCAAAGAGAATGACAATTATAATTGTACCAAAATGCTCTATTTCTATTGAGCCCCACCTCCCCTGCTAGGTGTATTTAGTGCCAACAATTTTTAAAGAAAATGTACTCAGTTTATTATGGGACTCAACCTACGTGTAGCCGTACGGGGTGAGGCTATGGCTACGCGTAGGCTATATGGGACTACAAAGACAAAACTTGCATTTTTTTGATTCCCTGATGGAAGTCAAAGCCACAACCTTCTGCATGTACCAGCTGAATGCTTTTACTAGTGAGCAATATTCCCACCACATGTACATAATTTTATGTTTTTTACTGTCGTCAATAATTATTACTGAACACAGTGAAAAAGATAAATATTGATTGAGTCTTGAACCTCAGAGTTCGCACATTATTGAAATGTACAATCAGACAGTGGTCATGCTACCTGGAATCACAATTTACAAATGACTGTTCATGGATGGCAACTTTCAACTTTCTATAAGCTAAAAACCGAAGTTGGAGTTGTCTTTACATCTTTTTTTCACCTTGTTTGGTTGTGACAGTATAGTATGTCTCGAGATTCAAAAAAACATCTCTGCAGACTAAATATCAAGAATACACCTGCACTCATTTGCCTCACATAGCAGGCACTAGTAAGACAAATTTCTGTTTATTTCACTTTGTCATGAAAATTGAAATGAACTAAGAAATCAACTTGGGACACCATTTCTTTGCTCTAAGGGTTGCTGGAAACAGCGTTTAAGGAGGTATGCTTTCTAACCCTCCCACAAGCTTGCACCTTGGGCACATGCCTTCTGTCTGGCAGACGTCTCAATAATGTCTTCGTCTTTTCAGGAAAGCACCAGTAGGTATTTTGAAAATATACTGTCAAAAATCTTGCACTGAGCCCATCAGTTGTCAATGACAGATGATGAAAGCATTTTGTTTAATTGCTGTAGCCTTTCTGAGGTCATCACCTTGAGGCCAAAACCATTGGTATATTTTATAAGTTAACTGTTACACCAGTCACCAGAAGACAAAGAATAAAGCCTGACAGAACAACTAAGCTGGTGTTATTAACCAATAAAATCCAATTCAACCAACATTTAGTGAAAAATAACAGAACAAGGGAAAGAAAACAGAGGATAAGAAAGATCTCATCATATTAAACATGCAAATTTTTAGTGGAGGTCTGTCTACAAAAGCAAACCATACTGCACCTGTTTGCTAGACTATTTTTAGATCCTGTGGGTCTTATGAGATGTTTGGCATCACTGAATGTGCAAAAATATATTTTTTCTCTTGCAGAAGCAAATTAATTTCATACCACATGCAAATGCAGATATTTTAAAAAGTAAAAGGAAGGAAATGCAATACAACCTTGCCTGTTATCTCTCCAAAAAAACTATAAGGTTAATCAATAATTTTGCAATTTCAATTATTCGTTCTGTTGAATAAACTTGAGGTCGTTTACCAGTAGGAGAAAACGTTGTTTACATTAACCCATATTCCTGAACTGCCCAACAGGAAAACGACGGTCTGAGTATATTTTGAGAAATAAACTGTACTGTACTGTGAAAACACTTAATATGCTTAACCCATACAATTCTTAAGTAACCACAGTGACCCAGAAAACAGCTTTCAAGCTGAGAAAAGTAACCACAAAACACGAAACTAAAATCTATCGCCATGTACAAATAAAAAAGAATTACATGTACTGTAGTTTCAGTAGTATATTTCTTGAGAAATAAAGTTGTCCTGTTACGCTACCTGGACTTTCTTGAGTGCAATAATTGAGTTGTCCATGAGACATCTCGCTTTGTAAACTACACTGAACTGTCCGCGACCAATTTTCTTCTCTATGGTAAAATTTCTCACACTTCCATAAACTCCATTAGACGGTTCGCTGTTCTGCTCGTCCATCGCTTCCCCCATGCCAGCCATTTAAATTTGTTTCTTTAGTTTAGGACGTAGTCTTATGGGCCTTGTATAGCTTTTTCTTCCTTTGCTGTTCTTCCACGATTTAGAGAAATTGTCGCCTTTCCAAACCGCTAAGACTTCCCCTGAAAAACGGAAGGCTGTTATCAATCATTTTGCTAACCTGAATATCTAAGTGTCAAAACACTACAGCAACTAACTTCCGAAAACTTAGCACGATAACATAAAATCGACTTGGGCCGATAAGTTTGTTTCAAAATAGAACCAAACTATCAACTTTGCATAGTAAATTTGTGCCGACTCCTCGAACACACAGAACACAACATCATGAATTGTGCGCAGACGCTAAGCCGACAACCGACAAAAACGAGTAAAGCAGCTTAAAAACGATGCAAGGAAAAATTTCACCTTATCCGCGACCAAGATGAACGAATGAAACAAATTAATCGAGGGTACGATCTGTTATAAGCAATCAGAAAAACAAAATCAGCTCGGACTTAGATACAACCCGGTAAGTTAAGAAAAGAATTTTACAATGCGAACCATTGACACTGCATTCAGCGACTCATTCAGTTCTTAGCGGTCGACACATGTTGGAGACCGTAATTTTTAAATCACCAGAATACAACATTCGTGAAGAAAATTCAAGCGCAATGCTAAAACCCTTGCTGATACAAGCAATATTTGTTTGTAAATTCGCATTAGCTTAACTGTAAACAGAACAAAACTAAACGCTGCTATACGATCGATGCAGAAGCAAGATTTTCACTCTCGTTAGCTAGCCTTACCTAAAAGTCCTTCGGTGCTATGAACTCAGCATGTCTTTCTGAATAACAAACCTTTTTAGCGGTGAATATTATACGAGAAAACCCTCAGTTTATCCTGCAAATATACCTGCTACCTTCTACAAGCAAATCGAAAGCCGCTCCACAGGAAGTAGACCATAATTCAGTTGGAGGGGAATCCGCTAAACAAAGATAACGCAGGCAGCAATCCGGATATGTTTTGTTAATCCCATAAAAAAGGTTTTTTTTCGCGGGGGGGGGGGGGGGGTTGTTTTTGTTTTGTTTTTGTTTTTGTTTTTTTTTTGGGGGGGGGGGGGGTTAACTCAATCCTCTTTTGAAGAAGTCCAGACGAGATCAGGGCCTTTCCGTTGAAATTCCAGTCGCAACGTTTTTCAGTTAGATAATGTAGGGTTAAACGGATTAAACTTGTGGCCAAAGGAGCAAGTAAATCATCATAACCTTAGCGATTAGCAACCGGTGAGCTTGTTGCAAACAAAAGAAAAGCACTCTTAAAAGAAAGACTGTTCTTCGTTTTGATTATAAGGAAAACAATTCAACGACGAGACGGCCGGCTGCAGCAAATATAACAAATACGTAAGCCCATAAAACATGTCATGAAATGGCGCCGAATTGTCAAGCAAATGAATTTTCTTGGAATTTCTCTGAAACTGACAACGTGCCGTGTGTATGCTGAAAAACTACCTCGCTCGCAAAGTCAATTAGCACTTACTGTCGCAGAAAGCTTACTGAGAAATTTTCAGTATACGGTACAGGCCATAACAACTTTTAAAAAGCATATCAAAATTTCTTGTGTGCGTTGAGATTTTCAGTAATCGTCTTCAGTGGTTAATCCTACGTGCCAGAACGAAATTCCAATGGCCTCTCTATCCAGTGAGATGCAAAATATATTCACGCGTACAATTCTTTGCGTATCAGCCTCAAATGTGACAAATGAACTATGGAACTAGTTACCTATGAGTGTTTGCGTAGCCTTCTTTCTAGGCCGATCTACAGATACCTAGGTATCTAGGTATCTATGTAGGTTATTAATTTGGTATTTCTATCTTACCATTCCTAGGAGGTGCGGTGGTGTAGTGGCTAGCACGTTAGACTTCAGATCTGACTCTGCCATCATGTTGTTTCCTTAGACAAGAAAACTTTACCCCACATTGTCTCTCTCCACCCAGGTGTATAAATGGGTACCGGCGACATACTGCTGTGGGTAACCCTGCGATGGACAGGCATCCCATCCAGGGGGCAGTAGCAATATTCTTAGTTGCTTCATGCTACAGAAACCGGGATAAGCTCCAGCCGTGTGGGCCTCCTTGGGTCGTGTGCGACATTACCTACACATTTATACACCAGGCGTTTAGGTTGTGCGGAGCAGCGAAAAGCGGCGCGCCCTGCTAGAGTCGGCGCGAGGGAAGACTGTCAGGGAAGCCTCTCTACCCAGCCTCCCCTCGCTTTTTTTCTCCCAACTTTTCTTTCCAGCCCCGCTTTTTCACTGCTCGCCATGGAACAGGCTAAAACGTCGAACTTTCAAAGGCCGAACCTAATGCAATGAGCAAAAGCTACTGTTTTTGCTTATTTGGCCTGAGGTTTCTTCGTTATGTCTGGTCCAGGAAAGGTCACTAGATAAAGTGATTTCCAGCCGGAGGTCAGAAATGTGAGAAAAGTGCTCGAGTAGCTGGCTATCCAAGCTGTAGGATACCGAACTTGCAATCGTCGGCATAAAGAACAAATATCTGATGAAGTATATACGACTGAATATCAGTCAGGGACATCATTTACGCAAGCAAGGAACATTACGGCCCGAGTATCGAGCCCTGAAGCACTCCAGATGTAACAAAAAGCCAGTCAGATAAGACAACCCCTAGAGCGACTCTTTGAAATCAGTGCCACGAGAAAAGAGGGCCAGAGATGCCATAGTTTTCCAGTTAGACAGCAGCAGGTTGTACAGCACCTTGTCAAACGCTTTCGATATAAAGCTGTCTAAGACGATGGCGTCAATTTCCTTTCCGCTTGCGAGAGAGTATTAGAGAGTAATTTTGTTTTCGAGAGTTATCATCATATTTCTATGGCGAGTCAATTTTTGCTTGTTAAAAAAATCCTTAACAGTTAGGTGATAGTAGTCAACTTCTTCTTCACCCAATGATGTGCTCACTGAGTAGCTACTCAGTTTATTAGGGAACTTCTTGCCCATTTTTAGGTGTGTGGGTGGAATCATGCAAGGAATTCTTACGCTCTTGCAATGTAAACTTAACTAGAGACCGCTCTAGCAGTAAAACACCTTAGTCAACAATAGAGATAACTTCAGCCCTCCTCTCAGTATATACGTGTAAACGCTGATCTCATTTGGAAAAAACATGTTTTAAAGTAGTATTGCTCTCCATGTTACCGGCCGATTTTTTAGCGACAAGAGGGGGTGAAAAATCGGGCCGATTTTTGTCTCCTCACTCATTTCCTTAATCAGATCAGGCTAAATTTGCGAGATAAATGGGTACCGGTGTAAATTAGTCTTAATTGGGACAAAATGAAAACAACATTCTAGCACTATAGCTAGTTTATGTCGAATATCTCAGCTGGGATAGTTTCAGTTTCTTTGTGTCAGTTCCAAGACAACCATTTCTTTTGAGTTTGCGTTCCGTCATGTTTGATAACGAACAGACAGTATCGAGACAGTACGTAAGCAGTTGAATCTGTAAGTAGCATAAATCGGAATGTAGTTTTAGCTTTAAAACTGAGATACGTTCAGGCGTTGTCCGCAATTTGAATCCAAATAAGCGTTTAGTTGAATTTAACACTTTTCTGGAGTTGAAGTATCATTGATGAATTTACGATATACGTTAAAATAAATTTGCACGTTCAGAAGCCAGCTAAAGTGGTCGTGAGGAAGTCGTAACAAGTTGAACGATAAAATTAACTGAGTAAAATAAGCAGGACCCTGTGATGGAATGACATCTCATCTAGTGGGAATGCCCTCCTAGTCGTTTCACCCCTCAGAAAGAGGGATGGTTTCAATCCCTTATCCCGCGGCTGTTTTTGGCCCCATTACGCCATCCTGCCACTTTCCCCAGACACTTTATCGCCATCCCGCGTGGTTAAGCCCGCATGTTTTTCTTTTTTTTTTTTTTGCGTGAGCAGTTTTGCAATTTAGTTGAAAATTATTAGCCTATAGGAAAATTACACTGCAGTTAAAGATGATAAAGTTGAAGTGGGGTTGTTGAAAACCACGAACAGAACCGAACCTCTAGCAGAGAATTATTCCTAGTGCAGGGAATTGAACTAGTAATAAATACACATCTGAATTCAATTGTGCTGGGTTAATGAAAATTGATTATATATCTAAGCCTAAAATATGACAAAGAAAAATAAATATTAAGAAAAGGCGATGATTACAAAGCTTCCTTGAAAAACTATGTCTTCAAAGAACGTTTGAACTAAACAGTCCTACAAGTTGGACTATAGAGAGTATTTTCACTAATGGACTTGAACAAGCGATCTAAGCACAACGAACAAAAATCCCGTCAATTTTAATACATAGGTTCACCGAAAGGGTTTGCAAAGACACAAGTACGGCGAGTTAACAAACAATGAAGTTGTTTTTGTCAAGAGCCGAAATGTAAACTTGGTGACTAGCTGGAGCAACTGAGTCAACTGCATAACAATTTTGATAACCATTTCGCTTTACAAGTGAACTTGAAATCAACGCAATACAAGTATCGGGCTTTGTAACGAATATCACATAAGAACATTTCACTTTGTAGCGGCAACAAAATTTGCAAAGTTAAAAGTGTTGTTACTAGTCCTTTCGCTGAACTGAAGGATCATCGTCAGCTAGTGGAATTTCTTGTGTCAAGTTAAAAAGTTGGCAAGTATTCTAAATTAAGTGTGCTCCAGCTACGACTTTTGCATAATAAAGTATCACAAGCTTTCATGTGCTTAGCCTATATTGGTCCTCAGTCTGTAACGCTACTCGTTTGTTATTGGTCAGTCGGCAGGCCTTTGTTCTTTTGCTATATAAGTCCGACACTACCCGGATGGATTGGGTGCAATTACTATACTCAGTTACTCATTGTACTCAGCGTGATCTCACCCACGAACTCACCCACAAACGCTAACCCCAGGGAGCAGGGATGGCGCAGTGGTGAGAGCGCTCGCCTCCCACCAATGTGGCCCGGGTTCGATTCCCGGTCCCGGTGTCATTTGTGGGTTTGTTGCTGGTTCTCGTCCTTGCGCCGAGGGTTTTCTCCGGGTTCTCCGGTTTTACTCCCTCCACAAAAACCAACATTTCCAAATTCCACCTGGAATCAGTGGTCGAAGAGCCACTCTGTGGAAGTGCCACTGCAAATTCCAATTTATTTTATTTATTTATTTATTTATTTATTTATTTACTTATTTATTATTTAATCGCCTTGGCAAGCATCCCTGTGTGGGCAGTATGTATGCAGTGTTCATTTACAAAAAATATTTTTATTTTATTAATAAGAGAGAAGGTTTAATTAAGTGTATAGGAACAGTTCATGGTTTTTATATATCGCCCAGAAAAACCTAAAATAGTTGCTAAAGAATATGATATTTATCTACTGTGCTAAGATTTTTATCTCCATATTGAGTGAAGGTTCAAGAGGCCTAACTAACAATTATTTGACGGGCCATTCCTATCGCTATTAAATTTCTAAATAAACTGCAAATTTCGGAGTGCATGCTAACTGAAAATGTGTTATCAATCATTTGGGAAATCCTACCCAAACAGCAAACAAAGAACATATCTTAAACTTCAAAATTTAATAGAATATTTATTTTGTTTTTCAAGTGAGCTCGAATACATGTCTCAACATACGCACTACAATGTGTGGGTTTTAGGTCACTGAACACAGAAGTCTCGTATGATTTAGGACCACCTTTTCTCTTAAAATTGCTTTTAAAAATGGCATCATCAAACTCCTTAAAGAAAAATAATTAACGTAATTAGAACCTCAACTTGATTTTCTTAAAAAAAACTCGATTTTATTGGACACGTTGGATACAAGAAGGAAAGAAACGCGGCATGTTAAACATGTTAACACACATCAAATCAGTAATGTACGGTTATTCTGATCTGTGGAACATGGACGTATAATATACCTGGAATTTTTTTTTACCACGTTTACCGTTTTACCATACAAACTTCCATATTTAAATCATTCTTCTTCGTTTTTAATATTTCATTACAATGGCCATAATGTAAGACGAGAGGTCCCGTCGTTTCTAATATTAGTTCAAAATTTAATGGTTTAAGTAACTTAGTAACACAGGGCCTAGCATGGAATTTCTCGTCTCATATATTGGTTCAATTTTGGCAGGATATCCAACAACAGTTAGTGTGTTTCGCTCTACCTCAAAGTTGGGAACGCGTTTGTAGACTTACAAGAAAATGTGGAAATTTACGCTGCTAGTTTTGAGTATTTTTGTCGTCTGTTTCAACGCCAGGCCCAGGAGAGCAATGAAGGAAAGCAAAGAAACAGACAACATGGAGCAATCTGTCACGTAAGTTGTTTGGAAAGACTTCACGTGTGAAACATCTTAATGATTTGCCAAGTTTACATCGGGATTACTTAACCCATACGGGGCTCTTCTTTGAAATGTTATGGAAAATTAACCTGATTTAATTTTTCTGATCAGGTAAATTTCCTTTTAACGGAGGTCGGAGAGGTGAAAGGAAATACCATGTGATCAGGCGCACTCTAAAGCTGACACGGTCTGCAATCGTGAGATTGAGAAGTGGGAAGCGCATGAGTATTTCTTTTGCTCTCTGGCCTCGCTTTGCACCCCACTATTTGAACGCCTGAAACAGGCTGAGAAGCAAACAAACACTTGGTTTCAGGTTCCTCCCAAATAGGCCAAAGTAGAGCTCTGTCGTCCGTGCATGCTTTTGCATACAACATAGCCAAGGGAGTAATACACCTCGGCTTTTATGACCATGTAATCGTATAGCTTCAAAATTGATGATGGAGCAGCAAGGCCGAGAAAGAAACTGATAAATGTCACAGATAGTCAGTCAGTGACATGTTCGAAGGAGACTCGAGATTTCACAAAACTGTCTCCTCAGTAGAGTTTTCGTAACCGATGCGGAAATTAAGGACTGTTTTTCGCACAAATCTACTCTTATCTTTAGTCCAAAATGTCTAAAATCAGTGCTCATATATCCTTCGAAAAAGACAACGTACTTCAAAATTCAGCTTAAGATTTCCTAACACAAAAAATTGTTCCGAAAATGAATGGCAAACATAGCAACGACTTTCCTTCCAAGGCATTCACTTTCATTTCGTCCCTGGGTTCCCCTGATGGTAATTTTGAGAGTCAGTACTCCCAATTTGGAACCCAACGATGTGATCCTCTACGTATCCCAAAGTTGCTCTGATGTAATCCAAAATAAGTATTCAAGGTGGAACGAGATTTCGGTGTCTTTCAAAACGGAAAGTGAGTAGATCTTACTATTCTTTTCATCGCCTGGAGGGTACTTTTTTCTCTTGCTCCTCTTCTTCGCACCACCGGGCGGGAAAGCGAGGCGGGGGGGGGGGGGGGGGCAGAAGGGCGAGGGGCAGTTCCAGAAGGTTCCAGATCTCAGCAAAGGAGCCTTTGTACGAGGGCCTACTAGCAAGCAAGCAAGTAAGCACAAGTACATTAAATTACCTTACGCCTGATCCGAAGAAGTGACTGCACCTTTTTTATGCGGGGTGATAAAATTTTGTCTTCATTTCACCTAGCATCGACGCTGAAAAAGAGAATGCTAAACGTGCCTGGGGAGGCTGGGGTACAGGTGGCACTGGCAACAATGGTCATCATGACCGCAACAATGGTCACCATGACGGCGACTCGGGATGGCTTCAGGGGTGAGTTGAACAAGATATCCAAGAAGAATTGTTGGTAGGAAAATCAGAAGGCCGTTTTTTCGGGAGTTCCAAGGTGCTCCCGAGCTTTGCACGTTATCGGGTTGTTTCCTAAGCCAAGAACTTTAACCCAAATTTTGTCCCTCTGCCCAGGTGTATAAATGTGTAGGTAATGTTGCACACGAGACACAGGAGCCTTTAAACCCTAACATCATTGTACATATTCTCCTTACTGGTCTTCGTAGATTTTATTCAGTACTAATTGGGAGAATCTGTTTAAACATCAAGACAATTCATGTTTGGTGATCATTTGCCAAATTCTTATGGCCTGTATGTGTTATAATACACTGATAAGATGAGGAGAAATTTGATGATGCTGATCACTGTTGGGGCTTCAAGGGTTAACCCGGTTTCTGTAGCATGAAGCAACTGAGAGTATTTCTACTCCCCCCTGGATGGGATGCTAGTCCATCGCAGGGTTACCCCCAGCAGTATGTCGCCGGTACCCATTTATACACCTGGGTGGAGAGAGACAACGTGGGGTAAAGTTTCTTATCTAAGGAAACAACACGATGGTAGGAAGCACCGACCTTCAGATCTTCAGAAAATAGAGTAAAGCACTGGTCGTATGGGTCACTCTTGGCCTGTACGTGAATTTACCATTAGCCTGCTCAGTGTAGTATTGACGTTGAAAATGAAAATGATACGGCCGGGCATTTGATTTGGACTTTGACAGAAAGACCCTTTAGCGATTTAGGGAAGGTACGTTTTTTTCTTGGGGGGGGGGAGGGCTGGGGCCTCAGAGGGGAGGGTCATTAGTGAAAGTGAGCACCAAAAGGGGAGGGCCAGACCTCATGTGAGCTATTCAAGGGAGGGTCACACATCTTTTCCGGAATTTTTTAATGAGAATTTTTGTGATGTTGCTTTCCATTTTTCTTACAGATTAAGTTTTTCTTTTCACCTACTTTGATTTAATTTGGTGTTTTGTTCTAGGTACTAGGTTGCATTTGTACATGTATATTATGCCATGGCAGTTTCTGTTGGCTATCCGCTGCCTGATCTCCTGAGTCGTTTAGTTCTGAAGAGTTACTAGTAGATCCAACAATGCGCTCTACCCTGTCGGAAATGTAGGAAATATTTGTTTTTGAGAGGCAGATTTCGCATGCTAAACAAATAAACCTTTCTGTTAAAATAACCAACAGCAATGCCGGCTAGTCAGAGAAAGAAGCGCGCGTATTTTCCCTTAGATATTTTATGTTGAAAACTTTTATAATACTCAAATACTTCCATATTCAAACTTCAGCTATAAAACGTTAATATCCCACACTGGTTTTCTTTGTTTCAGTGTGCACACATTCAATATCGAGATATAATCATATTCAAACACTTTGCGTTCACAAGCGAAACGTTCTGAGGTTTCTACAGCCTGGAACATACCATGTAGTAGTGAGGGGAGGGTCGCACTTTTGTCAGTCACCTAAAGGTGGGGGGTCAGGAATGTTTTCATTAAAACGCAAGGGAGGGCCAACACTTTTTTGGGAAAAAAATCCCAAAATTCCCCAGCCCTCCCCCCCCCAAGAAAAACGTACCTTCCCTTATCAATCTTTTTTTTTAAATTTTCCACAAGGATTTTACCTAACGTATGTATTTATTTATTTGCAATTTTTTTTTATTTGAAGGCCAGAGGAGACATTTTAAAGACGACCCACGGATTTATCAGAGGTCGAGGGTGGCGCTTAACATACAAGCAAATAATACTCGAATACTGAACACAAAGTAGCCAATTAGTTTTACTTGCAGATCCTTTATTGGGGTCTTTTGAATAAATGTAAACTAGGAAAGGTATTTTAAATACTCTGGCAGTAATTAAAATAGAAAATAATCATACTGATCTAATACGTATGTTCATCTGTGACAGCTGTTAAAATTTAAAGCCGTCACGCTGGTAATAAATCCTTGTGTTCATGTTGTACGAATTGAAAATAGATCACTGCAACCGTTGATACGATATACCTTAAGTTTATAACGATTCTTTAAAGGTTAGTGGTGATTCGTGGAGAGACCGAGTGGCTCTCAATTGCCTGTCAAAATTAACTCGCGTTTGTTTTGGTTCTGCCATAGTGCGCTTTGTGATAAGTAGTTAAGAAAATTCGCGCAAAACAAAAACCAACCGTGACTTGCTTGGCAAGCATTTTCCCACACTATTTGGTTCGATCAGGTCTAGTTTGTTATAGTAGACTCCCCCTATCTTGAACATGCATGCAAATTTTTCATTGTAAATGGTCTGAACCCAGGAGTCATATAATGAGTCGGTGAAGTATGCTCGTCCGGGAGAGTGTAGTCCTGACAAGACTGTGATGACATTGACTGTCGTTTCGATAACCTGAGCGGAAGTCATCATCAGAGACAACGTTCCAATCAGGTCGTTTAAGCGTCAGTGAATGTCACCATGCACAAACGGTCCTTCTCAGATCTAAACTCACTCAGATTATCACACTTCTCCGGCTTATGATATCACTCCTGGGTTCAAACTATTTATAAGAAAATACTTTATTCAAAAGTAAGGCAAACATATGCAGCAACGATTACCGAGATTGAGGATTTATATAATGAAACCATTACTCCTCTAGTGCTTGTTAGATTTGAGGTCTGTAATGGGCCATTAGAGCGGTTTTCAATTGACTGTCGAAAGTAATTCGCGTTGTGCTTTGGTTTGCTTTACTTCGTTCTGTGACTGGTTAAAAAAACTCGCGCCACTTTTTCGACCAATCAGAAGTAAAACACAAACCAATCCCGACACGCTCGCGCACGCTTTTCTGCACTTGACGCCGGTTAGATGTATTTGCTTCGAGTTCTGATTGGTTCATTGGGTAATTTGTGTTTGTTGTGATTGGCTGGGATAATTACTTTGGTTTTGGTTTTACAACAGTCATTTGAAAAGCGCTCATCCCCCCCCCCCTCCACCACTTGGACCTTACTTTGTTACAGTTGTTACCACTGACACGTACCCCAACGCATTCTCTCCCCCCCCCCCCCCCTCCACCACTTGGACCTTACTTTGTTACAGTTGTTACCACTGACACGTACCCCAACGCATTTCACTTAATTCACTTCAAGTGTTTCGGTTGATGTAATCCACAACCTCTAAGGCAACAAAACAAAGATGAATGGTTACGCGCGTTTTTCAAGCACTTGGCACGGCTACATATTTTATTTAATCAACTTCTGATTCGTTCGTTTTTGATTGGTCAGAAGTTTTTCAGTGCACTGGAAAAGTCATTTCAAGACTATTATTAGTTCAAATAATGCTCAAGTGAAGTCTTACTTTCTTTATTTATTTCCTTGTTTATTTATTTATTTATTTATTTATTTACATTTTTGGGTTTTGCATTTATTCTTTTTTCATTGACTTAATGATTTGCTTTATTTGTTTGCCGTTTATTCTTTTTGTACGTGATGAGAATTTGTTATTCCAAAACAAAGCTTATGTTGTTTTACCCTTTTTTTTCTTTTTGGCTGCTCGATTACTCAAGCCGCTGGATTAATTTCTGCTCCAAGCAAAAATGTTCTTTACCTCTTCATCGGAAATAGCTCTGGTAATCACCATCAGATCCCTTAGGTAACCGTGCAAGGTTGTCTTACTGTCTCGCTTGTACCCGATGTCAAATACAGTGTGGCCAGTTGGATTCAGATCTATTGTCTTATTGTGATCTTCAACTTCTTTCGTGCCTATTTGGGTTCCATTACTGAACAGTTCTCCAGTTCGGTTCTCACGACTCCACGTGAATGCCACATGAATCCACTGGCCGGTGGTGATTTTAGTTCTGTTCAGAGAAAAGTAAAACAGTCAGTGTATCGTGTTTTATGCAAGCTGTTTGCTTAGCGAAACAATTGCTTACTTCCACCCCTTTTGAGATGAACTCTAATCCGGCTGACACTCTTTCCATTTATTTCATTTATCACCGCTTTATTGTTGGTAAACAGCAGAGAAAGTATACTGACTTCAATCGGATACCTGATTATGGATGCATTTTTCTATACATTTGTCAGTCTACTGAACTCAACTGACCACTTTCCACCTTAGCTATATTTTCAAATTCTGCCGGTAAATCTGCAGTTTGCACGGTATCTTTACACTTACAAATTTTTCTTAATTCCCCGATTTGTTTTTTCCTAATTCCAATTTGATTTTGATTTCGTACGTGTTTGCTTATCCAACAAATTGCCGTACATTTCAGTTTCGACAGTTTTAGTCCGACACTCACAAGTACTTTTAATATTGTTTTTCCGATCTTTTGCAGTAAAATGATGTTATCATGCCTATTAGGTGTGTTATCCTTTCTTTACAACAGAAATATATCTGAGGGTACATCTGATGAAAACTGCGTCTTTCCATTTGCAGTTTGTTCTTCAAAGGCCGTTCAGAGGTTAGAGAAAGTAAACAAATTGTGAAGCAACAAAAACGGCACCTAATCAGTAACCCGGCTGATGGACTATAAAATCACAAAAGACAACTTATCATCTCTTGGCCTGGAAAACTGTCAGTAGTTGTTATAAAGTGAAGTGACTGATGGAAAGTAAACCGGTTCGACTAATAAGTAGCCGATTTTGAAAATTTCATTGACTGAGCAATCTAGCCGAATGAGCAAGAACAAATCGAAAATTGAACGCAAATTTCGGATTTCGATAAGATGAGTTCGCTTCAGTGCTACTGATTTCTGACTATACTTTTAGTGGCATTTCCTGTTATTTTCTAACATCCGAACACGATGAAAACCCAAAAAGATAACCTATTTATTTTAGAGTTAATTATATTTTGCTGCTACAGATGAGCGACGTTTCCAGTTCATTCAAGTGAACAGGATATCGAAGCATTGCAAAATCAAGCCAGACGGCTCGTGGATAAGAAAAATATTATATATGTACAGTTTGAAGCCCGAAAAAATAATACTGTGCTCTAGAATGACCTTTTGAGCTCGGATTCACGTAAAAGATACCCCAAAATATTGGAGGACAATTTGGAACACTTTCGGGCTTTTTGAGAAACATTTTGCAACATAGAACGCGCCCGCATAAAAGCACCGAAATACGTGTGGGCTCAAAAACTTTCAAGACTTTTTTTAGAAACGAACACCAGCTTATTCCTTGGGAGCTCCGCTGTTAAGCCAGCCTATCTCTATATATTAAAGGTCTGAAGGGTACATTTCATATGTGTGATCATTGCCCTTAATCGCGTCGGCTCATACCTCATCCCTCCTAATCGGAAAACTAGTTCAACTTACCCGTTACAAAGAGCAACGATGTTGTCAGTTTCCGTGCTATGTCTGCGAAGATCTGCACAAAGGTTATTACTTATGTAAAGCCTGAACTGAAAAGGGTGAAACCAATCAGAGTAAATGTGAGGCGGATTCCCATTGGAGGAAGGTCCAAGACGTAAGACCTGTACCCAGCACAGGATACTGAAGCTGATGTTTTGGATTGGGACTGCTGTGGTTTCTGCATAGGAATGACTTCCATCCAGGTAAAGAACTTTTCTGCCATCAACATTTTTGTAGGAGGAGGCTCCGTACAAGCTGGTTTCGAAACAAATTAGATGCACATCAATATTTTAATACGATCTGTTGTCGCTCTTGCATAGCATGTCAAGGTCTCAAAGGGGGGGGGGGGGGGGGGGAGAGGGGGTCCTTAGAGCCCTGCAGCTGGAGCCCTGGACTGCCCCAAAATTTTTGCGTGGAGCTCGGAACCCAAAGGCTTTTTCTACTTGGAGCTCGCTCAAACATAACGATTCAGGCTAAATGGAGCCCTAGAGTACAGCCATGGAGACCTAGAGCCCCAATTTTTCTGTCTTTTTCTGTCTCTGTTTTACAGTCTAGAGCCCTGGAATCCTACCCTTTGTGACCCTGTGAAGTAGGCCCTTGATACACGTTTCCTGAAGAAATTTGTAATCCATCTTAACATGGTCAAAAACTAAGCCAATTTATTATAGTTATTTCCTTCTGTTTAATAACGCTATTTTCAGCCGCTTTACTTCCCTGGATGCATTTGTCGCTGGATATCATAGATTGACTTTGTTAGTTTAACGAGCCTGATGCTGGACTGCGACGAGAAAAAATGCCTTCCACGCTCAGAGACAGGGAATCTGCGTCCGCTAGGATAGACTTTGGAAAACCTCCAAATTGTATTGGCCCGTCTTCAGTCCTATCAGAACGCCTCCCAATAAGCGTGGTTTTAACAGTGCAAATTGTATGTCTTAGTTAACGGGAGAAAAAAAAACAATTTGAAAGAGTAAACAACTTTTAATTATTAGAATGATATCTTCATCATCCTTTCCACAATATTGGCCTCAACTTCTGGTATTGTCCTGGATAGCGCGCCAATTCCCTTGGCCTTACGTATCCAGTACTTTCTTGACCATCTGACGTGTTCCAAGCCTTCTGTAATAAAACTGTGCTACTTTCAACCTCATTTATCATCATCAGCATCGTCGCCGTCGTCGTCATCAACGTAATACAGTACATGACGCAAAGTTAAGCTATCTGTTGCAATTTACCTTACTGAAGAATCTGTCCCGTCAAGCGCCCAGTGAAAGAATAGTCCTTTGAAAGATAAATCATCAAGTCACTTCGATCCTTCTCTATACAGACAACGCAAAAATAATGTAGTTCCAATAATAACTTTTGATTGCGAAAACGAACAAAAACTAATGAAGGGTGTAGGGCTCAATTAGCTACTAGAGCTCAAGAGGGAATGGAAAGAGTCAAAAAGTCTTTGATTCACTCTTGGTCCCAAAGACTTCTACCATAGTAAACAAAAGACAACGGTTTTGAAACACCACACTGATTCACGGCTTTGCTTTCTGTTTGGCCTTGACCGTGCACAAACCGGCCCCGGTAGTTTTTCAACTGTGTTTGAGCACCTTACCAGTACAACTGTTTCTGTTGAGTTATTCCAACAACTAGCAGTAATTACATATATCGTAATCTGGATTGTCGTATGCTACTTAACTTGAACGTCATAAAGTTTTAGAACAAATTTCCTCAGAATTTGGAAAATGTTTGGTGAGAAGGATGTATAACTTACATCCTTAACAAGGACCTGCATGCTGTTCAGATACTAACATTGTCTTTTGCGCGTACGAGGACATTCCGTACCTATATATTCACAATGGACACCATCCCCGATAGAATCATTTTTGCACGTGCAGGTGTAGTTTCCTACTGTGTCGGTGCACGTGGCATTCACGTGACAGTTGTGACTTCCGGTTGCACATTCATCCACATCTGTGGGAACAAGCATTTATTTTCAAAATGCCTTATGACCCTTTTTATACTGAAGAAGCAATTATCCATCTGGGACGAACTTGGGGCAAACAACTTTTAGTTCGTCGTCTGGTTATGCGTATCGTAGTTCGTCTCGTATAAAGACGGGCACAAGACGAAGACGAGCTTTCCGCTTGTGCCCGTCTTTACAGATGACGAACGACGATACGCATAACCAGACGAACTAAACGTTGTTTTCCCAAGTTCGTCCCGGACGGATAAAGCGTCTCCAGTACAAAAAGGGCCATCCTCAGGCCACTTAAGGCATGGTTTGATGCCTAATAAATCTACTCAACTGGGGGACATGGGGACATTTGCTGAAAAGCTCCCAAACTTGGCATCCATTAAAACATGATGGTCTTAACTCAGTGTTTAGACTTAAGTGCCCAACGCTGTGTCACATGCATGACCAGTGAAGGGTGATGAACGGTTAAAATCTTTAGAGCAAAAAGGGGGAATATAAAATGAAACAGAATTAAATCTTTTTGGGTGTCATTCTTTTACATTCAAAGAGCTTATAATGATTTCGCCTCGTGAGTTGGTCTCTTTTATTTATATTAGAAATTATTTAAGCATTAATTAAGTCACGTGACCTATTTTCGTCATTTGTAGGATTTCTACTTAGTGTGGACACGTTTAAAAGGCGAATTTATGATGAGCCCTTAGCATGTAAAAGAATGACACCCGAAAAGATTTAATTCTATTTCATTTTATATTCCCAATTTCACTCTGAAAATTTAAACCGTTATAAAGCCTTTACTGGCCACTTGACCCAAATAATTGACACTTGAAGTCAAAACTGAGTTAAGGTCGTCAGGTTTTCCACAGTTGCCAAGTTTGACAGTTTTCCGGCAAATTTCGGCATAGTTATGACTTTTGGGTAAATCTTATGCAAATTAGGCCCAAACCATGCCTTAAGTGGCCTGAGTCGTCTTTGGCATTGAATGTTTGAAATGGTAAAATACTTCTTTAGAAGTATCATTCCATTGCACTTAATATATCGGTTATGGCATAACGTAAAAGATTTTGTTTAGCACGTAAGCAATATTTACTTATAAGCCCGCGAAAACAAAACAACCCCTAAAACACAAGAGGAGACATTGAATTTAAAATCGTCAAAAGAACTTTCTTTTCACAAGCTTCAACCGTCAATTTAATAAACGAAAACTAAGTTATATAGCTGTATAACTTTAACTTTACTTATAGTGATATGTTCACTGATTATTAGACTACTTAAAAACGTTTTTTTCAAAGCTAGAGGAGATGTTGAACGATCTGAAATATCCGATAACAACGCTAATAAAACTTTGACAAAAAAGCAGAAAGCCACTTGTTCTGTGCATCTAGGTTAAGCTGCGTTCATAGAGTAGGATGTAGTAGAACCGAAACATGTATGTCGGTTTGGTTTAAAGTTTTACGTCTTTGATCAAATTCACCATGGCATCCTTAAAAGTCCTCAAATTCTAGAAATTCCTTCATTTATTAGTTAATTACTTCCTGCATTGCTCACAAAATCCATTAAAAAATAATTTTCTTGCTCACGGAAGTCCGGTTTAGTCATCCCGATAAAAGTTCTGTAGAAATGTTTCAAACATCGAGCTAGCGCTGCACCAAGCTTGTTTAATTCTACTCGACTGTAGCATTCATTCGGTCGAATTAGATAGCAAGGTGTTCCAAAACATAACAGTTCCAAAAACAACCTTTAAAAATGCATTTATAATTTATGAATTGAAGTTCGACAAGGCATTAACGCAAGCCGTGCTTCTACCTTGTAGCACGACAGCTTGTCTTGTTGCACGGCAGTGGCATGAATTGATTACAAACGTCATGCCAAATTTCGAACTTAATGTAATGATTTAAGTTGAGCATGCGGCAGTAATAAGACGACGCCTTAGAACGAGCAAATGTAAACCATCCCGAATATCTACTTAAAACTGTGTCGGGAGCATTGTGTTCGGGCATGAAATTAATTTGCTCACTGTTTACATTCATGAACTGAAAAACTTTTCTGACTAATTTGAAGTTGAAGTTACCTAAGGAAATCTTGACAAAGTTTTAACTTTGTACATCAGATAGTAGTCCACCTCCGATGAGAGCGGTCATGACTCTTTTTAAGCTGTACTATACGCTCCTACAAACTTAACCATTCTTGTTGAGTTTCTCATTTTCTACTTAATTAAGTTTTCAATCCGTAAGAAATCACTGACAGTACACAATCAATACTACTGAGTGTGTTCACGGTTGTCCTTGGAGTTACCAATTAGTACTCTATCGTTCTTTCTACAACGTACTTACTTACCTTCACCACAGACATGCCAGGAGAAACTGAGTGACTTGAATGCAATTGCACAAGCCAATAGCAAAAACATGCCCATTGCAAAGCTTTTACGCTTTCCTTAAAAGAAAGTTCAAGTATCAAGAGAGGTAAGATCTCAGTCAGTCGTAGTGAGCAGTTTGTTTCCACTGAGAAAAAGAGTGGAGTTTTCCTTAAGTGATATTTGCACAACAGCATGTAAAAAATATCTACAGGTCTTTTTATCTCCGATTCCACGGTAAATGAGTTGCAGGTGGCTTGAGTGTCCCATGCAACGTATAGAATTTCCCGAAACGGAGGGCTTTATCAGTTTTCAGATTCTCTCAATTTCTGATATTTAACAAAGTGCTTTATCACTCACGATTGAAGAACTCGTAATGCATTCACCACCTGCCGCTTGAGAAAATTAACGACTGTGACGCCGCTAATTTAGACGTAAAAGAAAACAAAGCAAATATTTAAAATATAAGAAGGCAAAGTCATGAACTAAATTGTCATAAAACACAAGAGAAATGTGAAAAGCATCGATTTTTTCAAAACTTTATTGCTTCACCCGTTTCTTTTCTTTCTTTTTTCCAATGATTTGTCTACATTCTAAATATTCTACCGAGAATTTTATTAAGAGGAGAATTCTATGATAAAAACGGTTTCTTTTAGCGTTAAATTAACATTTTCAGTTTTGTTTCACGAAACGCACTTTGAAGACATAAAACAGGCTCGTCTAGCACAGTTTTTGGCCAATCAGGGCGTGCTTATTTTCCAGACTATATTCTCATGTTTACTCAAGCTAAATGCAAATGACATATGAAACGTAATGCATCAGTCAATTCCAGCTGCGCCCACCCCCCTCCCCGGGCAACTGCGGGGCATTTGCGCACCTTGTCAGTCCCGGCGTGGCCTGATGGTCGGGCATTTGCCTAACCCGGGGCTACCCCCGGGCTTTTGACACGCACGTGGTTTCTGACGCTAAATCCAAACATGAAGGATTTTATCGGAAAGGACCAGCAGTTCGGCAGATTGGCTCATCTGTCAAAGTTGAGGACTGGACAAAATTGTGGAAGTTTTCTCGATTTTATGCATTAATTTCTTCATTGCTTACCAAGGCACAAATTGAGCTATCGCGGGGAACGATCAACGTGAATCGACGTAAAAATCCTTCATTGGTCAAGATTTTATAATTTGAATTTAGTCTCGATGAGTCTAAAACTATCATGATCGTTTATTAATCAATAAAATGAGAATCAACTATCATGTGTGTGCGAATTCAATATCACTGCATAGCGGTTTTAACCTTCTTAACCAATTAGAAGATGGAGAGGCAGACCTACAGAAAGGAAAAATCGCACATTTAAATGATGACAGTGGCACTATTGCGCAATAAATGAAAACTGCTGCAGTGTGTTGATTCGGGACGTACGATCCCGGGGGTGGGGCTACTATTCTTTTCATCGTCTGGAGGGTAATTCTTTCTCTTGCTCCTCTTTTCGCACCGGCGGGAAAGGGGGGGAGGGGGGAGGGGAGAAGGGCGAGGGGCAGTTCCAGAAGGTTCCAGATCTCAACAAAGGAACCTTTGTACGAGGGCCGCTAGCAAGCAAGCGAGTAAGCACAAAACCATAACGAGACCTCTTGAAGTTCTCACTCGGTTCGCATACGTATAAATTTCCGTAACTTCCTTACGCCTGAGTCCGAAGAAGTGACTGCACCTTTTTTATGCAGAGTATTAAAATTTTGTCTTCATTTCACCTAGCATTGACGCTGAAAAAGAGAATGCTAAACGCGACTGGGGAGGCTGGGGTACAGGTGGCAATGGCAACAATGGTCATCGTGGCGGCAACAATGGTCACCATGGCGGCGACTCGGGTTGGCTTCAGGGGCGAGTTGAACAAACTATCGACGAAGAACTATAGATAGGAAAATCAGAAGGCCTTTTTTTCGAGAGTTCAAAGGTGTTCTCGAGCTTTGTACGTTATCGGTTTGTTTTCGTATCCAACGGAACTTTAACCCAAATGTATGTATAAATGTATAGGTAATGTTGCACACGAGACACAGGAGCCTTTAAACCCCAACATCATTGTACAAATTCTCCTTACTGGTCTCCATAGATTTTATTCAGTACTAATTGGGAGAATCTGTTTAAACATCAAGAAAATTCCTATTTGAATCATTTGCCAAATTCTCATGACCTGTATGTGTTATAATACACTGATACAATGAGGAGAAATTTGATGCTGATCCGCTGTTGGGGCTTAAAGGGTTAATCCGGTTTCTGTAACATGAAGCAACTGAGAGTATTTCTACTCCCCCTGGATGGGATGCTAGTCCATCCCAGGGTTATCCCCGGCAGGACAGGGCTTAAAAACGGCTGATCATGCGCATTGTAAACCTAGCTGCGTGACCTCGCCTTCCCGCCGTTCGATTTTCAAAATGGAGGACAACGAATCAAAACTTGAATTTTTCAAGCGTAAAAAATAAAGTGCATGCTCAGTAGCAATGCTATGACGCTTTTTACGTAATGACTTTTAGCCAATCAGCCGTTTTTGAGCCCTGTCTCCCGGCAGTAGGTCGCCGGTACCCATTTTATACACCTGGGTGGAGAGAGACAATGTGGAGTAAAGTTTGTAGTCTAAAGAAACAACACAATAGCAGGAAGCACCGACCTTGACTTCAGGTCTTCAGAAAATGGAGTAAAGCATTGGTGGTATGGGTTACTCTCGGTCTGTACGTGAATTAACTTTTACCATTAGCTTGCTCAGTGTAGTATTGACGTTGAAAATGAAAATGATACGGGCATTCGATTTGGACTTTGACAGCAACACCCTTTAACAATTTATCAATCTTTTTTTACTTTCCACAAGGATTTTACCTAATTCATTTTTTTTATTTTTAGGCCAGAGGAGACATTTTAAAGACGACCTGCGGATTTATTGGAGGTCGAGGGTGGCGCCTAACATAGAAGAAAGTCATACTCGAATACTGAACAAAAGTAGTCCATTAGCTTTACTTGCAGACCTTGCATTGTGGTCTTTTGAATAAATGTAACTCGGAAAAATAATCATTCTGATCTGTTACGTACTGTTCATCCGTGTCAGCTGTTAAATTTTAAAGCCGTCACGCTGGTAATAAATCCTTGTGTTCATAAATCCGCGGGTCGTCTTTAAAATTTACAATTTACAATGTTGTACGAATTTAAAGTAGATCACTACAACCGTTGATACGATATACCTTAGTTTGTAATGATTCTTTAAAGGTTACAGGTGATTCGTGGAGAGATCGAGCGGCTTTCATTTGCCTGTCAAAATTAAATCGCGTCTGTTTTGGCTATGCCATAGTGCGCTTTGTGATCAGTAGTTAAGAAAATTCGCGCAGAACATAAACCAATTTTTGACTTGCTTTCCTGCACTATTTGGTTCGATTGAGGTCTAATTTGTTACAGTAGACTCCCCCTATCTTGAACACGCATGCAAAGTTTTCCTGGTAAATGGATTGAACCCAGGAGTCATATCATAACTCCGTTAAGTATGATCGTCTGGGTGTGGGTCGTGTCTAAAAGTACACACGAGTGACCACGAGTGACCACGAGTGACCACGAATGACCACGAGTGACCACGAGTGACCACGAGTGACCACGAGTTGACCACGAGTGACCACGAGTGACCACGAGTGACCACGAGTGAGAATGCATCAAAAAATTTTGTTGACGTCATGATGACGTCAGCATTACATCATTTTTATCAAATAATCACTATTTAACGGCAAACGGACCGTTTCTTCAGACCTTAGCAGCGGAAATCGACATTTACGCCATGTCTGAATGGGGAGGGGGCCTAGGGGACAGACAGGGAGGGAGAGGGGGGGAGGGGGGAAAAACCTCCCGCCACCCGCACCCTTTAATCTCGGTTCCCGCCACTTTTCTCTTTTTTTCCGCACACTTAAAGCAACGCTTCCTGCGCTTCCGCCTCCCGTACACTTCCCGCCCTCTTTTCTACCCGGGCTGCAAGCTCTGTCCACCTCCCTTCCCACCCCCACTTCCGAAGGGCGAAAAAAGAAAGAAAGAGAAAAAGAAAGAAAGAAAGAAAGAAAGAAAGAAAGAGGGATAAAATGAGAAATAATAATATAGGAGTGGATATGCATCAAAATAGTTAGCAGACGTCATCATGACGTCATCATTACATCATTTTATCAAGTTATTAATGTTTAGTCTCGAATAGATCGTTTGTGGAGAATTAAATAAATACAAAGAATACCTTACATTTTCCAAGACCACAAGTGAATGGATGAAAGAAAGAATGATTTCCTACATTTGTTCAAAATATCATTAAATTGCGACAAAAAATTAGGAAATCGACGAAACCGTGTGTTCTTACTGCTTATTTTTCTACAAAAATAAAACAAGGTCCATATTCAATTACAAACGAAACAAACAAACAAACAAACAAACACACATTGCCACTGACCACCTATTTTTTTCTCAAATCGTGAAAATATAGCCTTGCCAAACATGCCAAATGCCGGTCTCTCAATTTCTCGAAGATAAATCTTTGCGAAACTAGATTAAGAGAAATTTGTGACAGAAATAAATATTCGCGCTATAACAGCGAATACGGAAGGGAACGCCTGGGCGGCACCAGGCTAGTTTGAGATAAGCACTTACAGTCTTCTGAGTCTCGGTATAACTACCCCCGTGGAATTTCCCACGCTAAAAAATTGACCAAATTTTTTCTTTCGCACGAGCCGGCACATTCTTACTACTCGTCACATATTTTTTTATCACCGCCGCTGCTGCCGCTGTTGTATGTCCTCGATCAGCCTTTTTAAGAGAAACATTCTCTCAGAAGATTTCACGCCTATACATCAACACAATGGACTGCATTTGCGAAATATCATTTTCCTGGAGATTTGTAGCTGCTTGCATTTGGTAAGTAGGATTACGCGACAATGCACGTAACTACATTGGAGAACCCCCGCAACCTTGGAATACAGACGCCAATTTCAGAACACCTCAAGCGCAAGTTTGCATCTCAACGACTCCATCACCCGTCCCCTACCAGAGTCTTCATCAGCCAATCACACTGCAGTGGCATTCTGGTTTTTCTGCACACCAGTATACACTCTGCGAGTTACCACCAGCAGTAAAAAAGTGCTATGGATGTGGTGAAGAATTCTCCCAGAATTACCGTATGCCACCAAACAATGTTATCGTCAAACATGTTGACAGGAGGCTAAGAGGACGCGATGAGAAAGGCCAACTTGTCTACAGTCCCGATTTTACCAATACCTACTACCACCCTATAAGCAGTCACATTACCAGGAAAAATCCTGTGTTTGGTGGTTCCGTGCAGGTGGATCGCACATTTTATGAAAGACTAACGTATGGCCAGCAGCTTGAAATCAGCTTCTTTGACTTTAACCTTAACATTGTTTAACTCCTATGATCACTATGGTTGACCGGTGTACATGTAGTTTATTAAGTAGTTTGTAACTAAAGACCTCTTCTGATGGTGTTGAAATTGGCCTGGAAGCAATAATGCTTTGAGGGCTCTTCGTGTTACGTAAAGCAATGCAATCCAAACAATTTCGGGAGTGAACTAAATCGGACAAAATTGTTAATACAGAAAAATGCTAACTGCTTTTCTGTAAATCTTTTCACTTTTGCTTCTGCTAAAATCTTGCATGGAATTAAACGATTCATATCAATTACAATCCTAACAGCCACGACAAATTTCTCAGGTTTTTGTCCAAAGGTGTGTTTAATAGTGTCTAGGACTTGTCACTCGAGCGTCAGTTTGGTTTCTATAGTACTCCTAAAAAAGTAGTTCAGTTTGACAAATTTGCCAGTTCCAGTTAATTATAGGCGGAAAAATCCCATCGTCGGCCTAGTTGCTATAACATCTTTTTTCTACCAGTAGCAGTGTTTAGCGTCGCGCGGGATTTGCCCGACTTGAAAGCGATTTGGACGTACTCACTTCCTTGTTTTCCTCTTTGTAGACTGTTGTAGTTGTAGGTATTATTATGCTGATATAAGAAATTTATATCGTTTTGTAAACCACTACATATATTCGTTAAACAATTAAAAACCAAAAACTTGATGTCATATTACAGGAGCAACTGGGCTCCGGCATATAATAATCATTAACGATGGTTGAAATTGTCACTCCCTGTCAATTCTATGTTTTTCTCCATGCTTGTTTTTTTTTGGTGGAAAAGTTCTCGCTAAAATATTTCCTGCGTACTTTCACAGAAAACGTTTTTATTTTTATTTTTGTATTCGTGATTTCCATCTTCTTTCTTTCTTTCTTTCTTTCTTTCTTTCTTTCTTTCAATCATGCATTCACTTGTGGTCTTGGAAAATGTAAGGTATTCTTTCTATTTAATTAATTCTCCACAAACGATCAATTCGAGGCTAAACATTAATAGCTTGATAAAATGATGTAATGATGACGTCACAATGACCTTTGCTAACTATTTTGATGCATATCCACTCGTATATTATTATTTCTCATTTTACCTTTCTTTCTTTCTTTTTTCGCCCTTCGGAGGTGGGGGTGGGAAGGGAGGTGGACAGAGCTTGCAGCCCGGGTAGAAAAGAGGGCGGGAAGTGTACGGGAGGCGGAAGCGCAGGAAGCGTTGCTTTAAGTGTGCGGAAAGTGAGAGAAAAGTGGCGGGAACCGAGATTAAAGGGTGCGGGTGGCGGGAGGTTTCTCCCCCCCCTCCCTGTCTGTCCCCTAGGCCCCCTCCCCATTCAGACATGGCGTAAATGTCGATTTCCGCTGCTAAGGTCTGAAGAAACGGTCCGTTTGCCGTTAAATAGTGATTATTTGATAAAAATGATGTAATGCTGACGTCATCATGACGTCAACAAAATTTTTTGATGCATTCTCACTCGTGGTCACTCGTGGTCACTCGTGGTCACTCGTGGTCAACTCGTGGTCACTCGTGGTCACTCGTGGTCACTCGTGGTCATTCGTGGTCACTCGTGGTCACTCGTGGTCACTCGTGTGTACTTTTAGACACGACCCTGGGTGTGTGGAGTCCTGAGAAGGGCTGTTTTTGGTGGCATTGATGTTACGACAACCTGAGAGGAATTCAATCATCAGAGACAACACTCCAATCAGGTCGTTTAAATGTCAGTGAATTTCACCCTGCACAAACAGTCCTTCTCAGATCTACACTCACTCAGATGATCACACTTCACCGGCTTATGATATCACTCCTGGGTTTAAACCATTTACAAGGAAAAATTTTGTTCAAAAGTAAGGCAAACATATTCAGCAACGATTACCGAAGTTGAGGATTTAATGAAACCATTACTCCTCTAGTGCTTGTTAGTCTAGATATGAGGTTTGTAATGGGCCGTTAGAGCGGTTTTCAATTGACTGTCGAAAGTAATTCGCGTTTTGCTTTGGTTTGCTTTACTTCGTTCTGTGACTGGTTAAAAAACTCGCGCCACTTTTTCGACCAATCGGAAGTAAAACTCAAACCAATCCCGACTCGCTCGCACGCGCTTTCCCGCGCTTGACGCCGGCTACATGTATTTGCTTCGAGTTCTGATTGGTTCATTAGGCAATTTGTCTTGTTGAGATTGGCTAGTGTAATTACTTTCAATTGGTTTTGGTTTTACGACAATCAATTGTAAAGCGCTTTACTCACCCCCCTTGGACCTAACTTTGTTACAGTGGTTACCACTGACACGCACCCCAAAGCATTTCACTTTATTCACTTCAGGTGTTTTGGTTGATGTAAATCCGAGAAAAAGTTGTTAAAATCCTTTAAATTCCCACAAAATTCCAGGGCAACAGCTGCATATTTTATTTAATCCTTTTCTGATTGGCTCGTTGCCAATGTTACTTGCAAGTTTTTGATTAGCCAGAAGTTGTTTTACATTGGAAAAGTCACTTCAAGACTATTTTTAGTTCAAATAATGCTCAAGTTAAGTCTTACTTTCTTTATTTATTTCCTTGTTTTTTATTTATTTATTTATTTATTTATTTACTCACATTTTTTGGGGCTTTGCTTTTCTCTTTTCTTAATGATTTATTTTATTTGTTTGCCGTTTATTTATTTATTTTTTTTTACGTGATGAGAATTTGTTATTCCATAACAAAGCTTATGTTGTTTTACCCTTTTTTTCCCTTTTTTTTTGGCTGCTCGATTACTCAAGCCGCTGGATTAACTTCTGCTCCAAGCAAAAATGTTCTCTACCTCTTCATCGGAAATAGCTCTGGTAATCACCATCAGATCCCTTAGGTAACCGTGCAAGGTTTTTTCTGTCCCATCGTCTCGTTTGAGCCCGATGTCAAATCGAGGGTGGTTAGTTGGGTTCAGATCTATTGCCTTATTCTGATCTTCATCTTTAACTACTTGTATGCCTGTACGGGTTCCATTATTGAAGAGTTCTCCAGTTCGGTTCTCACGACTCCACGTGAAGGCAACATGAATCCACTGGTGGGTGGTGATTTCAGTTCTGATAAAAGCAAATTAAAGCTCAAAACAATGAGTGAAGGGTGATTTGTGCAAGCTCTGTTTGCTTAGCTACACAGTTGCTTACTTTCGAACGGCTTTTTGAGATGAATTAAGCAACTGCAGTCTGGCTATAAATACTCTTTCATTTATCCCATTTACTGGCTTCGCCTCAGTGTTGGTAAACAGCAGAGAAAATCAATATTTAACACTGAATTATTCACCGAAAAGGAGGCTATGAATAGCAGAAACTATCCCAAGTTTGAGTAGCCAATCAGAGAGCGCAAAAAACACTGTCTACTGGTTTGGTATATACTCATGACATCTATCATCCTCAAAGGACTACATAACCTGTGAATTTTGGGATTCAATTTCAGCGGACTCGGTAGTAACAATGTAGGCCGGGAGGGGGCGCTTATGTTCAGTTTTGGCCTTTTACACGGAGAGTTCATACTTTGTTTACTAGCTTAACGTTTTCAAAATATCCACGCCATTTTGTCGGGTAGGCAAACACATGCAGTACTTGTGTGGGAATCGGATGTCAAATAATTTTTCACAAAACTTGAATTCTGGTGGCTTCCAGCCGCATTTTCATTTTTTTTTTATACGTTTGTCTCTAACTGACCACTTTTCACATTAGCTATACAGTATTTTCAAATTCTGCCCGTAAATCTGCGGTTTAACTTACACTTACAATTTTTTCTTAATTCCCTGACCTTTTTTTCTAATTCCAGTTTGATTTTGATTTCTTACGTATTCGCCTATCCAACAAATTGCCATTCAAAGCCCCAATTAGTAGTCCAGTTTTTTCAGTACGTTAAAGAAATTTGTAAATTTAGTGAATGAAGGAAGAAAGGAAAGATTGTATTAAGGTGTATAATTAAGCTAATTGGGACATTATTCTAGAAAAAATAATACTTATTACGTATATTTAATATACATATATTCAAAAACGAAGATGCAAACACTAACTGAACACTAACTGAAGACAGATAAAGGGTTATCATATGTCTCACAAGAAGTAGTGGCACCCGCCAGGCATCTAAGAATTTAGAAATTTCAATTTCCCAATATTCGACTGAAGGATACATTTCTTAAGTGGATTATTGCCCTTATCGCGTTGGTTCAGAGCTCAAAATCAGAAAACTAATCTTGAACTTACCTGCCAGAAAAAGAAACGATGTTTTCCTTTTGGCTGCGTCTAAGATCTACCCAAAGCTTTTTTTTATGTATGTAGAGCCTGAACTGATAAGGCGCAGACCAATCAGAGTAAATGTTAAGAGTTTCAGGGAGGCTTAAGACCTGTACCCAGCACAGGATACTGAAGCTGATGTTTTGGATTGGGAGTGCTGGGGTTTCTGCATAGGAATCACTTCCATCCAGGTAAAGAACTTTTCTGCCATCAACATTTTTGTAGGAGGCTTCGTGCAAGCTGGTTGAGAAAAACAAATAAGATGAACAACAAGATTTTTCTACGATCTCTTGTTTCTCTTTCCCAGCAGTCAGGATATCAAAAGGGGGGGGGGGGGGAGGGGAGGGTACATGGAGCCCTGAAATTTTTACCGTAGAGCCCGGAGCCTAAAGGCTTTTTCTACGTGGGGCCCAGACAAACACAACTACTCTGGTTAAATAGAACCCTACAGTACAGCCATGGAGCCCTTGAGCCCCAATTTTCTGTCTTGGAGCCCTATATTCTATAGCTCGGAGCCCTGGAACCCGTGAACTCCTTTGAGACCCTGAGCAGTAAGGCCCTTGATACTCGTTTCCTGAAGAAATATTTGATCAATTGGCTAAACATGGTTTAAATACATTATGGAGGAACAGATTATTTCCTCTTGTTTAATAACCCTATTTTCAGCCGCTTTACTTTCCTGGATGCAGTTGTCGCTAGATCATAGATTGAATTTGGTTATTTGGCGAGGTTAACACTGAATAAGCCTAGTTCAAACGTTAAACTTTTTATTTTACCGAACCGGATGCAAATGAGCAGAAGCTATTGTTTTTGATGATTTAATTTGCAACAAGTTTGGCGCATGAAAAGTTCCAAGTTCTGGTACAGTTTTTGCCGTTCACTGCAAGACATTCTGAATGACTAATTAAAGGTTTTACGGAGGAGGTCAACAGAAGACGGTGGATTTTTTTCTGTACTTTAAAATTCAACGTCGACATCACGAATTAATTAATCTCCTGGGTAATTAGCCACTTTATACAAACTGAACAAATTGGAATGACCAAAAAGTAGGTTAAAGGCCATGAACTTATTTTTCAACTGACGTTTTCGTTGCTGTTGGCCTCGCAGATGCTTAAAGTACCTAGAATACCAGATCGAAGTGGAATTTAGGAATGCTGTTGTCTTTGAAGGGGAGTAAATGTGAAGAGCCAGGAGAAGAAGACGTCGGAGGACGGAACTGATAACCAACAACAAACTCAACAGGTGCATGTGACACCGACTCCGGGATTAGAGCCCAGGACAAATATATCTTGAGGTGGGAGGTGACTGTTTTCACCACTGCTGGCTTTACTCGGAGAACACTAGGTTACATCAGAGAGATAGAGTTCCTTGACAACTTCATTGATTACTTGAAAACACTTTGCTGTAGGACAATTTATTACATAATTGCCTAATGCTGGACATGGAGGAAAAATGCCTTCCACGCTCGGAGACAGGGAGTTTAAGTCAGCTACGACAGACTTTAGAAAACGTTTCCTATACAAAATTGTATTGGCCCATCTTCAGTCTCATCCTCTCCACAATATTGTTCTTAACTACCGCTATTGTCCTGGATAGCGAGTTAATTCCCTTGGCCTTACGTATCCAGTACTTTCGGCTTGACCATCTGACGTGTTCCAAACGTTTGCCTTCTGTTATAAAACTGTGCTACTTTCAACCCTTTTTATCGTCGTCGTCGTCATCAACGTTATATGCAGTACATGACGCAAAGATATTTGTTGTAATTTACCTTACTGAAGTATCTGTCCCGTCAAGCGCCCAGTGAAAGAATAATCCTTTGAAAGACAAATCATCAAGTCACTTCTCTATATAGACAACGCGAAAATAATGTAGTTCCAATAATAACTTCTGACTGCGAAAACGAACAAAAATAATGAAAGGTCTAGGGCTCAATTAGATACTAGAACGCGAAAAAGAATGGAAATAGCCATTAAGTCCTCGATTCAATCTTGGGCCCAACCACTTCTACCATAGTAAATAAAAGACAATAGTTATGAAACGGCTACACTGATTTAATTTCTTTGCTTTCCGTTTGGCCTTGACCGTGCACAAACTCCGGTAGGTTTTCAACTGTGTTTGGCACTAACCAATATACAACTGTTTCTGTTGAGTTATTCCACCAACTGGCAGTAATTACATATATCGTAATTTGGATTGCCGTATGCTACTTAACTTGAACGTAATAAAGTTATACGAACAAATTTCCCCTGAATTTAGAAAATGTTTAGTGAGAAGGATGTATAACTTACTTACAAGTACCTGCATGCTGTTCCGGATACTAACATTTGCAAGCACGAGGACATTCCGTACCTATATATTTACAATGGACTCCATCCCCGATGGAATCATTTTTGCACGTGCAGGTGTAGCTCCCCACTGTGTCGGTGCACGTGGCATTTACGTGACAGTTGTTACTTCCGGTTGTACATTCATCCACATCTGTGGGAACAAACAGAAATTATTGACCCTTTTTATACTGGAGACGCAATTATCGGTCTGGAACGAACATGGGGCAAACAAGTTTTAGTTCGTCTGGTTATGCGTCTCGTATAAAGACGGGCACAAGACGAATTATCCGTCGAAGAGGAACTTTCCGCTTGAGTGTGACTAAGCCGCTGCACGGATAATCTGTCTTGTGCCCGTCTTTACAGAAGGCGAACGACGAGACGCATAACCAGATGAACTAAACGTTGTTTGCCCAAGTTCGTCCCAGACGGATAATGTGTCTCCAGTATAAAAAAGGGCCACTTGTCTTTGGTATTAAGTATTTGAAACAGTAAAATACTTCTTTAGAAGTATCATTCCGCTGCATCCAAAAATTGGTTATGGCATAACTTTAAGGATTTTTTTAAGCACGTAAGCAAAATTTTAAAAAAACTAAACAATCCCTAAAACGCAAGAGGAGACATTGAATTTAAAATCGTCAAAGGAATTTTCTTTTCACAAGCTTCAACCGTCAAAGTAATAAACGAAAACTAAGTTATATCGCTGTATAACTTTAACTTTACTTATAGTGATATGCTCACTGATTATTAAACGACTTAAAAAACATTTTTTGAAAGCTAGAGGAGATGTTGAACGATCTGAAATATCGCCGCAAAAACTGCTGAAAACAAACATAAGAACTCAACGCTAATAAAACTTTGACTGAAAAGCAGAAAGCCACTTGTTCTGTGCATCTAATTAAGCTGCATTCACGGTAGAATGTAATAGCACCGAAACATGTATGTCGTTTTGGTTTAACGTTTTATGTCTTTGGTCAAATCCCCTGCCAGTGATGTCCGATTTATGTTAAAGTGGCAGTCACAATGGCATCCTTTAATTCCTCAAATGTCTCAAAATAAATGTAAAAACTATTTGTATATTCAGAATCTTTATACAATTTTGTATTAGCTCTGATAATTGCATAGTTTTGGCGTTGATATTTGTCATCAATCGTCAAAAAGGCATATTTGTAACCGTCAACCGTCAAAGCTACTACCCCCCATTGAAACTCCTCAAACTTTCGTACAACAAAGTTGTATTTAATAATGTTGGATGACTTGAATCTCTTTAAACCAGCACTTAGAATATACAACTTTAGAACACATTCCACTTTTCTTTGTCGATGGTATTTTTCCTGTTAATTAATTCGCAGACCTCTCTCGCAGTTTCCCATCTTTTGCCAATGAGCGGGACAAACACAACGCAACATTCCGTGTTGATTGGGTAAACAAGACGAGGTAGGAGGACAAGAAATACCGCCGCAAAAACTCTGTTGAAAACAAACAGAAGATAACAGCGCTAATTAAACTTCGCCCTGACTGAAAAGCACCAAACCACTTGTTCTGTGTATCTATGTTGAGCTGCGTTCACACTAGAATGGAAGTATGTTAACAATAAACATATTTAAACGGACACGTTTCCCCCTAGACATGTTTGTACTTGCACTGTTCGTACTAAGTGTCCGTTTCAAACATTTGTCATACCTGGTTTTATAATTTATGCTGTTTCACAGAACTCCTATAAAATCTTGATATAAATACACGGAATATTGATGATGACGTTGGAATGGTGACGTTTTTTGTTGTTTAGATAGGTCGAGCTATTTTGGAGACTCTTTGTCCACCATATTATAAAGAGAATCAATTGTTGAAGTAGACTAGGTAATAGATACCTTATACAGAGGACTTCTCAACATTGCAAATGCAGTTTGTCAGAGATTGTTATGAGAAAAAAGACTCTAGCACTCCCCCTAAGCCGTTTTTCTCAAAAATTATAGTTCACCACTAAATTTCTCCATTTTGATTGGTTTAAATTGAACACGTGACGCAATAGTACTCCTCTGCGGAGGAAAGCTGACAGGAAGTAGTACCTGCTTTGTTTTGCCTTAAGTAGGTTTTGTTATATTTTCGGGTTTTCTACACCTAATTTTCTTTCTTTTCTTTCTATTCCTTCTACTTTTTTCTTTTTTGCTTTTTTGTTGTTTTTTGCAGCTTTTCATCTAAAAACTCAGACTTAGCGTATCATCACCATGAATTCAACAAGTCAAGTATTTTTAAACAGCTGTTACTATTCCCTTCGACATTATTTACTGGTGTTCAGTTTGCTTTGAATAAATCACTTATTAATAACTTATTTTATTCAATCTTATAAACAACGTTTCGTGCATTCAAATGCGACGACGTTTTAACCCGCCTTTTGGCCCCAATATCAGCAGGCATATTCTTCTTACATTCATCCATATACATTTTATGGCAGTAGTTGGGAGAATTTGCTTAAACATCAAGACTTTATCTTTGGAGATCATCCTCTATTCTCATGTTCTGTATGTTTGATCAGGTAGTGTTACTGTAAGGACAAAACAAAATGGATGCTATTTTCTTTATTGGGGCAAAGGGTTAACGGAAGGATCAAGGAAGTGTTGCAAACTTACTGCCGTTGCATGATAAGAGTAGTCTTTCCTGGGAACCAAATCTTCCGGGTGTTGATAATGATCCAAATCACTGAGCTCACAAAGCAGTTTGTGTCCATTCTCCATTCCAAGGTTGTATGATAAGCAGGACTTCTCTAAATAACACTGAAACTGACATTGTTTGCCTTCATCGACCGATGTTGATTGTATCGTGTGATTTTCTAAACGCATCCCTGTCTCGGGTTCAAGAAACTCCAGAACCCTGCAAGTTTCTGAAGATAGAGACAAATAAATTCAATAACTGCCAGTAACCCTTTTACGTTTCTCTATTTACGTCAACTAATATATAAACTTCATAAAAATGTTGATGTTCGGGTCTATTTCTATGATTACATTTTGCCACAAAATGCTCTCGGAAAGAACCGTTCATTTCAAGAACAGAAAGTTCTTCCCCCTAAACATTTTTGATACGATTTATTTAATAACCCCTGCAAATTTTGACAGTACTAAGTATTGTTTTCATACTGTCCTTTCCTGAAAAATGATCGTCAATTTTCTGTTATTTGCTTTTGAGCGGTTCACTGACACAGAAAAGAACGTAATAATAAACGTTTGAAACCTGCAATTTTGAATTTAAATTCGAGCTGAGATAAATTATTAATTGCTATAGTTCGTAGTAGTCTGCACATATCACCCACTGAAGTGAAAGAAAGAAAAAAGAGCGAAATCCTACCACTCTGAAATTAAACGGGCACAAAAATAAAAATATATAAATATTTATAATTGTAATAAGCTTTTCCTGGGTTCCGTTTCTCAGTTTCTGAAAATATGCAAACGTGACCAGAAGGGAACAAACAGGAGATACTACTCAATTATTAACATCGATCTGCTTGCATTTAACTTCTTCCCGTGCGACTGTCTCTGGTCTTCTCTTTCCTTTCTTCGAAATTTCACAAATAATCGATTTTCTGCCTTTTGCAAGCTACTTCGTCAAGTTTTCCACCCAAAACGTGGGTTTATTACTTCGTTCGCATTGCATTCTAAGTTCGTAACCAAGATTATTATGCTGTTTAACTGCAGTAGCAGTCTAATCAACAAACTACGCAAAATTCAGCTTCATTCACTAGTTAATTACATTCTTTTTTTATAAGAACGCGTAAAACTTGGCTGAGCCTGAGGATGTTCTTATTTTAACCCATACATTTTCTGAAATTTTGGGGCAAATTTCAGCCTCAACGTTCTTATAAAAATGGTTCTTATAAAAAAAAAAAAAACAGAGTGTACTTGCTGCATTGCTCACAAAATCCACTGAAAAATAATTTTCTTGCTCACGGAAGTCCGGTTTAGTCATCCCGAAAAAAGTTCCGTACAAACTTTTCGAACATCGTACTATCGCTGCGCCAAGCTAGCTCAATTCTACTCGACTGTAGCATTCATTCGGTCGAATTAAATAGCAAGGTGTTTCGAAACATAACATTTCCAAAAAACAACCTTTCAAAGTGTATTTCATAATTCATGAATTGAAGTTCGACAAGGCATTAACGCAAGCCGTGCTTCTGCCTTGTAGCACGACAGCTTGTCTTGCAGTTGCACGGCAGTGGCAAGAATTGGTTCAATCTCACTGATGCCTATGTCGAACTAATGTGATGATTTAAGTTGAGCATGCGGCAGTTGCACGACGCCTGAGAACGAACAAATGAGAACCATCCCGAATATCTTCTTAAAACTGTGTCGGGAGTGTTGTGTTCGAGCATGAATTTAATTTGCTCACTGTTTGCCTTAACTGAAAAAACTTTTCTAACTAATTTGTTTAAGTTGAAGTTACCTGAGGAAATCTTGCGACAAATGTTTAACTTTGTACATCAGATAGTAGTCAACCTCCGATGAGAGCGGTCATGACTCTTTTTAAGCTGTACGCTCCTACAAACTCAACCATTCTTGTTGAGTTTCTCATTTTCTAGGTAAGTTTTCAATCCGTAAGAAAACACTGACAGTGCACGATCAATGCTACCGAGTGTATTCATGATTGTCCTTGAGAGTTACCAATTAGTACTCTATCGTTCTTTCTACAACGTACTTACTTACCTTCACCACAGACATGCCAGAAGAAAAGTGACTTGAATGTAATTGCGCAAGCCAATAGCAAAAACATGCCCATTGTGAAGCTTTTACACTTTCCTTAAAAGAAAGGTCAAGTATCAAGAGAGGTAAGATCTCAGTCAGTTAATCGTAGTGAGCAGTTTGTTTCCAATGAGAAAGAATCGAGTTTTCCTCAAGTGATATTTGCACAACAGCATGTAAAAAATATCCACAGGTCTTTTTATCTCCGATTCCACGAGTAGATGAGTTGCAGGTGGCTTGAGTGTACCACGCAACGAATAGAATTTCCCGAAAGGGAGGGCTTGATCAGTTTTCAGATTCTCTCAATTTCTGATATTTAACAAAGTACTTTATCACTCACGATTGAAGAACTCGTAATGCATTCACCCCCTGCCGCTTGAAAAAATTAACGACTGTGACGCCGCTAATTTAGACATAAAAGAAAAAAAGAAAATATTTAAAAATAAGAAGGCAGCGCCATAAGCTAAATTGTCATAAAACACAAGAGAAATGTGAAAAGCATCGATTTTTTCAAAGTTTTATTGCATCACCCGTTTCTTTTCTTTCTTTTTTTTCAATGATTTGTCTACATTCTAAACATTCTACCGAGAATCTTATTAAGAGGAGAATTCTATGATAAAAACGGTTTCTTTTAGCGTTAAATTAACATTTTCAGTTTTGTCTCACGAAACGCACTTTGAAGACATAAAACAGGCTCGCCTAGCACAGTTTTTGGCCAATCAGGGCGTGCGTATTTTCCAGACTATATTCTCATGTTCACTCAAGCTAAATGCAAATGACATATGAAACGTAATGCATCCGTCAATTCCAGCTGCGCCCACCCACCTCCCCGGGCAACTGCGGGGCATTTGCGCACCTTGTCAGTCCCAGCGTGGCCCGATGGTCGGGCATTTGCCTAACCCGGGGCTACCCCAGGGCTGTTGACACGCACGTGGTTTCTGGCGCTAAATCCAAACATGGAGGATTTTATCGGAAAGGACCAACAGTTCGGCAGATTGGCTCGTCTGTCAACGTTGAGGACTGGACAAAATTGTGGAAGTTTTCTCGATTTCATGCATTAATTTCTTCATTGCTTATCAAGACACAAATTGAGCTATCGCGGGCAACGATCAACGTGAATCGACGTACGTATCCTTCATTGATCAAGATTTTATAATTTGAATTTAGTCGCGATGAGTCTAAAACTATCATGATCGTTTATTAATCAATAAAATGAGAATCAACTATCATGAGTGTGCGAATTCAATATCACTGCATGGCGGGGAGAAGGATGAGGGGCAGTTCCAGAAGGTTCCAGATCTCAACAAAGGAGCCTTTGTACGAGGGTCGCTAGCAGGCAAGCGAGTAAGTACAAAACCGTAACAAGACCTCTTGAAGTTCGCATACAGTTCGCATACATTGAATTACCGTAACGTCCTTACGTCTGAGTCCGAAGAAGTGACTGCACCTTTTTTTATGCAGAGTAGTAAAATTTTGTCTTCATTTCACCTAGCTTTGACACTGGAAAAGAGAGTGCTAAACGCGACTGGGGAGGCTGGGGTACAGGTGGCAATGGCAACAATGGTCATCATGGCGGCAACAATGGTCACCATGACGACAACTCGGGATGGCTTCAGGGGTGAGTTGAACAAACAAACTATCCACGAAGAACTATAGATAAGAAAATCAGAAGGCCTTTTTTTCGAGAGTTCAAAGGTGTTCTCGAGCTTTGCACGTTATCGGTTTGTTTTCTTATCCAACGGAACTTTAACCCAAATTTTGTCCCCCTGCCCAGGTGTATAAATGTATAGGTAATGTTGCACACGAGACACAGGAGCCTTTAAACCCTAACATCATTGTACATATTCTCCTTACTGGTCTCCAGAGATTTTATTCAGTACTAATTGGGGGAATCTGTTTAAACCTCAAGACAGTTCATGTTTGAATCATTTGCCAAATTCTTATGACCTGTATGTGTTATAATACACTGATACGATGAGGAGAAATTTGATGCTGATCACTGTTGGGGCTTCAAGGGTTACTCCCGGTTTCTGTAGCATGAAGCAACTGAAAGTATTGCTACCCCCTCCCCCTCCCCCCCCCTGGATGGGATGCTGGTTCATCCCAGGGTTACCCCCCGCAGTATGTCACCGGTACCCATTTATACACCTGGGTGGAGAGAGACAATGTGGGGTAAAGTTTCTTGTCTAAGGAAACAACACAATGGCAGGAAGCACCGACCTTTAGTTCTTCAGAAAATGGAGTTAAGCACTGGTCGCGTGTTAGCATTAGCTTGTTCAGTGAAGTATTGACGTTGAAAATGAAAATGATACGGGCATTTGATTTACACTTTGACAGAAAGACCGTTAAGCGATTTATCAATCTTTTTTTAACTTTGCACAGGGATCTTACCGAATTTATTTATTTATTTATTTTATTTTTAGGCCAGAGAAGACACTATAAAGACTATATATACGCAAGTCATACTCGAATACCCAATACAAATTAGCCTATTAGCTTTACTTGCAGATCCTTTATTGGGGTCTTTTGAATAAATGTAAACTAGGAAAGGTATTTTAAATACTCTGGCAGTAATTAAAATAGAAAATAATCATTCTGATCTAATACGTACTGTTCATCTGTGACAGCTGTTAAATTTAAAGCCGTCACGCTGGTATTAAATCCTTATGTTCATGTTGTACGAATTGAAAGTAGATCACTGCAACCGTTGATACGATATACCTTAAGTTTATAACGATTCTTTAAAGGTTAGTGGTGATTCGTGGAGAGACCGAGTGGCTCTCAATTGCCTGTCAAAATTAAATCGGGTTTGTTTTGGTTCTGCCATGGTGCGCTTTGTGATAAGTAGTTAAGAAAATTCGCGCAAAACAAAAACCAACCGTGACTTGCTTGGCAAGCATTTTCCCGCACTATTTGGTTCGATCAGGTCTAGTTTGTTATAGTAGACTCCCCCTATCTTGAACATGCATGCAAATTTTTCATTGTAAATGGTCTGAACCCAGGAGTCATATAATGAGTCGGTGAAGTATGCTCGTCCGGGAGAGTGTAGTCCTGACAAGACTGTGATGACATTGACTGTCGTTTCGATAACCTGAGCGGAAGTCATCATCAGAGACAACGTTCCAAACGTCAGTGAATGTCACCATGCACAAACAGTCCTTCTCAGATCTAAACTCACTCAGATTATCACACTTCTCCGGCTTATGATATCACTCCTGGGTTCAAACTATTTACAAGAAAGTATTTTATTCAGCAACGATTACCGAAGTTGAGGATTTACTCCTCTAGTGCTTGTTAGATATGAGGTTTGTAATGGGCCATTAGAGCGGTTTACAATTGACTGTCGAAAGTAATTCGCGTTGTGCTTTGGTTTGCTTTACTTCGTTCTGTGACTGGTTAAAAAAACTCGCGCCACTTTTTCGACCAATCAGAAGTAAAACTCAAACCAATCCCGACACGCTCGCACGTGCTTTTCTGCGCTTGACGCCGGTTAGATGTATTTGCTTCGAGTTCTGATTGGTTCATTGGGTAATTTGTGTTTGTTGTGATTGGTTGGGATAATTACTTTGGTTTTGGTTTTACAACAGTCATTTGAAAAGCGCTCATCCCCCACCCCCCCCCCCCCCTTGGACCTTACTTTGTTACAGTTGTTACCACTGACACGTACCTCAACGCATTTCACTTAATTCACTTCAAGTGTTTTGGTTGATGTAAATCCGGCAAAAAGTTGTTAAACTCCTTTAATTCCCACAACCTCTAGGGCAACAAAACAAAGATGAATTGGTTACGCGCGTTTTTCAAGCACTTGGCACGGCTACATATTTTATTTAATCAACTTCTGATTCGTTCGTTGCTAATGTTACTTGCAATTTTTTGATTGGTCAGAAAGTCATTTCAAGACTATTACTAGTTCAAATAATGCTTTATTTATTTCCTTGTTTATTTATTTATTTACATTTTTGGGTTTTGCATTTATTCTTTTTTCATTGACTTAATGATTTGCTTTATTTGTTTGCCGTTTATTTTTGTTTTACGTGATGAGAATTTGTTATTCCATAACAAAGCTTATGTTGTTTTACCCTTTTTTCTTTTTGGCTGCTCGATTACTCAAGCCGCTGGATTAATTTCTGCTCCAAGCAAAAATGTTCTTTACCTCTTCATCAGAAATAGCTCTGGTAATCACCATCAGATCCCTTAGGTAACCGTGCAAGGTTGTCCCATCGTCTTTTTTGAGCCCGATGTCAAATACAGGGTGGTTAGTTGGGTTCAGATCTATTGTCTTCTCATCTTTAACTACTTGTATGCCTGTACGGGTTCCATTATTGAAGAGTTCTCCAGTTCGGTTCTCACGACTCCACGTGAAGGCCACATGAATCCACTGGTGGGTGGTGATATTCGTACTGCATGATAAAAGCAAATTAAAGCTCAAAACAATCAGTGAAGGGTGATTTGTGCAAGCTCTGTTTGCTTAGCTACACAGTTGCTTACTTTCGAACAGCTTTTTGAGATGAATTAAGCAACTGCAGTCTGGCTGTAAATACTCTTTCATTTATCCCATTTACTGGCTTCGCCTCAGTGTTGGTAAACAGCAGAGAAAATCAATATTTAACACTGAATTATTCACCGAAAAGGAGGTGAATAGCAGATGCTATCACGAGTTTGAGTAGCCAACCAGAGACCGCGAAAAGCACTATCCACTGGTTTGGTATATTATACTAATGACATCTATCTGATACGTGATTACAAATGGATTTATCCGCAAAGGACGACATAACCTGTGAATTTTGGGATTCAATTTTAGACTTGGTAGTAACAATGTAGGGGAAGCGCTTATGTTTTGGCCTTTTAAAAAGTTTTCAAAATATCAACATCATTTTGTCGGGCAGGCAAACATGTCTGAAGTTACAGTACTTGTGTGGGAATCGGATGTCAAATAATTTTCACAAAACTTGAATTCTGGTGGCTTCCAGCCGCAATACCATTTTTTTTTGTACATTTGTCTCTAACTGACCACTTTCCACCTTAGCTATACAGTATTTTTAAATTCTGACCGTAGATCTGCCGTTTGGATGGTATCTTTAACTTCCACCTTCAAATTTTTCTTAATTCCCTGATTTTTTTCTAATTCCAGTTTGATTTTGATTTCTTACGTGTTTGCCTATCCAATAAATTGCCGTTCAAAGCCCCAATTAGTAGTCCAGTTTTTTTAATACGTTAAAGAAATTTGTAAATTTAATGAATGAAGGAAGAAAGGAAAGATTGTATTAAGGTGTATAATTAAGCTAATTGGGACATTATTCTAGAAAAAATAATACTTATTACGTATATTTAATATACATATCTTCAAAAACGAAGATGCAAACACTAACTGAACACTAACTGAAGACAGATAAAGGGCTATCATATGTCTCACAAGAAGTAGTGGCACTCGCCAGGCATCTAAGAATTTAGAAATTTCAATTTCCCAATATTCGACTGAAGGATACATTTCTTAAGTGGATTATTGCCCTTATCGCGTTGGTTCAGAGCTCAAAATCAGAAAACTAATCTTGAACTTACCTGCCAGAAAAAGAAACGATGTTTTCCTCTTTGCTACGTCTAAGATCTACCCAAAGTTTGTTTTCAAGTATGTAGAGCCTGAACTGATGAGGTGCAGACCAATCAGAGTAAATGTGAGCCGCCGGTTTACTGAGACTTAAGACCTGTACCCAGCACAGGATACTGAAGCTGATGTTTTGGATTGGGAGTGCTCTGGTTTCTGCATAGGAATCACTTCCATCCAGGTAAAGAACTTTTCTGCCATCAACATTTTTATAGGAGGCGTTGTGCAAGCTGGTTGAGAAAAACAAATAAGATAAACAACAAGATTTTTCTACGATCTCTTGTTGCTCTTTCCCAGCAGTCAGGATATCAAAAGGGGGGGAGGGGAGGGTACATGGAGCTCTGAAATTTTTACCGTAGAGCCCGGAGCCTAAAGGCTTTTTCTACGTGGGGCCCAGACAAACACAACTACTCTGGTTAAATAGAACCCTACAGTACAGCCATGGAGCCCTTGAGCCCCAATTTTCTGTCTTGGAGCCCTATATTCTATAGCTCGGAGCCCTGGAACCCGTGAACTCCTTTGAGACCCTGAGCAGTAAGGCCCTTGATACTCGTTTCCTGAAGAAATATTTGATCAATTGGCTAAACATGGTTTAAATACATTATGGAGGAACAGATTATTTCCTCTTGTTTAATAACCCTATTTTCAGCCGCTTTACTTTCCTGGATGCAGTTGTCGCTAGATCATAGATTGACTTTGGTTATTTAGCGAGGTTAACACTGAATAAGCCTAGTTCAAACGTCGAACTTTTTATTGTACCTAAGCGAATGCAAATGAGCAGAAGCTATTATTTTTGATGATTTAATTTGCAACAAGTTTGGCGCATGAAAAGTTCCAAGTTCTGGTACAGTTTTTGCCGTTCACTGCAAGACATTCTGAATGACTAATTAAAGGTTTTATGGAGGAGGTGACCAGAGGACGATGAATTTTTTTTCTGTACTTTAAAATTCAACGTCGACATCACGAATTAATCTCCTGGGTAATTAGCCACTTTATACAAACTGAACAAATTGGAATGACCAAAAAGTAGGTTAAAGGCCATGAACTTATTTTTCAACTGACGTTTTCGTTGCTGTTGGCATCCCAGATGCTTAAAGTACCTAGAATACCAGATCGAACTGGAATTTAGGAATGCTGTTGTCTTTGAAGGGGAGTAAATGTGGAGAGCCAGGAGAAGAAGACGTCGGAGGACGGAACTGATAACCAACAACAAACTCAACAGGTGCATGTGACACCGACTCCGGGATTAGAGCCCAGGGTCAAATATGTCTTGAGGTGGGAGGTGACTGTTCTCACCATTGCTGGCTTTACTCAGAGAACACTAGGTTACATCAGAGAGATAGAGTCCCATGAAAATTTCATTGAATTACTTGAAAACACTTTGTAGTAGGACAATTTATTACATAATTGCCTAATGCTGGGCATGGAGGAAAAATGCCTTCCACGCTCGGAGACATGGAGTTTAAGTCAGCTACGACAGACTTTAGAAAACGTTTCCTATACAAAATTGTATTGGCCCATCTTCAGTCTCATCAGAACGCCTCCCTTTTACAGTGCAAATTGTACATTTTAGTTTACGGAAGAAAAACAATATAAATTTGAAAAAAAACAAACAACTTTTAATTATTAGAATGATATATTGCTTTAAGAATCGTTATCATCAGCATCCTCTCCACAATATTGTTCTTAACTACCGCTATTGTCCTGGATAGCGAGTCAATTCCCTTGGCCTTACGTATCCAGTACTTTCGGCTTGACCATATGACGTGTTCCAAACGCTTGCCTTCTGTTATAAAACTGTGCTACTTTCAACCCTTTTTATCGTCGTCGTCGTCATCAACGTTATGCAGGACATGACGCAAAGATATTTGTTGTAATTTACCTTACTGAAGTATCTGTCCCGTCAAGCGCCCAGTGAAAGAATAATCCTTTGAAAGACAAATCATCAAGTCACTTCTCTATATAGACAACGCGAAAATAATGTAGTTCCAATAATAACTTCTGACCGCGAAAACGAACAAAAATAATGAAAGGTCTAGGGCTCAATTAGATACTAGAACGCGAAAAAGAATGGAAATAGCCATTAAGTCCTCGATTCAATCTTGGGCCCAACGACTTCTACCATAGTAAATAAAAGACAATAGTTATGAAACGGCTACACTGATTTAATTTCTTTGCTTTCCGTTTGGCCTTGACCGTGCACAAACTCCGGTAGGTTTTCAACTGTGTTTGGCACTAACCAATATACAACTGTTTCTGTTGAGTTATTCCACCAACTGGCAGTAATTACATATATCGTAATTTGGATTGCCGTATGCTACTTAACTTGAACGTAATAAAGTTATACGAACAAATTTCCCCTCAATTTAGAAAACGTTTAGTGAGAAGGATGTATAACTTACTTACAAGTACCTGCATGCTGTTCAGATACTAACATTTGCAAGCACGAGGACATTCCGTACCTATATATTTACAATGGAATCCATCCCCGATGGAATCATTTTTGCACGTGCAGGTGTAGCTCCCCACTGTGTCGGTGCACGTGGCATTTACGTGACAGTAGTTACTTCCGGTTGTACATTCATCCTCATCTGTGGGAACAAACATTTATTTAATGGCTTATTGACCCTTTTTATATTGGAGACGCAATTATTGGTCTGGAACGAACATGGGGAAAACAAGTTTTAGTTCGTCTGGTTCAGGGTCTGGAAGGGGGGGTCCTGATCCCGCATTCCCGCTCCTTTTTCACAAGAATCTCGCATCCCGCACTTTTTTAACCGCCCATCTCGTTTTTTCTTTCCCAAAAATACATTAAAAACGACTAATTTCTGCAAAAGCTAATAAATTTAAGATGTAGATTGGCCCTTTCGATTAATATTTTGCGGTCGCCTGGTTGATTCGCTTTCGCCGCTAGAACGTTTCATTGGGTCGTGACGATTTCCCGAATTCCCGACAGACAAGCAAAAAAATCTCCCATCCCGTACCCAAATTTTGGCGAATCCCGCTTCCCTGGTAGCAGTCAAATCCCGAATCCCGTCAAGATATTTTGCATTTTCCCGAATCCCGCAACGTATTTTGGCCAAATCCCGGATCCCGAAAATACCCTTCCAGACCCTGCTGGTTATGCGTCTCGTATAAAGACGGGCACAAGACGAATTATCCGTCGAAGAGGAACTTTCCGCTTGAGTGTGACTAAGCCGCTGCACGGATAATCTGTCTTGTGCCCGTCTTTACAGAAGGCGAATGACGATACGCATAACCAGATGAACTAAACGTTGTTTACCCAAGTTCGTCCCACACGGATAATGTGTCTCCAGTATAAAAAAGGGCCACTTGTCTTTGGTATTAAGTGTTTGAAATGGTAAAATACTTCTTTAGAAGTATCATTCCGCTGCATCCAAAAGTTGGTTATGGTATAACTTTAAGGATTTTTTTAAGCACGTAAGCAAAATTAAAAAAAAATAAACAACCCTAAAACGCAAGAGGAGACATTGAATTTAAAATCGTCAAAGGAATTTTCTTTTCACAAGCTTCAACCGTCAAAGTAATAAACGAAAATTAAGCTATATCGCTGTATAACTTTAACTTTACTTATAGTGATATGCTCACTGATTATTAAACGACTTAAAAACATTTTTTGAAAGCTAGAGGAGATGTTGAACGATCTGAAATATCGCTGCAAAAACTGCTGAAAACAAACATAAGATAACAACGCTAATAAAACTTCGACTGAAAAGCAGAAAGCCACTTGTTCTGTGCATCTAATTAAGCTGCATTCACAGTAGAATGTAATAGCACCGAAACATGTATGTCGTTTTGGTTTAACGTTTTATGTCTTTGGTCAAATTCTCGCTACAATTGCTCAAATCACCTGCCAGTGATGTCCGATTTATGTTAAAATGGCAGTCACAATGGCATCCTTTAATTCCTCAAATTCCACAAATGTCTCAAAATAAATGTAAAAACTATTTGTATATTCAGAATCTTTATACAATTTTGTATTAACTCTGATAATTGCATAGTGTTGGGGGTTGATATTTGTCATCAATCGTCAAAAAGGCATATTTGTAACCGTCAACCGTCAAAGCTACTTCCCCCCCCCCCCCCCCCCATTGAAACTCCTCAAACTTTCGTACAACAAAGTTGAATTTAATAATGTTGGATGACTTGAATCTCTTTAAACCAGAACTTAGAATATACAACTATAGAACACATTCCACTTTTCTTTGTCGATGGTATTTTTCCTGTTAATTAATTCGCACACCTCTCTCGCAGTTTCCCATCGTTTGCCAATGAGCAGGACAAACACAACGCAACATTCCGTGTTGATTGGGTAAACAAGACGAGGTAGGAGGACAAGAAATACCGCCGCAAAAACTCTGTTGAAAAGAAAAAACAGAAGATTACAGCGCTAATTAAACTTCGCCCTGACGGGAAAGCACCAAACCACTTGTTCTGTGTATCTATGTTGAGCTGCGTTCACACTAGAATGGAAATATGTTAGCAATAAACATATTTAAACGGACACGTTTCCCCCTGAACATGTTTGTACTTGCACTGTTCGTACTAAGTGTCCGTTTCAAACATTTGTCATACCTGGTTTTATAATTTATGCTGTTTCACAGAACTCCCATAAAATCTTGATATAATTACACGGAATATTGATGATGACGTTGGAATGGTGACGTTTTTTGTTGTTTAGATAGGTCGAGCTATTTTGGAGACTCTTTGTCTACCATATTATAAAGAGAATCAATCGTTGAAGTAAACTAGGTAATAGATACCTTATACAGAGGACTTCTCAACATTGCAAATGCAGTTTGTCAGAGATTTTTATGCGAAAAAAGACTCTAGCACTCCCCCTAAGCCGTTTTTCTCAAACATTATAGTTCACCACTAAATTTCTCCGTTTTGATTGGTTTAAATTGAACACGTGACGCAATAGAACTCCTCAGCGGAGGAAAACTGTCAGGAAGTAGTGCCTGCTTTGTTTTGCCTTAAGTAGGTTTTCTTATATTTTCGGATTTTCTACACCTAATTTCTTCCTTTTCTTTCTATTCCTTCTACTTTTTTCTTTTTTGTTTAATTTGTTGTTTTTTGCAGCTTTTCATCTTAAAACTCAGACTTAGCGTATCATCACCACGAATTCAACAAGTCAAGTATTTTTAAACAGCTGTGTTACTATTCCCTTCGACATTATTTACTGGTGTTCAGTTTGTTTTGAATAAATCACTTAACTTATTTTATTCTATCTTATAAACAACGTTGCATTCAAATGCGACGACGTTTTAACCCGCCTTTTAGCCCCAATATCAGCAGGCATATTCTTCTTACATTTATCCATATACATTTTATGGCAGTAGTTGGGAGAATTTGCTTAAACATCAAGACTTTTTATCTTTGGGGATCATCCTCTATTCTCATGCTCTGTATGTTTGATCAGGTAGTGTTACTGTAAGGACAAAACAAAATGGATGCTATTTTCTTTATTGGGGGAAAGGGTTAACGGAAGGATCAAGGAAGTGTTACAAACTTACTGCCGTTGCATGATAAGAGTAGTCTTTCCTGGGAACCAAATCTTCCGGGTGTTGATAATGATCTGAATCACTGAGCTCACAAAGCAGTTTGTGTCCATTCTCCATTCCAAGGTTGTATGATAAGCAGGACTTCTCTAAATAACACTGAAGCTGGCATTGCCTGCCTTCATCAACCGATGTTGATTGTATCGTGTGATTTTCTAAACGCATGCCTGTCTCGGGTTCAAGAAACTCCAGAATCCTACAGGTTTCTGAAGATAGAGACAAACAAATTCAATAGTTGCCAGTAACCCTTTTATGTTTCTCTATTTACGTCAACCGATATATAAACTTCATAAAAATGTTGATGTTTGGTCTATTTCTACGATTACATTTTGCCAAAACATGCTCTTGGAAAGAACAGTTCATTTCAAGAACAGAAAGTTCTGACCCCCTAAACATTTTTGATACGATTTAATTAATAACCCCTGCAAATTTTGACAGTCCTAGGTACTGTTTTTATGCTGTCCTTTCCTGAAAAGTGATCATCAATTTTCTGATATTTGCTTTTGAGCGGTTCAGTGACACAGAAAAGAACGTAATAATAAACGTTTGGAACCTGCAATCTTGCAATTAAATTAAATAAATTATTAATTGCTATAATTCGTAATAATCTGCACATATCACCCACTGAAGTGAAAGAAAAAAAAGCGAAATCATACCACTCTGAAATTAAACGGGCACAAAAATAAAAATATAAACATTTATTGTAGACAGCTGTTCCTAGGTTCTGTCTTTCAATTTCTGAAAATAAGCAAACGTGACCAGAAGGGAACAAACAGGAAGTACAACTAAATTATTAACATTCTATTTGAATTTAACTTCTTCCCGTGCAATTGTTTCTGGTCTTTCGTTTTTCTTTCTCCTAAATTTCACAAATGATCGATTTTATGCCTTTTGCAAGCTACTTCGTCAAGTTTTCCCCCCAAACCTTGGGTCTGCTACTTCTCTCGCGTTGCATTCTAAGTTAACCAAGATTATTGTGCTGTTTAACTGCAGTAGCAGTCTTATCAATAAACTATGCAAAATTCACCTTCATTTATTAGTTAATTATTTGCTGCATTGCTCACAAAATCCATTAAAAAATAATTTTCTTGCTCACGGAAGTCCGGTTTAGTCATCCCGAAAGTTCTCTAGAAGTGTTTCGAACATCATGCCACTGCCTGCGCTCCAAGCTAGCTCAATTCTACTCGACTGTAGCATTCATTCGGTCGAATTAAATAGCAAGGTGTTCCGAAACATAACACTTCCAAAAAACAACCTTTAAAAGTGTATTTATAATGCATGAATTAAAGTTCGACAGGGCATTAACCGGTAAGCCGTGCTTCTACCTTGTAGCGCGACAGCTTGTCTTGTTGCACGGCAGTGGCATGAATTGGTTCAATCTTAGTGCCTATGTCGAGCTAATGCGGATCATTTAAGTTGAGCATGCGGCAGTTGCACGACGCCTTAGAACGAGCAAATGTAAACCAACCCGAATATCTACTTAAAACTGTGTCGGGAGCATTGTGTTCGGGCATGAATTTAATTTGCTCACTGTTTACGTTAACTGAAAACCTTTTCTGACTAATTTAAGTTAAAGTTACCCGTGGAAATCTTGACACATTTTCAAGTTTCCTCATCAGACGTAGTCCAGATCAGTAGTAGTCCACCTCCGATGAGAGTAGTCATTACTCTTTTTAAACTGTGCGCTTCTACAAACTCAACCATTCTTGTTGAGTTTCTCATTTAATATCTATGAATGTTTCAATCCGTAAGAAATCAATGACAGTACACAATGCTTCAGAGTGAGCTGACGGTTGCCCTTGAGAGTTACCAATTAGTACTCTATCGTTCTTTCTACAACGTACTTACTTACCTTCACCACAGACATGCCAAGAGAAACTGAGTGACTTGAATGCAATTGCACAAGCCAATAGCAAAAACATGCCCATTGCGAAGCCTTTACGCTTTCCTTAAAAGAAAGGTCAAGTATCAAGAGAGGTAAGACCTCAGTCAGTTAATCGTGGTGAGCAGTTTGTTTCCAATGAGAAAAAGGGTGGAGTTTCCCTTAAGTGATATTTGCACAACAGCATGTAAAAAATATCTACAGGTCTCTTTATCTCCGATTCCGCGGTAAATGAGTTGCAGGTGGCTTGAGTGAATCACGCAACGTATAGAATTTCCCGAAACGGAGGGCTTTATCAGTTTTCAGATTCTCTCAATTTCTGATATTTAACAAAGTGCTTTATCACTCACGATTGAAGAACTCGTAATGCATTCACCACCTGCCGCTTGAGAAAATTAACGATTGTGACGCCGCTAATTTAGACGTAAAAGAAAAAAAAGCAAATATTTAAAAAAAAAGAAGGCAGCGCCATGAACTAAATTGTCATAAAACACAAGAGAAATGTGAAAAGCATCGATTTTTTCAAAGTTTTATTGCTTCTCCCGTTTCTTTTCTTTCTTTTTTTCAATGATTTGTCTACATTCTAAATATTCTACCGAGAATTTTATTAAGAGGAGAATTCTATGATAAAAACGGTTTCTTTTAGCGTTAAATGAACATTTTCCGTTTTGTTTCACGAAACGCACTTTGAAGACATAAAACAGGCTCGTCTAACACAGTTTTTGGCCAATCAGGGCGTGTGTATTTTCCAGACTATATTCTTGTGTTCACTCAAGCTAAATGCAAATGACATATGAAACATAATACATCAGTCAATTCCAGCTGCGCCCACCCCCCTCCCCGGGCAGCTGCGGGGCATTTGCGCACCTTGTCAGTCCCGACGTGACCCGATGGTCAGGCATTTGCCTAACCCGGGGCTACCCCCGGGCTTTTGACACGCACGTGGTTTCCGACGCTAAATCCCAGCATGGAGGATTTTATCGGAAAGGACCAGCAGTTCGGCAGATTGGCTCGTTGGCAAATTTTGACATCATACTGTCCTTTCCCGAAAAATGATTGTCAATTTTCTGATATTTGCTTTTGAGCGGTTCACTGACATAGAAAAGGACGTAATAATAAACGTTTGAAACCTGCAATTTTGTATTTAAATTATTGCTTATATAAAATATTAATTGCTATAATTCGTAATAATCTGCACATATTACCCAGTGAAGTGAAAGAAAGAAAAAAGAGCGAAATCATACCACTCTGAAATTAAACGGGCTCAAAAATAAAAATATAAACATTTTCCTAGGTTCAGTTTCTCAATTTCTGAAAATATGTAAACGTGACCAGAAGGGAACAAACAGGAAGTACAACTAAATTATTAACATTCTATTTGAATTTAACTTCTTCCCGTGCAATTGTTTCTGGTCTTTCGTTTTCTTTTTTCGAAATTTCACGAATGATCGATTTTATGCCTCTTGCAAGCTATTTCGTCAAGTTTTCCGGAAAATAATCCGTGGGTTTATTACCTCTCTCACATTGCATAACCGAGATAATTTGCTGTTTAACTGCAGTAGCAGTCTAATTAACTACGCAAAATTCACCTTCATTTATTAGTTAATTACTTCCTGCATTGCTCACAAAATCCATTAAAAAATAATTTTCTTGCTCACGGAAGTCCGGTTTAGTCATCCCGAAAAAAGTTCTGTAGAAATGTTTCAAACATCGAGCTAGCGCTGCACCAAGCTTGCTCAATTCTACTCGACTGTAGCATTCATTCGGTCGAATTAGATAGCAAGGTGTTCCAAAACATAACAGTTCCAAAAACAACCTTTAAAAATGCATTTATAATTTATGAATTGAAGTTCGACAAGGCATTAACGCAAGCCGTGCTTCTACCTTGTAGCACGACAGCTTGTCTTGTTGCACGGCAGTGGCATGAATTGGTTACAAACGTCATGCCAAATTTGGAACTTAATGTGATGATTTAAGTTGAGCATGCGGCAGTAATAAGACGACGCCTTAGAACGAGAAAATGTAAACCATCCCGAATATCTACTTAAAACTGTGTCGGGAGCATTGTGTTCGGGCATGAAATTAATTTGCTCACTGTTTACATTCATGAACTGAAAAAACTTTTCTGACTAATTTGTTTAAGTTGAAGTTACCTAAGGAAATCTTTACAAAGTTTTAACTTTGTACATCAGATAGTAGTCCACCTCCGATGAGAGCGGTCATGACTCTTTTTAAGCTGTACGCTCCTACAAACTCAACCATTCTTGTTGAGTTTCTCATTTTCTACTTAATTAAGTTTTCAATCCGTAAGAAATCACTGACAGTACACAATCAATACTACTGAGTGTGTTCACGGTTCTCCTTGGAGTTACCAATTAGTACTCTATCGTTCTTTCTACAACGTACTTACTTACCTTCACCACAGACATGCCAGGAGAAACTGAGTGACTTGAATACAATTGCACAAGCCAATAGCAAAAACATACCCATTGCAAAGCTTTTACGAAAGTTCAAGTATCAAGAGAGGTAAGATCTCAGTCAGTCGTAGTGAGCAGTTTGTTTCCACTGAGAAAAAGAGTGGAGTTTTCCTTAAGTGATATTTGCACAACAGCATGTAAAAAATATCTACAGGTCTTTTTATCTCCGATTCCACGGTAAATGAGTTGCAGGTGGCTTGAGTGTCCCATGCAACGTATAGAATTTTCCGAAACGGAGGGCTTTATCAGTTTTCAGATTCTCTCAATTTCTGATATTTAACAAAGTGCTTTATCACTCACGATTGAAGAACTCGTAATGCATTCACCACCTGCCGCTTGAGAAAATTAACGACTGTGACGCCGCTAATTTAGAGGTAAAAGAAAACAAAGCAAATATTTAAAAAGTAAGAAGGCAAAGTCATGAACTAAATTGTCATAAAACACAAGAGAAATGTGAAAAGCATCGATTTTTTGAAAGCTTTATTGCTTCACCCGTTTCTTTTCTTTCTTTTTTTCCAATGATTTGTCTACATTCTAAATATTCTACCGAGAATTTTATTAAGAGGAGAATTCTATGATAAAAACGGTTTCTTTTAGCGTTAAATTAACATTTTCAGTTTTGTTTCACGAAACGCACTTTGAAGACATAAAACAGGCTCGTCTAGCACAGTTTTTGGCCAATCAGGGCGTGCACATTTTCCAGACTATATTCTCATGTTTACTCAAGCTAAATGCAACTGACATATGAAACGTAATGCATCAGTCAATTCCAGCTGCGCCCACCCCCTCCCCGGGCAACTGCGGGGCATTTGCGCACCTTGTCAGTCCCGGCGTGGCCTGATGGTCGGGCATATGCCTAACCCGGGGCTACCGACGGGCTTTTGACACGCACGTGGGTTCTGACGCTAAATCCAAACATGAAGGATTTTATCGGAAAGGACCAGCAGTTCGGCAGATTGGCTCATCTGTCAAAGTTGAGGACTGGACAAAATTGTGGAAGTTTTCTCGATTTTATGCATTAATTTCTTCATTGCTTACCAAGGCACAAATTGAGCTATCGCGGGGAACGATCAACGTGAATTGACGTAAAAATCCTTCATTGGTCAAGATTTTATAATTTGAATTTAGTCTCGATGAGTCTAAAACTATCATGATCGTTTATTAATCAATAAAATGAGAATCAACTATCATGTGTGTGCGAATTCAATATCACTGCATAGCGGTTTTAACCTTCTTAACCAATTAGAAGATGGAGAGGCAGACCTACAGAAAGGAAAAATCGCACATTTAAATGATAACAGTGGCACTATTGCGCAATAAATGAAAACTGCTGCAGTGTGTTGATTCGGGACGTACGATCCCGGGAGTGGGGCTACTATTCTTTTCATCGTCTGGAGGGTAATTCTTTCTCTTGCTCCTCTTTTCGCACCGGCGGGAAAGGGGGGGGGGGGAGAAGGGCGAGGGGCAGTTCCAGAAGGTTCCAGATCTCAACAAAGGAACCTTTGTACGAGGGCCGCTAGCAAGCAAGCGAGTAAGCACAAAACCATAACGAGACCTCTTGAAGTTCTCACTCGGTTCGCATACGTATAAATTTCCGTAACTTCCTTACGCCTGAGTCCGAAGAAGTGACTGCACCTTTTTTATGCAGAGTATTAAAATTTTGTCTTCATTTCACCTAGCATTGACGCTGGAAAAGAGAATGCTAAACGCGACTGGGGAGGCTGGGGTACAGGTGGCAATGGCAACAATGGTCATCATGGCGGCAACAATTGTCACCATGGCGGCAACAATGGTCATCGTGGCGGCAACAATGGTCACCATGGCGGCAACAATGGTCACCATGGCGGCAACAATGGTCACCATGGCGGCAACAATGGTCACCATGGCGGTGACTCGGGTTGGCTTCAGGGGTGAGTTGAACAAACTATCCACGAAGAACTATAGATAGGAAAATCAGAAGGCCTTTTTTTCGAGAGTTCAAAGGTGTTCTCGAGCTTTGTACGTTATCGGTTTGTTTTCGTATCCAACGGAACTTTAACCCAAATGTATGTATAAATGTATAGGTAATGTTGCACACGAGACACAGGAGCCTTTAAACCCCAACATCATTGTACAAATTCTCCTTACTGGTCTCCATAGATTTTATTCAGTACTAATTGGGAGAATCTGTTTAAAAATCAAGACAATTCATGTTTGAATCATTTGCCAAATTCTTATGACCTGTATGTGTTATAATACACTGATACGATGAGGAGAAATTTGATGCTGATCACTGTTGGGGCTTAAAGGGTTACTCCCGGTTTCTGTAGCATGAAGCAACTGAGAGTATTTCTACTCCCCCCTGGATGGGATGCTAGTCCATCCCAGGGTTACCCCCAGCAGTATGTCGCCGGTACCCATTTATACACCTGGGTGGAGAGAGACAATGTGGGGTAAAGTTTCTAGTCTAAGGAAACAACACGATGGCAGGAAGCACCGACCTTTAGTTCTTCAGAAAATGGAGTTAAGCACCGGTTGTGTTAGCATTAGCTTGTTCAGTGAAGTATTGACGTTGAAAATGAAAATGATACGGGCATTTGATTTGCACTTTGACGGAAAGACCCTCAAGCGACTTATACGTCTTTTTCTTACTTTGCACAGGCATCGTACCTAATTTATTTATTTATTTATTTTATTTTTAGGCCAGAGGAGACACTATAAAGACCATACACAAGCCATACTCAAATACTGAATACAAATTAGCCTATTCGCTCTACTTGCAGACCCTTAATTATGGTCTTTTGAATAAGTGTAAACTAGGAAAGGTATTTTAATCACTCCGGCAGCAAATAAACATGAAAATGATCATACTGATCTAGTACTTACTGTTTATCTGTGTCAGCTGTCAACATTTATGGTCATCAAGCTAGTAATAAATGCCAGAGTGCAAGTGAAATCGCAGTTGATTTTTGTCGTTTGTTGCGCGGAGCCACGATGCACTCGATTCAATGTGGCGTAAGAGCAACAGTGGGTTTCATTGCATTGCTGGTGTATTGTTCAACACTGTGCTGGGACTTGCTGGGTCTATACTACCACCAACACCACCCATTAACTACCCGCAATGTTGGGTATTGTTAAGCGCACGTGCATGGGCCTTTATCGTGAGCCTAACCGTGTCACAGTGGTTACCAACGACACGCGCCCCAACGCACTTCAGCCCGACAACCTTTAGGGAACGGCACTTCTTGACTTTGGCACTCGGGCCCACAGTTTTGGTCCGCCATCTGTTCCGTTTACACGACAAAATTACGGAGGCCCTAAGTTTGTGATGGGTACGCTTAAAATTAGAAACGGCACCTCCAAGTAACTGAGAACGTCAGTCAATTTGACAGCGGTAAACCACTACGTCATGTAATTTCGTTCTTCGCAAATGTTGTTAAAAGGAGTGACGGGCCTGCGCGACTCCCACGCGCGTGTTTCAGCCTTTTACCGCCTTTTACCCTTCATTAGCTGAAAATAAATTTTCGTTTTAATTCATAAAAAATCACTAACCTTTATGGATTTCATTTTCGTCAAGGAATTTTTATTTTAGGTATTCGTTGCTTCATCAGTAAGGAAAACGTGTAAAGTGAAATTCAACAACATTTTGAGATTTTCATTTTCATGTTGTAGATAGTCTATAGCGTCTTTAGAAAATCAATAACACGTATTGTATCATCGTTAGCATTAAGGGAATTTCATTTAAAGCTGTTATAAATTCATTTTACAGTGTATTTGGAACGAACAAAAAAGACCAAACATGCACATGCACACTGTAGATGTACAAACAACAGCGTTCTTAGTAGACACGCTACGGGGACAAAGCGAGTGCCGAATGAAGACTGTCTGGGAAAGAACTGTGTCCAAAAATAAGACTATACATGTATGTACTAAGAAGATTTCGTGGCTGAAGTTAAGCGTAAACAGGAGTTCAGTTTGCCGGAGGCACTGCTCGAATGACATATCATGCAAACGTTAGTCACGATGTTAAAAACAAATTTACCAGTATTTTTGTGATAATAATAAATGAAATTTCCTACACGTAAACGACGTTAATGATTTTCTGAAGAGGCTAAAGAGTATGCATAACTTGAAAATGAAAATCTCAAAACAATACTGTATTTCTTTTCACATTTTTTCCACACTAATGAAGCAACGATTACCTAAAATGAAAATTATTTCACGAAAATGAAATTCAACAAATGTTATGAAAATTTTCTAAACGAAACTGAAAATTTATTTTCTGCTAATGAAGGTCAAAAGGTGTAAAATGGCTCAAAATTTAAGCTTAAATTTTAAGCCAGTTTTGATTTGTGCTATTAAACGTGTTCCTTTTTTTAGTGTTCAAAAGAGTGACGGGCCTGCGTGACTCCTACGCGTGCGTTTTAGGCTTGCCAGAGTTGTGCTCTCACGAGTAAATCTTTAAGGGAAAGCCCTCTTTGTACGACATAAGGGGCTGTTCCCTGAAATGTTGTTAAGCAATGGTTGATGTGTTATGAAATGCCAGCTGTTCATGAGTACTGGTCAAGTTAGACCCTGCTGGGTGATGTCGCGTTACCGAAAAGGCAAGAATCTTTTTTTTTTGTCGGAGGGCTTGATTTCTGTCTTCAAAAGCAACTTCTGAGCGGGTTGCTTGAATATAGTTCTCTGGGTGTCCTCTCTCAAGGAGATGTGTTTTGAAGTTTGTGATGTTCTCTTCAAATAATGTTTCAGAAGAGTTGGTTCTAAGTAGTTTCAGTGGGCTTAAAGTGGGTGCATACATCTGACACCGACACAGTTTTAAATGACCAAGAAGTTTGTTTCTGTTTCGAATACTTCAGCCGTAAACTTGATAGTTTGATGGTGTTTGGTAGCTTCTTCAATGAACTGTGTGATCTTTTCTCTGGTTGTGCTCTAGAGGGAGCAGATGTCGTCAATGAATCTTTTCCAGACGAGCGGTTTTAAAGCGCTTTGATTTAAGATCTCTGTTTCTACCTTAGCCATGAAAATATTTGTGAAAGCCGACATTTTATAAAACAGCAACCATTGCTTAACGACATTTTCAAGGAACCGCCCCTACTATCGTCCAAAAGAGGGTGTTCCCTTACAGATATACTCGCGAGAGCAAAACTCTAGAAAGCCTAAAACACGCGCGTATGAGTCACGCAGGCCCGTCACTGTTTTAAACATTTTAAAAAGAGGATCAAGTTTTAATACTTTAAAGCCATTTTAAAATGCTAACACACGCCCGTGGGAGTCGCGCAGGCCCGTCACTCCTTGTTACAAAAACTGTCCCCACCTTCCCCCCCCCCCCCCCTCATAGATCTAGAAGAGTTTCCGTTGCTTTGGGAGCCCAATTTATACCGCACGACCACGCTGTTTTTTTCGGACGCCATCTTGGGAAGCACTGGGAATATCGCGCATGCTCGATAGAAATTATTTCCATTCCTTCCAAAAGAATCACCGAGAAACGGTCGAGTAACCATTCAAATTCGGGCACGGCACTCCAAACAGGCGAGCCGAGACTACCTGTTTCAGGAGTGCTTGGCCCGCCTGATTTTTTTGGCATCCGTGCCCATAAAATATGCATTTACACGACTCCATTCAGGAGTGCCGTGCCGTAAATTAGCGACCGGCGTGCCAAAATTTGGGGTTGCCGTGCCCAAAACGCTTGTCGTGTAAATCGGGTTTTCATTTCAAACGCTTCAACGTGTGTTTTAGTTGATGTTTAAAATTCCCACAGGATTCCAGGGGAACAAAGCAATGATTAATTGATTGCGCGCGTTTTTCAAGCCCTTGGCACTGGCTGCATGTTTGTTTTAATCCAGTTCCGAGTAGTTCATTGCTTATTTTTTGCTGTAATGTTTTGATTGACCAGAACTGGTTTACACTGTAACTTAAAGAAAGTTATCTCAAAACTATTTTTACGCTCTCATTATTGCTTTATTTCTTAATTTATTCCTTTTTTATTTATTTACTTATGTATGAACTCTCACTTTCGGATTTTGGTTCTAAGAAGGCCAATAAAAAACCATTTCAGAAGTACTGTCCTATGTAGTATTCATTCACTTTATTTACGTATATATCTATCTATTTATTTATTTATTTATTTATTTATTTATTTCCTATTGTTTTTTTTTAACGTGAAGCCAGTTTGTTGTTTGTTTCAACTCTTTTTTCTTGGTGGCTGCTCGATTAGTTTTCAACCCGCTTGATTAATTTTTGCTCCAAGCAAAAACGTCCCTCACGTCTTCATCGGAAATCGCTCTCTCAACCACTATAAGTTCCCTCAGGTAGCCGTGCAAGGTATCTTTTTTCCCACTGTCTCGTTTAAGCCCAATGTCGTACACACTGTGGTTAGTTGGGTTCAGATCTATCGTCTTAGTCGGATCTGTAACTTGTTGCATGCCTTTTCGGGTTCCATTACTGAAGAGTTTTCCAGTTCGGTTCTCGCGACTCCACGTGAATGCCACGTGGGTCCACTGGCCAATGGTTACTTTTCTGATCAAGGCAAAACAAAGTTCAAGGCAATCAGTGAAAGGTGATTGGCCCAAGCTCTCAGAAGCACTGTTTGCGTAGCTAAATAGTTGCTTACTTTCCAACAGCTTTATGAGATGAATCTCGCAACTCCACTCTGGCCCCAGGGGGGCTACTCAATAAAGTTTTGTACGGGGAAGCTCCGCCCGGAGGTTCAAACTCTTATCCTTTAATATACTAATTTTTACCAAAAAGATACCCCTTTCATATCCTCAAGGACAAACCAAAACAATAGAATTTCCTGTAATGGCCACGTTTTCCCCGGGTTTTCAGTCGTTCTGATTCGGTTGCATAGTCATTTCTGCCAAAATGTGGCACCCTTTGATATACTTCGCTTTAGCCACCATTTCTTCCTCTTTGCAGCTGATTTTGTGACCCTCTCGTATACTGAAATGGCGATTTTTCCTATCCTTTTATATACTGCGAGCTTACAAAGGTACCCCTTTCGGGCGGAGCCTCTCCGTATAGGTAACTCGATGCAAGGACCACTTGGACAAACAGTAGCGAGGTGAAGCCGGATCTTGGTGTAGATCAGGATCAGCAATGTTGAATAGCTTTTACAGCCCCTGATGAAGGTGAGTTTTGTCTCACCGAAATATTGGGCAATAAAATTATTACCCTTCTTAGCTGTCCGATCAGCCTTGCAATTGGTTTTTTGTCCTCCCCGTATAGCCCACTACAGGGAGTATTCCCCCAGGGACCCTGGCCAATACTCTTTCTCTCGATCCCGTTAATCATAGCCTTAGAGTGTCCTTAAACAGATAATACGGACCTCAGTGGGATACGTGGTTACAAATACATTTCTCCGCAAAGAACTACATAACCTGTGAATTACGGGGTTCAATTTCAGGCTTGGTGGGGAAGGGGCGGGGATGTTTAGGCCTCTTACATGGAGCGTTTATTTTGTTTACTTAACCTTTAAATGTACCTTTCCGACGCCTTTTTATCGGGAAGGCAAAAATGTCCGAAATTACTGTATTTGTGTGGGGAATCGAATGTCAAATAATTTTCTCTGCATTTTCACTTTTTCGATACATTTGACTGTAATTTAGAAGGAAACTGAAAAGGTGACTGGACACTTTCTACGTTAACTATACTCTCAAATTATACCCGTACAATCCGCGGTTTACACTTACAAATATTTCTAAATTCCAATTTGACGACTATTATTGACATGGGTGCCAATAAAAATATTTCAGTTTCTCACGTGTTTCCCAACCGAAAAATGGAGTCCGAAGCCTCGACAGCTCCAGTTCTTCCATACGTTTAATAAGCTGTTTGTAGTCTTAAGTGCCTCTAGCTAGACGCGTTGGCTCGTAGCTCAAAATTAGAAATCTTGATCTTACCCTCCGCAAAAGGCAACGATGCCGTTATAATCCTTGTTGCTAGGTGGAAATCCGCGAAGATCTGTGCAAAATCTTTGATCATATATGTAGAGCCTAAACTGGAAGGGTTCAGACCAATCAGAGTAAATGTTGCGAGTTCCAGGAGGCCTTAAGACTTGTACCCAGCACAGGATACTGAAGCTGATGGTTTGGATTGGGACTGCTGGGGTTTCTGCATAGGAATGACTCCCATTCAGGTGAAGAACTTTTCTGCCATCGACATTTTTGTAGGAGGCTCCGTGCAACCTGGTTAATAAACCGACAAGATGTAGATTACATATAATATGTTACTATGATCTCTTGTTGCTCTTGCCCAGCAGTCAGGGTCTCAAAGAAGGGGGGAGGGAGGGGGGCTTTGAACCCTGGAGCCCCGAAATTTTTGCCGTGCATCCCGCAGTCCAAAGGCTTTTTCTACATGGAGTCCGGTCAAACAAAACGATACTGGCTAAATGGAGCCCTAGAGCCCACAGTTTATAGCCCTGAGCCCTGGAACCCTGAGAAGTAGGCCCTTGATACACGTTTCCTGAAGAAATTTGTAATCCATCTAAACACGGCTAAATATCTAAGCCTATTTATTGGTAGTTATTTCCTGTTGTTTAATAACGCTATTTTCAGCTGCTTTACTTTCCTGGATGCAGTTGTCGCTAGATATCATAGATTGACCTTGTTTAGTTACTTTAGCGAGGTCAATAGTGCATAAGCCTAGTTCAAACGTCAAACTTTTTATTGTGCCAAACTACGTCCTGGTGCATTTCTTTGCCCTTCTCCACAAGACATTCTAAATGGCCAATTTTAGGTTTTTTTAGAGGACGTGAACAGACGACGGTGCTTTGAAATCTACACTGAAGAAATCACCTTGAGGTAGGACAATTTATTACATAATATAGCCTGATGCTGGACGTCGACGAGGAAAAATGGCTTCCACGCTCGTAGACAGGGAATTTGCGTCAGCAGCGATAGACTTTGGGAAACCTTTCCTATAGAAATTGTATTGGCCCATCTTCAGTCTTATCAGAGCGCCTCCCTTTTATAAGCGTTTTAGAAAAACAAAATTTGGAAGAATAAACAACTTTTAATTATTAGATTGATATACTGCTTTTAGAATCCTTATCGTCATCATCATCCTCTGCGCAATGTTGGTCTTAAGTAATGGTATTGTCCTGGATAGCAAGCCAATTCCTTCGGCCTTACGTATCCATTACTTTCTTGACATTGGACGTGTTCAAGCCCTCTGTACTAAAACCGTGCTACATTCAAACTCATTTATCGTCATCATCATCATCATCATCATCATCATCATCATCATCATCATCATCATCGTTATATAGCACATTCAAAGTTCAAAGTTTATTCTTCAATTTTATAAGTAAGATAAAAAGGATTACACTATCCCGCAAATAGCAGTAGCTAGTCTGGGCGGGTAGTGTTTACATTAGTATAGAACGAAAGAAGTCAAAGAAATTACAGAAAGCAAGTAAAGAAATTACAGAAAGCAAGTCAAATAATTAACAAAGAAATATATATACATATGTGAAAAAAGAAAGAATAAATTCTTTATATATTTTAATTACTGTTAGTAATGAGCGAACGAAAGCTTGGTATTTTTTTAATTAAGGTGTGAACATCAACATAATTCTCCTCGTGTTCTATATGCTGCAGTAAAGTTTGCTGAAGACATTTTTTGAAGGAAGTTTTGTTTTTCGTTCGGGAATCCGGGAGTCCGTTCCATATTTTGCATCCGATGCGTGAAAGCGAGTGGCTCTGTTGTTTTAGTCTTGAATGTTTTATGTAGAATCTGCCAGCTGATGCGGATCTAGTATTATAGGAATGAACAGATTCTGTGCGAGTAAAAAGATCTAACAATTTCGAAGGAACAGTTTTACAGTTTATGTCATGCATTAAGAAAGACATAGATTTATAATAAAGCATATCCACAGGAAGAATATTTGCACGTACGAATAATGGAATGGCATGCTCTCTCTTATTTTCCAAAAAAATCAAACGCAGAGCTCGTTTCTGAAGGGTTAGAATTCTTTTAAGATTCGTTTTTGTAGTTTGGCCCCAGACCGACAACCCATAGGAAATATAGGGATGGATTAAGGAACGATAAATATCTAGAATAATGGAAGTCGGTATAAAGTGTCTCAGCCGTGATATAATCCCAATAGTTTTACTTATTTTTAGTGCAATGTAGTCTATGTGATGTTTCCAGGAAAGGTTATCGTCAATTAACACACCAAGATACTTGACAAAATTTTTCCGTTCAAGATTTTTAAGCGTTTTATGTTCATTGCCAAACACCTTAAGATGACGTGATGCAAAGCTATCTGTTGTAATTTACCTCACTGAAGAGTCTGTCCCATCAAGTGCCCAGTGAAAGAATGATCCTTTGAAAGATAAATCATCAAGTTACTTCTCTATGTAGACAACGCAAAAATGATGTAGTTCCAATAATAACTTCTGATAGCGAAACCAAACAAAAAGGGTGCGAGGGTCTGGGGCACCAAGCTGCTAAAACCCGAAAGCGAATAAAAAGAGTCATTAGGGATATTAAGAACCGGCGTTCTCGAACCACGGACGGCAACCGGAAGATTGACATTTTCCTTTTGACCCATTCTGATGCCAACACGTCCATAGGGAAAAGCTGCTAGATACGAAAACAAGACTGGAGTTTTTCAGCCTGAGGTGGGGAGCAAAAACATGCCAACAAGGTGAACATTCAACATCCGATCGACGTCCATTGCTCAAGAACGTCTGTGCTTATCTTCCTTAACGACTCTTACCATTCGCTTTTGGGTTTTAGCCGCTTTGAGACCCAGACCCACACACCCTATCTAGCTTTTGGACCAAATGACTTTCACCATACGTAATAAAAGACAATGGTTAGGAAACCCCACATTGATTTCTTTGCTTTCTCTCTATTTATAGCCTTGCCTGTGCACAAATGGCAGTAGGTATTGAACTGTGTTTGAGCACCTATCCAACAGAACTATTTCTATTAAGTTATTCGCCATAGTGTGTAAACACAACAAAAGAGATTGAGCAAGGTTGTGGTAGTTTCAACATAAATTGCGGCGCCTTTGTTATGGCCTTTAAAACGTGCAAGGTGTCAACTAGTCCCACTACATATATCGGATTCTGCGGTTGCCGTGTGCTACTGAACTTAAAGTTAAAAAAAACTTTTACGAACAATTTTCACCTGCATTTGGAAAACGCCTGGTGAGAATGATGTATAACTTATTACTGGTATCTGCATGCCGTCCAGATATTAACGTTATCTTTTGCTCCTATGAGAACGTTCCGTACCTATATATTTACACTGGACTCCATCTCCGATGGAATCATTTTTGCACGCACATGTGTAACTTCCTACTATGTCGGTGCACGTGGCATTCACGTGACAACTGGGACTTCCGGTTGTACACTCATCCACATCTGTGAGAACAAACAAACATTTATTTAATAGATTATTGTCTTTGGCACTGAATGTTTGAAATGGTATAAGTATCATTCCTCTGCATCTAATAAATCGATTATGGCATAACTTATGGCATAATGTTTGAAATGGTATAAGTATCATTCCTCTGCATCTAATAAATCGATTATGGCATAACTTGAGGATTTTTTTTAGTATGTAAGCAAAAGTTTACTTATAAACCTACGAAAACAAAACAACCCCTAAAACAAAAAAGGAGACAAGGAACTTAAAATCGTCGAAGGCATTTTCTTTTCACAAGCTTCAACCGTCAGTTTAATAAACGAAAACTTAGTTGCATAGTTGTACAATTTCAATTTCCCCTTCACCTATAGTGATATGCTCACTGATTAACTACTTAGAAACATTCTTTATTTTAAAAGCCAGAGGAGATGTTGAACGACCTGAAATATCGCCGCAAAAACTGCTGAAAACAAACATAAGATAACAACGCTAATAAAACTTCGACTGAAAAGCAGAAAGCCACTCACTTGTTCTGTGCATCTACGTTAAGCCGCGTTCACAGTAGAGCCGAAACATGTATGTCGCCGGTTTAAAGATTTATGTCTTTGATCAAATTCTCCTACAACTGTTCAAATCCCCTGTCAGTGATGACCGAATAAATGTCAAAATGGTAGTCACAATAGCATCCTTAAATTCCTCAAATTTCTTACATTAAATGTAAAAACTGTTTGTATTTTCAGAACCCTGTTAAAATTTTGTACAGTATGTATAAGCTTTGATAATTCCCCCTGTGTTGACGTTGTGTTGTTGGCGGGGGCCCCGCCAACAACACAACGTCAACACAGCTTGTTTTTGGCCACGAAAGAAGTTTATATCTAGACCTGAGGAAATGAGAACAGGATACATCAAGAGGATCGAGGAATAAACCTCTATCACCACACCCGCTATAAATATCGCTGAACTTGGGTGGGTGGGAAAGAAAACGACGAAAGCGAAAACGGCATACGTGCATACCATAGGAACGCGTAAGGGAAACTGAAACCTAACAACGAAGTAACCTTTGATCCTTTGATCAGAGGTGTGTCGTGTGGCAGCTAGCAATTAATCTCTTTGCGCGAGAGTGTCCAAAGAGGGGCAATTGTATAGTATTTGGGTTGAGATTTGTCATCACTGTACCGTCAAAAGCCATATTAGGGAACTTAAGCAACCACGACGGCAACGCCAAAGAGAACGTCACTTTAAAAATGACTCCCATTTATTTCAAACTTCTTCGCGATAGTTTCAACTCGTTCAACCTGTCTAATGTAGCCGAACAATCCGGAAGCTGACTCTGTCAGGACGGCGTAACGGTTCAGGTAGAAAAACGAAAATTCACTGTCGTGTGTCCACGTTCTACATAAAACTTTGAATTTGGTCATTTCACGTTGTTGTTTTGCAGAGGAAGGCAAAGAAATGTACCAAAATCTGTATTGCACGTGCAAAGTCGTTGTTTTGCTAATTAAACCTTTTGTTTTGTGACGTTCTCTTCAGCCGTCGCCGTCGTGCTTGCTTAAGTTCCCTATTTTTTAACCGTCAACCGTCAAAAATACTACCCCCATCAAGCTTTCATACAACAAAGCTGCATTTATTCATGTTAGCTGCATTTATTCATGTTGGATGAATAAATGCCGTTTGAACCGGAGCTTATAACATATCTATCGTAGAACACATTCCTTTGCTCTTTGTTGAAGGTTCTTTCTCCTGTTATTAATTCGCATACCTCTCTCGCAGTTTCCCATCTCTTGCCAATGAGCGGGACAAACACAACGCAACGTTCCTTGTTGATTGGGTAAACAAGACGAGGTAGGAGGACAAGAAATACCTCCGCAAAAACTCTGTCGAAAACAAACAGAGGTATTCATAACAATGCTAATGAAACTTCAACTACAATACAGCAAGCCACTCACTTGTTCTGAGAACCGAAACATGTAAACAACACACATATTTAAATGAACACCTATTTTCCTAAACATGTTTGCAATAGCGTTGTTCATATAAGGCGTCCGCTTTTAACACGTTTAATACCTTCAAACACCTATCTGATAGGCAATGTTTTACGCATTCAAATTGCGATGGCGTTTTTGCCCTTGAAGACCCAGTTTCACTGGCATGCAGTCACATTGTCCTCACTTTTCTCCATGTTTTGTTATAGTATTAAGTTGGAGAAATTGCTTCAACACATCGGTCCTGTACGTTTGATTAGATAGTGATATTGTATGGCGAAACCAGGTGCTTTTTGCTATTGAGTCATCCTCTCTTGGTTAAAGGGTTAAGAAAGGATCAAGAAAGTGTTACAAACTTACTGCCGTTCCATGATACGAGAATCCTTTCCTGAGAACAAGATCTCCTGGATGTTGATAACGATCCGAATCACTGAGCTCACAAAGCAGTTTGGTTCCATTCTTCTCCGTTCCAAGATTGTATGATAAGCAGGACGTCTCTAAATAACACTGAAGCTGGCATTGCTTGCCTTCATCAACCGATGTTGATTGTATCACGTGATCTTTTAAACACATGCCTGTCTCGGGTTCAAGAAACTCTAGAATCCTGCACGTCGCTGAAGATAGAAACAAACAAATTCAATAACTGCCAGTAACCCGGCTTTGTTTTTCTTTTTACGGCAACTAATGATTAAACTTCATAAAAATGACGATATTTTGCCGGCCCATTTCTATTACATTTTGCCAAAAAAGGGGGTCTTAATGGGTGGGGGCTTTTACGGTTAACGGTTACAATTTTGGCTTTTTTTTACGGCTAACGGTTAATTTTTTTCCTTTGTGGTTAACAGAAATATTAGAAATTAATTTCCATCGTTTTCAAGGGTTAAAAATTAATTTCCATTGTGGTGATACACATTCAAGGTCTTAGGTTTATTCCGGGAGGAAAAAAAACAATTAATTATCATAAGAATTGAAATTTTGCTTTTCTTTTGGTACAAGGGCAGAATGCGTAGCCGTTGTAACCTCGTTAGCCACAAGACGAGACAAATAAATAGTCGTAACAAGAGATCTTGATACTTTGAAAATGACAAACGTAACCGTGGCTACAAAAATTCTTTTACGGTCATCTTCTTTTACGACTAACGGTTAAAATGTTTCGATTTTTACGCCTAACGGCCAAATATTTGGTCGTTTTACGGCTAACGGTTAACGCCATTGAGACCCTCAAAAAATGCTCTTGGAAAGAACAGTTCAGTTCAAGAATAAAACGTTACCCCTAATATTTTTGATGTGATTGATTAGCCCTGCAAATTTTGACGGTATGTTGTTTTCGTCGTGTCCTTTTCTGAAATATGATCATCATATTTGCTTTTGAGCGGTTCACTGACATAAAAATAGATATCGTTTGAAACCCGCAGTTTTATAGCGGAGCCAGCGCGCTAGCGCTTCAGCGGAGCTCCATTGCTAAGGAAATTTGGTAACCTATCAAGCCAAGAAATTTTGGTAGTGACGTAATAGTCACGTGACCGTCCGTACGTACGTACGTACGTACGCCCGTCCGTCCGTCCGTCCGCACCACAGGGTTCCCAATACACTTCATACACTGGATAAAACCCTGTGCTGAATCCCAGGTGTTTTTGGCGCGAAATCGCATGTTGACCCGCGTTGTAGCAAAACAAGCAAAGACAACAAAAGTCATAAACAAATTTGTTCATGGAAAAAAGTTCAAAAGAATACTCAGTTGTCTTCTTGGTGGAAGGGGAAAAGTTCAATTTAGGCGAAAAAAATTAGGCGACAAAGTTCAGGCGAAAAGTTCAAATTTGCTGCGTCGGTTCTGTTCGAACTCGGTCGGCACACCGCTTGAGTTCGCAGCTTTTCGCAGCGGTTTCGACGCCAAATATAGCAGAACTAGTGCTTTTTGGTTTTTTCTGTCCACAACCATGGTTTTTACGGCGTTCCCAACACATTTTGCCAGGAAAAACACCAGCATTTTCATGCTGATAGGCAGCTTGTCACGAAGAAAGAAATAACTATTAGAATTAACTTGCAAACTGTCAAGGAACATTCATGGCCAAGTGGACCAATATCCAACTTCATACGCTGACGACCCGGGTTCGACTCTCGAACGACTTGAACGAGAGTATTTTCACAAATTAATAACTGTCAGCAATAAACAAACAAACAAACAAACAAACAAAACAAAACTGGGGGCTCCGCTTTTAGGCTTGGCTAAATCTATATATTATTTAAATTAGAGTTAATAAATTATTAATTGCTATAATTCGTAATAATCGGAACGTATCACCCACTGAAGTGAAAGACCGAGACAGCCGGAGGAGCAACTCTGAAATAAACTGGCACAAGCATAAAAATGTAAACATTTATTCTCACTAGCTGTTTCTGAGTTCTGTTTAGCTGCTTCGGCCGTAAGGCAGTAAGCAAGCCTCAATTTCTGAAAATAAGCAAACTTGACAAGAAAGGAACAAACAGGAAATACAACGAAATTATCGACATCCTATTTGAATTTAACTTCTTACCGGTCAATTGTTTCTTGTCTTTCCCTTTTCTTGGTCTTTCTTCGAAATTTCACAAATGATCGGTTTTATGCCTTTTGCAAGCTACTTCGTCAAGTTTTCGCAAACAAACGTTGGTTTACTACTTCTCTCGTGTTGCATTCTAAGTTAACCAAGAATGCTGTTTGACAGCAGTAACAGCCTAATCAATAAACTACGCAAAATTCACCTTCATTCGTTAGTTAATAACTTGCTGCATTGCTCGCGAAAGCCATTGACAAAATAATTTTCTTGCTAAAACGGCAGCCCGGTTTAGTCATCCCGAAAGTTCTCTTGGGAATGTTTCGATTCTCGATTCTACTCGACTGTAGCATCCAATCAGTCGAATTAAACAGCAAGCTGTTGCAAGGCATAACACTTCTAAAAAACACAACCTTTAAAAATTTATCTTATAATTTATGAATTTAAGTTCAACAAGGCATTAGCACAAGTCGTGCTTGTCGGGTTATATAGCTGTGGCACGAATTGGACTTAGACGTCATGCCAATGTCAAACTTAGGGCATGCGGCAGACGACGTCTGAAATGGGCCTTAGAACGAGCAATTGAAGACCATCCCAAAGGATGTTACTAAAACGGGGAATGGGGAATGGGGAATGGGGAATGGGGAATGGGGAATGGGGAATGGGGAATGGGGAATGGGGAATGGGGAATGGGGAATGGGGAATAGTGGTCAGCGGTAATGTCTAAAAAAAATTGGACTTTGCGCCGTACGGCAAAGAGACGAGGACTGGATGTGGTAAGCGAAAGATGGAAGGTAAGAATATTTATCTGTCAGTTTTTCCCGAGTTTTTGGAATTATTGAGTTTCTGTTTATCAGAAGTAATCAAAACTGTTGATCTGCAGGTAATGTGAGTGACGATAATGTTATGGATCACGAGGTTTATATCGTTTATCGACAGGTTGGTGTAAAAAGATTCGTATCACTTTGAGTACAGTCGCTTCGAGTGTTATTATCAAAACTAAGAGTAAATGTTTTGTGTATTTTGACGTTTTAGCGACGAAGCAGCGACAGAAAATGATTCTATGTTGCAAATGACGAAAATGAATCGTTGTTTAAGGTATGAAAACGCAGAATACGCCTTGAAAATTTAAACCGAGCGCTGCTTAACTGTTAGCACTTGCCATCGAATTTTGAATTGACTTGAATGGCGTTCATATTTGAGTTACAGAGTCGTTACAATTTAGATTCATTTATCAGTGGTTTGCAGAAAGAGCTGAGTGAAGTGACTAGAATATTGAGCTATTCTCCATGCTTCTTCTCTGGGGTATTTTCTTTTTAATTGAAGAACAGCTTAATATTGCAGTCACTTCACTCAGTTCTTTCTGCAAACCACTGATAAATGAATCTAAATTATAACGACTCTGTAACTCAAATATGAACGCCATTCAAGTCAATTCAAAATTCGATGGCAAGTGCAAACAGTTAAGCAGCGCTCGGTTTAAATTTTCAAGCCGTATTCTACGTTATCGTACCTTAAACAAAGATTCATTTTCGCCAGTTGCAAACATAGAGTCATCCTCCGTCACTGGTTCGTCGCTAAAACATCAAAATACAGAGAACATTTCAGTTACACTCGAAGCGACTGTACTCAAAGTGATACGAATCTTTTTACGCCAACCCGTCGATAACGATACCCTCGTGATCCTTAACATTATTGTCACTCTTATTACCTGCAAATCAATAGTTTTGGTTAATTTTAATGAACAGAAACTCAGTAATTCCAAAAACTCAGGAAAAACTGACAGATAAACATTCTTACCTTTCATCTTTCGCTTACCGTGTGCAGTCCTCCTCTCTTTGCCGTACTGCGCAGACTCAAACTTACTTTTTTAGGTGTTACCGCTGACCACTATTTCTCATTCCCCATTCCCGATTCCCGATTCCCGATTCCCGATTCCCGATTCCCGATTCCCGATTCCCGATTCCCGATTCCCGATTCCCGATTCCCGATTCCCGATTCCCGATTCCCGATTCCCGATTCCCGATTCCCGATTCCCGATTCCCCATTCCCCATTCCCCGTTTTAGTAACATCCCCATCCCAAATATCTACTTAAAACTGTGTAAGGAGCATTGTGTTCGGACGTTTAAGGAGGCTCGCAACAGTTTTTTTGGCCTTGGAGTGTATCTTTTGAAGTCAAAATTTCGCATAGAAGATAAACTTCGATTTTCTTGATACTACACCACCTTTTCAACAAATGATCAAAGATTATTTTCTCACTGGTTTCCTAGCAACAGCTGTCACCATAGCAACGGTAATGGACAACCCCTCATTTTAAATAATGTCGAATATCTCGAAAACTAGTCAGACACTTTTTGACGAAACTTGAACTATTTGAACTACTCAATCTACACAACTTGTATGCGAAATTAGGGAAAAATCTGTAAGAGCGTTTTCACGTAAATCATGATTTATTTTCTACGGGCTGATTTTGGTCATTCCTGCAATTTTCTCCAATATTTCAAGAAAGATAAGACTTAACACTTTCTCTTTTCAGCTGAAGGATCTTTTATGATATCAAAACATTCTTAATGTACATTGAGCTTCCTGGGTGGCTGCGATTTTAAGATATTTATATTTAAAAACTGCTAAAATGCAGCACAAATCAGCCAAAAAGTCCGTAATTTGCATAAATAGAAATATTTCTAAACTGCTCTTACAGATTTTTCTCTTGAATTGATTGACGTTAGAATAATAATTCTTTTTGATGTTCCAGTTAGTTTTAGGCTGAATAAACATTTCTGTTATTAGATAAGAAGGCTGAATCTCGGTCACGTTTCAGTCGTCATTAGCTTTCAACGAGCAACAGTATTATTTTGTTTTTCCCGGTCTATTTCACCGTTATTCACGTGCAATGAATATTTATACACGCTACGCTTGTGTCCTCTCGTGCATTTACAATTCCTTCTGATAATAATAAAAAATTTTCGTCTTCCGAGCTTCTTCCTGGAGACCCTTTGCCATTATTCTTTAAATACTGACTGACGTTTTAGCTTTTTTAAATTAGGGATTGCATACATGTTAACGGCCACGATGGCATTACACTGGGGCCGAAAAATGACGAGAAACAAGCACAGAAGACGAATATTTTTTTTATTATGAGAGGGAATTATAAACGCACGAGAGGACACAAGCGCAGCGTGTATTAATATTCACTGCACGTGAATAACCGTGAAATAGACCAGGAAAAACGAAATAAAACTGTTACTCGCTGAAAGTTTATAACGACTGAAACTTGACCAAGATTCAGCCTTCTTATCTAATAACAGAAATGTTTATTCAGCCTAAAACTTGCTGGAACATCAAAAAAAATTATTATTCTAACGTCAATCAATTTAAGAGAAAAATCTGTAAGGGCAGGTTAGAAATATTTCTATTTCTGCAAATTACGGACTTTTTGGCTGATTTGTGCTGGAATTTAGCAGTTTTTAAATATAAATATCTTAAAATCGCAGCCACCTAGGAAGCTCAATGTACATTAAGAATATTTTGATATCATAAAAGATCCTTCAACTGAGAAGAGAAAGTGTTAAGTTTTATCTTTCTTGAAATATTGGAGAAAATTACAGGAATGGCCAAAATCAGCCCGTAAAAAATAAATCACGATTTACGTGAAAACGCTCTTACAGATTTTTCTCTAATTTCGCGTACAAGTTGTGTAGGTTGAGTAGTTCAAATAGTTCAAGTTTCGTCATAAAGTGTCTGACTAGTTTTCGAGATATTCGACATTATTTAAAATGAGGGGTTGTCCATTACCGTTGCTATGGTGACAGCTGTTGCTAGGAAACCAGTGAGAAAATAAACTTTGATCATATTTTGAAAAGGTGGTGTAGTATCAAGGAAATCGAGGTTTATCTTCTATGCGAAATTTTGACTTCAAAAGATACACTCCAAGGCCAAAAAAACTGTTGCGAGCCTCCTTAATTTGCTCACTGTTTGTATTAATGGAACAAATTTTTTTTGACTTATTTGTTACGTGCAACTTACCTAAGGACATTTTGACACCTATTCAAGTTTGCCCATCAGACTGAAATCCATTTTTTGTTGAGTCCCTCATTATTTACTTACGTTTTCAAGCCTTAAGAAATCAATGCCGGTACACAGTGTCCCTGAAGAGTATTCACGGTTGCCGTTGTGAGCAACCAATTAGGCCACTATCTTTCTTTTTACGTCGTACTTGCTTACCTTCACCACAGACGTGCCAGGAGCAAAATAACTTGAATGCAATTGCACAAGCCAGTAGCAAAAACATGCCCATTGCGAAGCTTTTACGCTTTACTTAAAAGAAAAGTGAAGTATCAAGCTAATTCTAAGGTAAGACCTCAGTCAGATAACTGTAGTTTGCAGTCTGTTTTCACTGAGAAAAAGAGTCGAGTTTCCTTTAAGTGATATTTGCACAACAGCATGTGAAAAATATCTGCAGGTCTTTTTATCTCCGATTCCACAAGTAGATGAGTTGCAGGTGGCTTAAGTGTACCACGCAACGAATAGAATTTCCCGAAACGGAGGGCTTGATTGGTTTTCAGATTCTCTCACTTTATATTTAACAAAGTGCTTTATCACTTTAAAGAACTTGTAATGCATTTACCACCTGCCGCTTGAAAAGTTAACGACTGTGACGCCGCCAATTTGACAGAAAAGATAAAAAAGCAAATATTTAAAAAATACGAAGGCAGAGCCATGAACTAAAAAGAAAAGAAAAATGTGGAAAGCATCGTTGCTTCAAAGCTTTATTCCTTCATCCAACGTTAAAGGTTCCTTTTTTCAATGATCTGTCTACATTCTAGGTAATCTACCGAGAATTTTATTAAGGAGAAAATTCCATGATGAAAACGCTTTTAATTGCATTTTCGGTTTTGTCTCACGAAACGCACTTTGAAGACATAAAACACAGTGACGCTCGTCACAGTTTTTGGCCAATCAGAGCACGCGTACTTTCCAGACCTATATTATACTCAAGAGCTAAATGCAAATAACATACGAAATGGAAGCCAGCAATTCTAATTATATATTCAGTTGGTCACGAACACAGGAACATAGAGAAAAAAAATGCTAAAATTCACAATGGTATTCTTTAATTCCCAAGCTTGCGAAAACCTGAAAACCATTTGCTTACAACATGACCAGGTTTACAATCTTTTTCCTTTTTGACAAATTAATCTTGTATGCCACTTCTATATAGCCTGCGAACGCAGACGTATTTCCGGCTGTCGTTTCTCTCCCCCGGCGGAGAGAAACGTCAGCCGGAAATACGTCTGTGTTCGCAGGCTACTTCTATATAAAGTGTCTAATATACAGTGCTTCATAGTTTCTTGGTCGTATTAATCGTAGAGAAACAAAACTAGTGCTCAGGGTAAGTTTAATAACGTGCTCTCAGTGAGCACAAAAGGGGAAACTGATACTGACAGATAGAACTGTCTTAATTAAAATCTGTCAACCAGCTTCTCTTGAGACGCCCAGTCCTTAGTTTAATGGAACCTGTTAACTGCCAAACAATTCCACACGCGTGGCTCCTAGAGAGACCGTGACATTAATACACCTGTGCAACTTTTCTTTTTCCTGTGTAGCATCTACAGCTACTCTGCGTTAAAATAACTGAAGTACGGTCAATTAATAACAGAAACCTCCCCCTCCCCATTAATATGGGGAGGGGGGGGCGAAATTAGAAGCTGCATTCCTGTAATTTTGACTTAGACTTCAAATCCTGTTGCGTGAGAACTGATTGTAATTTCACTTTCGAATCAACTAGATTTTTCGGGCCCCAGAGTGAACCCTTTCCTTTGAACTTAAGCGGATAAAAGTATAAACAACTCTAATGGGACCTAATAAATTGATGGAGGGGGTAGCGCAGGGGGTCCGAAAACCCCACTCTTCTTGTCATCTCCCAGAGGTAAGTGACACTTCCAACACTTTTGTAGAAAGTGGACTTTTGCAAGGGCCGATTGCTTAAACGAAGTCTGAGTTAGATCTGATTAAAGGCTAAATCAAGGTTAATACCGGTTCTCCATAAGCCGTGTTTAAGCGGATCAAAATTGTATTATTGGAACTTGGACGATACACAGACTAAAAAGGCCACATATATACAGAATCTAACAAACTGTGCCAATCGTTCTGACCCTACTTAAAATTGGTTTAGACCATGTCTTTTTTAAATGCTGTCTCAACTTCGTTTATGCAATCAGCCCTTGATTTTGTTTTATTAAATTTGCAACTTCCATCCGGTTTTCTTTGCCGAATTTTATTTCAAGTTAAAAAAAAGTTGCGCCACTCGACGCACTCACTTTCCCAAATAAGTCAAACAGCAGGGTATTTCTATGACAACCTGTGTGTTTGAAGCAATGAGAAAAAAAGAAATTTAGCAACCAGTGTTGATCAGTGATAATTAAGATAATATAAATATATACAGTCGCTATCTTACAGCGACTTTTGGTGACAAAAACCTTAGTAAGTTGTCCCTATTTTATTCTATTATCGAAAACGAAGGGATGAGAAAATAAATTAGAAATAAATTACTAAGCCAGGAGCAAAGTACACTTGATTAAGCTTGCTTGCTTCTCATTCTGATTCAGGTTGGTTCGAAAGGACTCAAATGGGAGACGGCTGGTACTTTGTCTGTAGAAAACACAATTATAACATAACGTTACAGAAAAACACTTAGCAGTTACGTCAAGCAGTCGTAGATGAGATGGGGCTTGACCTTTAAAAACCGCCAGACTAGGGCTGTAAGCAGGTAGTAATTTAGACATGTAAAAGGATGCCGCTGTTTCGACTTCCAGATTATGGGCATGGGTTATAGAAGTGCTTTAAACCTGTCATCGATTGACTGTGGCATAAATGGAAAACACTAGCTGCAAAAAGCCACTTTATAAAAGAAGGCAACTAGGTAGAACTGTACCCTTTGATTGCCAGTGAAAATGGCGTTCTCTCTGGCTACAAACGGTCGTCTTTCCAGGACTTTGAAATAAAACGCCGACTTTCAAATTAAAACTACCCTCAAGACGCTCTTGAAATGAATCAAAAGAAGGCCAAAGGCGCTTACAAGTAACATTACAGACATATCAAAAGAGGTACATTTGTTACCCAAACAAATAAAGTCTTGGTAAGAGTTAATTGACAGTCATGTCCAGTTGTTTTGTATAACCACGATTAAAATATAAGTAAATTGAATGAATGATCTAACGAAGTGGAATACCATTAGAAAACTCCTAACTACGCATTAGTCTCCTGGGCCTGTGCGTAGGCCTAGATCGGTAAAAGAGGATCAATCAAGTATTTGTACTGAACAAAGAGCATTCCTAATTCTATTTTTGTTGTGGCAGGTACTGCATACCTATCCAATTACAAAATTACGCAAACAACGCCCCAATCAGTACAACATCACAGGATAGCTTATTGAAAAGAAATCCCTTTATTCCCCCAACAAAGACAAAAAACGATGAGATTGACGCTGAGCTCAACAGACACCGAGTTGATTGAAGTTAAGCGACATCAGCGAAACATTGTGACAGAAGATAACGAATTAAAAGATACCTAAAAAATACTTACGCTCTCATTAAGATCCATTGTGACATCATCTCCCAGCAGCACAAATGGTGCCTAATACTGCTCATCTTTGTACAGCGGTGAATCTCTCATCGTCTTTATGGCCTGGTGAAGAGCTTCACTTGCACTCATTTTCTTACGGCCCAAGCACTTATAGAAAATCTCCATAAAATGTTTAGTAGCCTCATTCTCAGCAGTCCACGGGGACATCAGAACTGAGCGAGCCCAGGAACCCAGGAAGGCCCGAGCGATTCCAACAACTCCCTCAGCTGTCAGGATCTTTCCACAAGCACTGTGACAGCAGCTGAGTACAACCAGCTTAGCTCTGATGCCAACTTCAGCTACATCCTTCACTGTCAACATAAAGTCGTCTTTCTTGGGAATTCCAGTGACAGAGCTGTTGGAAGCGAGAAAAATCTCTCTTCTTTCTGCATCACCATGAGCTGCAATATGCACCAAACTCACTTCCTGGATTCTGCGTAACACCTCTTCCTTCCTCGCGTGCTCTCCTACAAGGCATGGTACTCCCAAAAGCCTTGAAATCATCTGTGCCTCTTCTTTGGCTTTGGGCAATTGACAAAGCTTCTTGATATTTCCCTTGAACTCTACAGGACCAATCTTTGGATCTCCCACAATCAATGCTCCAGTGTTACAGTGATAGTCCGCTGGAGAATCTTGAATGAGCTTGAGTGTAGTTAGAGAGGGAATGAGCCGGATTCTCACAGTTTCTGAGAAGTACCTTCCATTGCCATCCTGTAACGCTGCAAACGGCTCCAAGAAAAATTGTCCTTCCGGGATGATCACGATCTCCGAGTCTTTAATGAGATCAGAAACGGGAGCAGCAATGGCCTCGTACAGGTTTTGAGGTATTGAGTAAAATCCCTTGCTAGTTGTTGCTCTTGATTTGTCTTTGTCGAGCTGAAGAGAGGAATTTTGGGATTTCTCCAAGACTGTTAGTACAGTCGAACCTCGATTATCCGGACATCGATTATCCAGACTTTTTCTCTGGTCCCGTTTTTTTCATGAATATTAAGGACCTTAGATGTTAAAAACTTTAGGAGGTAAAAAAATTCAGAAATTATGTTAAAAGTCAGGAAAATTGCGTTTAAAACGGCGCATTAGACGCTCCGCTTTCGAAAGATCGAGCGCTCGGAGACAAAGAGAGACAAGAAGCGTTCTAATGCGTTCAGCTGAATTTTGATTGGTTCAGTATTGTTTTGTTGCTAAGGGAATGTCATGCTTGATCAGTTCGATGAGCGTGGGTTATGTAAACACACGAGACGATCATAACTCAAAACGACAACATGTCTACGAAGCGAAAGCGATCTGTTCTCTCGATAAAAGATAAACAAATAATTATTTCACGTTTAGATAAAGGAGAAAAAGGAACAAATTTAGCGCCTGAATTTGGTATCAGCAAGCAACAGATCTCTGATATACGCAAGAACAAGGACAAGATCCTGAAATTCACCGACGACATCGAGACAAGCGAAGGATTGAAGCGAAAGTCGCTGAAGCTTGCAAATGACGAGCGGTTGGATCAGGCCTTGTACACCTGGTATGTTTCAGTTTTTTAGAAGCGATGAATAGGTTCTCATTTATAAACACTGAACGTGATAGACCTTCACACATGTATTTGCAAGTCATTGAAGCAATCTTTTAGAATTAAAAATGTGTTATCTTTATTTTTCTTTTGTTTACATTGTCTCATTAATATTCATATTTTCGATTATCCGGACTCTAGATTATCCGGACTATTTACCCTAGTCCCACCGAGTCCGGATAATCGAGGTTCGACTGTACGTCTTTGTAGATGGCGGAGAGAGATCGATCTTCAAGCTGTTTTCGAATGTTTGAAAGATGTTCAGTTCTTGTCTTAGTAGAGACATTGCTATAAGTAGCTTGCCAGAATCTCACTTGCGCCCTTCCGTTCACAAACCAGCAACACAGCTCAGTTCCAAGTGATACCATGAAGAGGAAATTACTTTTCCGCTCAAGAAAAAGTTTGCCATATCTCTCACTGTCCATTTCACATTAGGAACGTTTTGCACCGTATATTGACTAGCCATTAAATCTGCTAGTGCTCGAGCTCTCCCCTGCTCAGCAAACAACAAAGCAGCATTAGTATTCCCTATGAATATCAAAAACAAGACTAACACATTGTAAAGGGCCTTAGAAACAGCCCGATCATCCAGTGAAAGCTTGTGTTCATCTGAAAGGGATTCTCGCAGTCCCTCGTGGATTCTTATGACATCCAGTGAATAGCCAATCGCTTCTAGGAAATGGCCCTGTAAGGCGTGGCAAACACCATGGTTATGCCTTGCAACTCGTTCAGACGCGCTAGCTTGCAAGTCCCTTATTTTGATAACTGAAGGACTTGCCATACTCTCCACGAAGAAAGTACACAACTCCAAGATTTACCAGACATGCTTCTTCACCAAATTTCTCTCCTATGTCGTGGTTGATTTCAAGATCTTTTTCGTGATTTCTGATCGACTTCTCATACTCTCCCTAAGGCAGTGTGCACACTTCCACTGTGCCCGTAGGATGTAGCCTCTCCGCTTCTGTGTCCAATTAACTGAGCTATCTGAAGACTTTTGGCATGATGTTCCATTGATTTATCAAACTGTCCCATACGATAATAAACTGTGCCTAAATTGTCATAACACGTCCCTTCTGCTTCTTTATCTCCAGTTTCTTTGCTGATCTTAAGGCCATCTTTTAAACACTCGACTGCTTTTTCGAATTGGCCAAGTTCATAGTAGAGTCTGCCAAAGTTGTTCATGTACGTTCCCCTGCCTTGTCCGCTACAAGTTTCTTCACAAACGAAAAAACCTTTCTGAAAACACTTTTGTGATTCGCTGTATTTACCAAGGGCGTAATAGACACTTCCTAGGTTGCTGTAAGCAGTTTCCTCTCCTTGTCTGTTTTCTGTCTGATTTCCAGAGTTTTTTCATAGCACTCGATTAATTCCTCGTATTGCCCTATAACATAGTATCAACCACAAAAGTTAACGACGGATATACCTTCTCGGCGCATTTCGATTGCTTGACTGATTTCAAGGGCTTTCCGATAGTGGGTAATGGACTCGTCATTACAACCCAAAAAGTGACAACTTTTACCGAGGTTGTTGTGGCATCTTGCCTCCCCTCTTTTGTCACCTATTCTCTGAGTTATTTGTGGCGCTTTGTTTTGAAAAGCGACAGCTTTTCTAACTCTGCCTAGGCATCTTTACGCCTCACCTATGATGGCGAGACAAGATTTTTCCGATTGCAAATCCCTAATCAGCCGAAATATTTCAAGACCTTTTTCAGCATGTTTGATCGACTTCTCATATTTCTCAGTAGCAATGTTGAAACTTGCAAGAGAACAGTGGCATTTCCCTATGCTTTCCTGGCTATCAATTTCTTCACTGATCGCAAGACCTCTCTATAAATATCCGAATGCCTTTTTGTAATGCCCACGGTCACGATATATGGCACCGATTCCAAGAAAGAAAACAGTATACTTGTGCTTCTTTAAAACGGAAAATCTCAAAGATATCTCGTGCCTTTTTATAACACTCCATTGACTTGTCGTACTGACCGAGATCAACATACACATCCCCGAGACGTGTGAGAACTGCCGCCTCACCACATGGGTGTTGGACTTCCTTCATGATTCTCCTTCCCGTCTCGTAATTTTTCACGGCTTTCTCTAACTGGCCAAGCGATTGATAAACGTAACCAACACAACAGTAACAGAACGCTTGACCAAAACCATCATGGGTGTTTTGACTTGCCTCGAGAGCTTTTTCGCGCACTTCTACTGCTTCATTCAAGTAGCCGAGACGCAAAAGAGAAGTGACCAATTTGTGTCCAGTGTGGCTAAGCTGTAATAGTGACTGTCAGTCTGGGTTGAGGAGTTTACATCATTCTTACTGATACAGCTATCTGCCTTTACAGTGGAAAGACACTCTTTTTATAAGTCGATGGCTTTAGAATAACGTTGAGTAACAAAGAAGAAATTTGCAACGACTAAACCAATATTCATAACTTTGTCTTCTTGGCTTTTCTGTTGAGAGAGAAGATCGTTCTAGATGACTGCTTCGGTGATAAAGGTAGAATTTGAAATTTAAAATAACAACCTCATTGTACAGTTTATATCTGGTCAGGTGTGATCTTTTCAAGTAAAACACATCTCTGCACGCTGCCGGGAATGGATGGCCCACGTCGTTCAAGAGTAGAAAGAAGAAATAAAGAAATATAACGAGATATCATACGGGAAAACGATTTCAGTTTAGGCAACGGTCCCCTCTTCGCCAAGATAAGCCCCTGAGAAAAGCAATGGGGAAGACTGGGGGGTGCCAAACTGGGAAATATATAATTCCTGATAATGTGTTGCGAATGCAAAGATTTAACAGGCCGTTCTTCGCAAACTTCACTGGCTTATTAATTTCACACTGCACACATACACGTCTCCTCTCTCTCACTGTCTAGTGACCTCTAATGAAACCTGAGCGCGGCATTCCCAGCCAAAAATTTGATTGACTTACGACCATTTCATGACATTATTATAAAAACTGCAATCTTGTTTCGTTTGTTGACAAGAGGAAAAGCAATTACAGCCTGCTGCTAATTATTTGGCAATCAAACTAGTTGAAAACCGTCATGCTTGTTTTCATAACATGAACTTCGAAATTCTATTCCTAAATGACCTATCTTTGGAGACCCAGGGGCAGATAGTCGAGGCGAGAGGCAGATAAAACTGGCGATATAGGTGCGAGCGTACTGAAATCAACTTTTTGTCTCGCTCGTTCGGTAGGGCTACCATCAAAGAAAGCTTTTAGTAGTAATATGCGTACCCACAAAGCCGAGAAATCGAGAAATTTGCAGAGGTAATCAAGGAAAAGGAAAACAACAAGTACGAAAATCAGATTGAGGTATTGTGAAAAGTACACACCTTAGGTATGAACTTTTAGAAGCATTCAGCTAGGAATTACGTGCGATCCACAACATGTCTTTGCGTTTGCTCCAAACTGCACCCTTCTAAAAGTTCACCCCTAAGGTGTGAACTTTTCACAATACCTCAATTTGATTTTCGTACCTGTTGTTTCCTTTTTCCTTGAATACCCCTTCCAAATTTCTCGATTTCTCTGCTTTGCGGGCTCGCATATTACCATTAGAAACTTTCTTCGACGGTAGGCCTATCGAACGAGCGAGACAAAAACTTGATTTCAGTACGCACGAGTGACAACTAGGTACAATATTTAGCAAAGTTACACTTTGTGTAAGACGTCACGAAAGGAGCGGGGAAATAAGCTGATCGCTGATTGGGCACAAAAAAGTTCGCCCGTTTTACCTGCCTCTCGCCCTGAATATCTGCCCCTGGGTCTCCGAGGATGTAAATGATCTGAATCACACAATATTAAAACTAGAACAAAAACGATACACGATACAACTGTTACTTTCACGATAAATGTACTGAAGCATATAACTTTCAAATTACCTTCTAAAGATGTCAAAGATAATTGATCAAGAACCGAACCCTTATTTTTAGTTTTGTTTTCAGGTGAGTTAGGCAGGGTCCAGAGGAATCATATCTGACCATGATCCTGGCTACTTGCGCTAATCACGCAAAAAATAATGCGCAGAAAGGATGCGTAATGCAATTAAATGGAATCACCTTAAGGTGATTCCATTCAATTGCATTCGCATCCTTTCTTCGCATCATTTATTGCGTGATTAGCGCGCGCACGAGCTCGCGTGCGTTCGGAACTTGATAGGTTTTCTACGGAAGCTGAGCTGTTCAGAGAAATAAATGGTCGTTTTCTCCCAAACGAACTCGGTGACCCCACTTTTTTATTCCATTTATTTAAGGAAAATACGACTCTACGTGATATATTCAAATTTGAAGAATTTTTCATTATTCAATTTTGAAATATTCCGGTTGATTCACTGTTACGGTCAGATTTTAAGCGTTTCACTGGAACCGTGGAGACGCTCGATTTGCCTATTATTTCAAATTAGTTTCATTGTTATGGCAATTTTAAGACGTTTTACTGTAACATTGTACTTCTATCATAAGAATAATGCTTATACTTCATTGCCAGTTATAACTTTGTTGAAGTAATGGGTTTCTCTAGTACAAGGATAGGTTTTTTTAATATTGCTGTCTAAAGATAGCAAACTACCTATATACTACAGCCCCGTAGCGTGAAATCACCCACGGTGACCCCCTCTTTTTATTTTATTTTTTTAATGTACTAGGTGTAATTAGTAACTCTGCAAAGTTTCAACAAATTCTCATTACAACTTCTTTTTCGATGGAATCACCTTAAGTCGGATTACCTATCTATTTATTAGCGGAGCTCGCGGAGCACCATGGGTAAGAAAATTTGGTAACCCGTTGATCCGAAAAATTTTGGTTCTGACGTCAGCGTACGTCCGTCCGTCCGTACAGACTCTGGGGGAGGGTGACGGGAGTCCCAAGGCAGCCTGACCGGGGGAAGTGGAATGCCATTTTTTCTTGTAGCTGAAGTAAACAATATGGCGGCTGGTTCCTCGTACGCTCGACTTTCAATACGATAATTGTAATACATTCTTGGAATGAAGACTTCTAGCAGTTCATCATGAAAAGGAAAAGGATTGCTATAATCTCGCTGGCGCATATAGAAGATACTGGAGAGCTTGAAGGCAAGAAATTCTTGTTCGAGGACTTGTTTTTTTTTCAAAGTTATTAAAGGAGATCTGGAAAGAACCCGGCGACTTTCGTTTAGGCCTTCTTTCAGTTCAGTGGTAAAGTAAATTACAGACTTGACTGTGGATTTACATTGTAAAAATTGTTTAATTGAGCGACTTTACATGTATAGTAAATTACGGTGATTTTCTTGAAATGTTTTAAAAACTTGTTTAAAAATAGCTCGTAGTGCCCGTTTGCCGGCTTGCGAGTAACTTCACTCGAGGGGAAAATTGAATACAGTTTGCGTTCCTAGGCAAACGAATGCTTCGTATGTGAATGACATTTCATGTTTTTGAAGGTTTCTTGTCCTTTTTCTGTGTTTATGCATTACAGGAATTTTCATTAGTGAGCAATCTGATATTTAGGCTTCAGTTAACTTAAGCTTAATTAAGCTCAATTTCCTTTTGAACTTTAGTGCGTAATTTTCAATATTTTTCTTAGAGGAATTCTACTGTATTTTATTCGAAAAGAGGAAATCGTGATTATTCTAGACTGAGTCTGTGTTGTTTTTTTCAATGTAGGTTGCTTTTCTTCGGCGACGCATATTGGGTTGTTTTGACTAATTCGTAATTTAGTATTCAACACCTGAAGAGTCGCTATGTCGTCATTTTTAAGTTTATAGTCTTAGTGTAAAGTTCCTTATGTTTTTTGTTCAGTTGTGGAATATTTTATCTTCCGTATATTGTTATATTTCTTAGTTTCTCCATTTGACGTGAATGACATTTCTGTCCCAATTTAGCGACTAAACTTAGACTCGCCCGGTTTCAGTGAGTGAGTTCAGTGTGGCATGTTTTCGTGTTCGTTTTGTTTTTTGTTAACCGCTAAGCCATTTCAGTGTGTCTTTAGTTACAAATCGAAATGAAATCTTTATTTAAGTAACTATAAGCAAAGCATTTCTCGGTTTAAGTTTACATGTATTTTGTCTAAAATGAGACTCTAAAAGCTTCCTAAAATTAGTTCAGGGTGTATTCTTGAAAGCGCCCGAATAATACTTCGCGGTTAAAAAACTTGTGCCATTTTCTATTGTGAATTATACGTGTGCTTGAAAGTTTCCGAAAACATTTTTTGGAGAATTTTTGTCAGTAAACGGTTTGATGCCGGGAAAATATTATTCATTTTAGCAAGATAGATTTCGGGAAATGTTTCATGGTTAACAGAACTAAACAGCCAGAGGGATGTATTGGAATCAGTGAGAAATGTGTATTTGCATGGAAAAGTCTTTAAGTGGGTTTTTTTAGCAATTGCAGTTTTACAGGTACTCTTCTTGAACTCTAGGAGCTAGCTTTCGAAAGAATGCTACAAGAAGAGCTGTCGGTGAAAGTCGTACTGAAGTCTTCTCTTTGACGAAAAATAAGCCAACTCACACTTTCCTCAGCGGTCAGCATGTTTTCCCTTGCTGTTTTTCACCTCTTGGGGAATATAAACTGCACAACTAAAATTTACTGTATTTTACGGGCCAATTAGCATGAAAGAGAGACGTGGAGCTCCGCTTTTAGGCTTGGCTAAATCTATAGATTAGACCCTTCCACGGTTTTTTTCAACTTTTCACAAGGACCAGTTAGCAAAAATCCATTGACACCGCTGGAAAGAGCGCCATAAAATCAGTGAGGTTGCCAAGTTTGAGAGTGATAGGATGAAAACCAACAAAGATATGGCTCCGCAAAGTCGCAAAATTTTATAGACGTTTATATGGTGGGGGGCAAGTTTGTGACCCCCACCATACAAATATCCGTAAAATTTCGCAACTTCTCGCTCGTTTCAGACATATCACTCTCAAACTCAGCCAGTTTGCTAATTTTAAGGCGCTCTTTGTAGCAGTGTTGATAAATTTTCGCTAACTGGTCCTTGTCAAAAGTTGAAAAAACCGTGGAAGGGTCTAAATTGTATGTAATAGCGACACAGAAAGAATTGCTTGTACAATGTTCAGCTAATTACAAAAAAAAGGCCGCCTGAAGTCATTCCAGAGCCGAACTTCTACGTTCAGCACAAAGTTCGACTCTGGAGCATTACAAATACATTAGGTTCGACACATGAGTACCGCAGCGTCTGGAATAAATTAAAAAGTGCATTGTAAAATGTTGTTAGCTATGCCAGTTTCGAAATGGTGATTTATATCATGTAAGTTACGGAGGGTGATTTGAAGCCTTTCCAAACGTGCTGAATCTAACGCAAATGACCAATGCTTGTTTTTGCAACGAGTGTTAATTTGCATTCCAGATGAAAAGTCATTTGAAAAGGGACGTTTAAAAACTGCTGCAAAGAAAACTACTGTGGACGTAAATAGACGCCGAACTGGTGAAAAATGGCTTGAGATTCTAGCGTTTGCCCATACCAGGCAGCTCTTTAATAGCTACGGCACATAAAGTTTCTGAGCTGCAATTAACTGCTTTGCAATTCTAACAATATCTCACATCGCACTACAATATCCTACTTTAATACAATGACACACACAAACCTGCATGTTTCCATATTCTTCGATACACGTGTTCAGGTTGTTTCAATACCACATGTAGAGATTATCGAGCTGTGTTCACGGATTCAACACCTCAGAATCTCGCGCTTGTGGACGAAATGGAGTGCCCAAGGCAGAAGTAGTTAACGCGCCATGAAAATAAGAGGTGAATAAGTTTTCTCAAGTTACGAAATCGGATCGGTTACAAGGAACTATGATGACTGTCCATTTAGGGGTGCTTGAAAATATGACAGTTGCTCGGGCGGGGGATCAGATACTTTAAGTTGGTTTCATATCAAAATCCTCTGACTCCTCCACCCCCCTCCACAGGCGATAAATAATGACTTGTCCCTACAGTTCGGTAAAGCCAACGATTCAGTACACCGCCATGCAACGATTTATTACAATGCCTTTTATTTGTTTTAGCTCCTCTTAGCTGTATTAAAAAATTGTGACGACGCCCACAAAATTAGCCTTCAAAGGTCCCTTCAAACTGAGCTGTCCGGTGAGCACCTACATCAATTTTATATAAGATGGCTTTACCCCCGAAAGTCGATATAGTGGGACATAATTCGCGAGGTCCAGTACACCATTAAAATACACTCCTCGAACTAACTCGCACAGATCCCAGCGTCGCTTTGATGCTGTTCTACAGCAAGGTTTTGTTTTCCTTGAGGACTCAAGATATAAACGGGTCGGGGCCCCGGGGCTGTACTTCCTATAATTGGCCGTACAGGGCGGCACCACCCTAAAGCGGTGGAAAAGTAGGAAATTGGATTTTTAATTTTTAATTTAGCATTTAAAAGAGTCGCCGAAAACAACTTGAAAGTGAAAGGGATGGCAGGTAAATTTATGTCCTAAAAACTGCTGGAAAAATTTGAGAGAAATGGTAAGGCAAAAATCTGGTGGTTACACGATACTGGTACGACTTTGATACCGTTACGAGATGACCAAGGCTCCCTCATGTGGCTCTGTTTTCATTTGCATCACGATAACTGTCAAAAATCTCATACCAGTGCGAATTGTTGCCAGGGGAGTTCGGTGCGATGACTATGCCGGATTGAGATTCTCACTTCGGTTACCGGTGTCATGTAAACGCGGTATCACTCTTCATTCGTACCCCTTTTAGTTTTAATCATTTCCTTTTTTGAATAAAACTCACTGGCTGCCAAAGAAACGGTGGCATAAGCCCGAATGAAAGTTCACCGGTATCTTGTAAACATCTCCGAACTGTCAGATTTTCAGAAGTTTGTATCACTGGCTGCCCCCTTCACGGTGGGCATATAGGACGCCTAAAAGTGCATCCTAGGAACTACGTTTGCATTTTTTATTCGTTTGAGCTCAAACTTTGCAGGATGGTAGAACTTTGTATTCCAAAAAATCGTGTTTTTTTCGATTTTGACGGTTTTTGGCGAGAAAATGACGTCACAAGATTGACAGCAAAATTAAAATTTTAAGATATGGCAAAACAAATAAATAATTTAAAAAGAGCACGACGTGATAGAATAAAATGTGAAAAAATTTTTGAAAAGCTCAATTGGTTAAAGAGTTATTAAGCTTTGATTTTGAATTTCCCGCCATTTTATTACTATTTTTAGAGACATAAGTACATTTCAAGATGCTATATCTCCTAAAGCAATTGAGCTTTTCTGTAACGGCACCCGTGTGCCTAAAAGTTTTCAATAGTTTTTTCTTGTATATTTTTAGCTTTAACCGCAATTATGTCACAACTATTTTCCGCTAGTGATCACGTGCCCTTAGCCTTTTATCGCAAAAACGTGTGTAATTTTCCATAAGGCTCACAGAAATTCGACGGGAACAACGGGAACCAATTATTGCTGTTTAACTCAGAACCTGCTAGAGCGTTCGCCCCAACACGTCCTATCATTCAGGATTGCTGTAGAAGTTGGCACAATAAACCCCAGCCTTGTGGAATCTGTGAGTCGTTTAGTTTTCTTGAGTTTCACGGATCTCTCCGTCATCGGAGCTGACGCCGCTACATTTTCCAAAATTTTTTTCACATTTGTTTCTATCACGTGGCGCTCTTTCAAAATTATTTATTTGCCTTGCCATAACTTGAAATCTAAAATTTGCTGTCAATCTTGTGACGTCATTTTCCCGCCAAAAACCGTTAAAATCGAAAAACAAAAAGCATACGATATCTTGGAATACAAAGTTCTACCACCCTGCAAAGTTTGAGCTCAAACGAATAAAAAATGCAAATTAAAGTAGTTTCAAGGATGCACTTTTAGGCGTCCTATATGCCCATCGTGCTTTCTCTCCCCTTTCGGCGCGTGCCACGCAGGCTACCCAGTCATACAAACGACTGCAATTTTTGAATGCATCGTTTGAAAGTTCAGACTGGGTACGATCTGACTCGTCCCCAGTCGTCTTCATGTTGCGCGACGCGCGCGGCACGGGAGCGTGAGGTGTGATGGGTCCATCACCCCTTGCTATCACACCTCATGCTCCTGTGCCGCGCGCGTCTCGCAACATGAAGACGACTGGGGACGAGTCAGGGGTACGATAACTCAATTTTGATGCGGTGTTTTTGTTACTTGTTTCTTTATTGGTTGAATTTCTAAATGCAAGACGTAAACGATAACGTCACAAATATGGACCCATTTTTGGCCGAATGATGTAATTGGGTAACTAAACAGAAAAAACTGTTAGAGTTCTTACTGAAATTAATAACCCTAAATTGCCCTACCCGCACGTGCGCAGCGGCCTCTCCCATAAGCCCGGTGGTTTCTTGAGGTCTCCTCGCCAAGAGAGAAAAACAAAGCTGTCAATTTCTTGTATATTTTGATAAAGCAAACAAATGATGATAATGATGATGATGATGATGATGATGATGATGATGATGATGAACTGCGGACATTGCAATTGATTTTCAGTTTATTCGTTAAGTCAAGAGCCTTTAGTGAAGTACGTATACATTAGATTTCTAAGAGCAATCTTTGCTATTCGAAAGTGTGAGCCTGCTAGATTATAGCTCTGTATGTGCCTCCACAATCCACGTATTGTCTTCAATAAGCTGATTTCTTAAGCGTGATTGTTTCAGTATATGAACTACTGGAAATTATATTTCATTCAAAAACCCTTGTATAGAAGCCCATCACCAGCAAAATGTTGTGAGAAATGTTAATTGCTTACAACATCTCTTCTGGAAAGACGACTTCGAGCTGCATCGCCTATTAGCCCGTGATTAGAGCTAACTGGCGTTCTAGGAACTGGGGTTCGGGCGGCTCACACACAACGCAAATTCCGCACGGTACCTCTCGGCCTCGTGTAAATACTTCAATATCGCGAAAATACATTTAAATGTTCGGTTTAGATCTAAGTGTCCTGTCTTCCTTGTTACTTAAAAATAGCTTGCGACCTTTTTCTACATTTCGAATTTTCTGTGGACGTGTCAAACCATACACAACGCAACTAGTAAAACAATTATAAAAGTTATGAAAATATGTTCAGCAAAAACACACCAAAACACATCACATGTCAGTTGTGACAGGAAAACGTAAGCCAAATAGCTGCATTAAAGCATGTTCTCTTTACAGCGAATATAATGCTCGTGCGCTTTCGGTATCTTTTCTACATTACCCTACTGAAATCCAATTTCCTTGTACAGACAAAGGAAAGTAAAATGGTTTGAGCGACAAAACAAAGCTTTACCGAGCTTTATGGTGGAGGTGGATATACCCTTAGCTCCAGTCCATTCCAAGGCTTAGCATGTCCGTGAGGTGAACTTTCGCAAGCTGTGAAATAATGACTCAGGCTCGAATCTCATTCAAGTCGAGTGTTACATCTTCTCCATACAGAACAAATGGAGCCCAGTGTCTCACATCACTATACTGCGTTGAGTCCCTCATTTCTTTCATGGACTGCCGAAGAGCTCTACTTGCACTCATTTTATGGACAAACAAACACTTATAAAAGCTGTTCATGAAGAGTACAGTAGCTTCATCGTCAATGGCCCACAGTGTCATAATAACTGCACGTGCGCCGGAACCAAGAAAGGCCCGAGCGATTCCAACAACTCCTTCTCCGGTCATGAACGTTCCTCGTCCACTATGACAGGTGCTGAGTACTACCAGTTTGGCTTCTAGACCAACATTCGCCACGTCTTTCATGGAAAGGAGCCAATCCTCTTCCGCAGAAAATTCATCACCAGCAAGAGCAATCTCTCCCCTTTCTGCACTAGCATGAGCAGCGATATGCACCAAACTAACACCCGAGATTCTACGCAATACTTCTCGTTTCGTAGCTTTCGAGCCTGTAAGGCATGATTCTTGAACCCCAAGAAGTTCTCCAATCATTTCAACTTCTTTTCTCGCGAATGGCAAAGGTAGAAGGTGAATAGATTTTAGATTCGTAACGCAAGGGTCACCTACGAGCAGCGCCCCTACTTTGCTGTGGTAGTCTGCCGCTGATTCGTTTAGGATCTTCAGTGTTGTTAAAGAGGGAATAACGCGAATTCTCACTTTTTCTACTAGATAACTACCTTTAGCGCTCTGCAACGCTTCAAAAGGTACTTGGAACATGGGCCCTTCAGGAACAACGATTATCTCCTCGTCATCTGGCAGTTCTTCAGCAAGGCCGAAGATTACTTGGTGTAGAAAAGGAACACTTCGTCTCTCATCCTCTTCCGACGGATAAGCCAGGAGTTCAACGATTTCCGCACTGGCTCTCAAATTCTCTCTCCGTCTTGACGATGGTGTTTCCCATTCTGTATACTCGGTTTCAATCTCAGGTCTCGCTATGGTTCTATAACCAGAACTGCGGAAATAGTTCAAAAGTGAGTCATGCCAAATTTCTTTGGTTACAAAGTATGACTTGAAACATAAGTTCCCCAGCTTGTCAATAAACCAGAGACAGAAACAGTCCGCGACAGTAGCTAGAAACAGGAAGTTTTTCTTTTGGGTTGCAAAAAAGGAAGTGAGACCGCTTAAATTCGCGAAATTTGTGGTGGCAACTTGCTGGATAGCATATTTTCTCAAAACTAAGTCCACAAGTGCGCGAGCGCGTCCTTGCTCCAGAGTTAATAAAGCATCAGTGTAATGCTCAAAGGAAATTAACATCAAAGCAAGCGTTTTATACAGTGGGACACTCTGCTCATCTACGGACATTTTTTTGTCGTCTTCAAGATCTATTCGAATGGTTTCGTAGTTTTTAATCCCTTCAACCAAGCTATCTGATGCTTTGTGGACCTCGAGCCTCGAAAAATGACAAAGACACGTCTTGAAAAGTATGAGGCGTTCACCCTCCCTTTCTCCAATTTCCTCAATAATTTCAAGTCCTCTTTCTTGATATGCGATCCAATGATCGTGTGGAGAAAGCGTTTTAATCTTCTTCTCTTTGTTCATAATCGCTCGTTCAAGGTTTAGTGCTTTCTCGTGGTACGTCAGGGAATCTCGAAGCTGGCCGAGGGCATCATAAACAAAACTCATTTCTTTGTAAGAACGGCACTCTCCCTCACTGTCTCCCATTTCCCTTCTGATTTTCAGACCTTTGTAATGGTTGTCGAGTGATAACTGGTGCTTGCCAAGAGCTTGATACACACCGCCAAGGTTACTGGAAGAAACGGCTACCTGTTTTTTGGCTCCATTCCTTTCGCTTATTTCAGCAGCTTTCTCCTGACACGCGATTGCCGTTTCATGCTGGCCAAGCGCGTAGAAGACACAGCTAAAATTATTGTATGTTATGCTCATTCCTTGAGTGTCGCCTATCTCACTTCTTATTCGAAGACTTTCCTTGTAATGGTCGATCGACTTAAGATACTGGCTAGATGTTAAGTACACATTACCGAGATTGTTGTGGGCCATTGCTGCTGCCATTCTGTCATTGACGTCGAGACCTTTTGAGTAATAATCGACCGCTAAGTCATACTGTTCGAGACCATTATACAAGCTACCAAGGTTGTTGTAGCATTCCAATTCTCCTTTTAAGTCTCCAATTTCCCGACTTAGTTGAAGCGCTTCTAATTGTAAACTTAAGGCTTTGTCAAACTGATTGACAGCATTAAGCGCAACGGCAAGCCTCGTGTAGATTCTCTGTTCTTCTAGTTTGTCCCCAGTAGCTTTGATCTTTTCAGCTGCCTTTTCGTAATACCAAATGGATGTCCTATAACGACTCAGAGAGTAAAATGTAGATCCAAGTACTACGAAAAATGCAATTTCTCTTCTTTGTTCATTAGCTGCTTCACTTTCCTCCCATCGTGAATGAGATGTCTTCGATCTGCTCTGCTGTTCACTGGGCGTCTCTTGAGCATGGTCACCTTGAAGATGTCGTCTAGTCATCTCCAGTTTATCAGTCATACTACTGGTATAAGCACTAAGCTCATTTTTGGTAAAGGACGATAATTCACTATTAGCAGAAAGGAGGCTGAGAAGGCGGAGAAACTCTTCATAGAAGTCGATAGCGAAGACATAACGATGGGTGTTGAAAAGAAAATCAGCCACTGTTAGTGCAATCTGGAACGCCAGATGATTTGGAATGTTGTTCTCGACAACTGGAAGGATTACTTCTTCTCTGTGGAGAAAGAAAACAGCAATGGTTCCAGTGTCCTTACAGTAGCTGCTACATACAAAACCTTTGTTGTGACGTGGTAGAATAGTGGCCGCTTGTGGGAAAGGTTCCGCGTCACAGCAATTGCTAGTACACAGCCTAATAATATCAGTGTTTCAGTCGCACGAAGGGCTTTAATTGACTCACTCATGTTAACTACTCTGGACATTTTTTTACCCAATAGCATAAAGGCACATTTCAGTCTGCGAAACCAGGGGATCTAGCTGAAAGCGGTAATTATAACTGGATTAACACCAGAATTCTGGAATGCCGGAATGTCAGAATTAATTGCTTAAAATGGTACGCTCGTACACTTAAACCCGAAATGTAAAATATACTAAAAGTATTAATGCAGAAGTGGAGCTCATCCATGCAAAATAATTTTACTGGTCTTATCTGTGATGACACTTACGCTAAGTCAGACTTCTGTTGTGTGAATTATATATTATATATATCCCCCGTTTTCAAAAACATTGCAACTTGAAAAATATATATACATAATACAGTTGTTACCTTTTGTTTTCATATTTGTTCTTTTGTTTTCGCGTTGTGAAGATAAAAGATGAACTGCAAGTTCAAGTTTCAATGTTTTTGTAAACGGGTATATATACATACATATATATATATATATATATATATATATATATATATATATATATATATATATATATATATATATATATATATATATATATTTTTTTTTTAATTATTTATTGAGAACTCACAATATTTACAACTCACAATTTACAAAACTAGTAATGACACTAACAAACAACAGCAACAACAACAAAAAAAAACTCACTAAAAGAAACACAATATACGCCATAGTGACAATGACACAACAAATAACTAACAAACTAGCAACTTATCTTACTTTGCTGGGAAAAGAAGACATAAAACTACCTGATAGCCCCTCTTAACACCTTAAGGCTACTGTCGAGATTGTTTGATTTCGCTTGATAATAACGGATAACAGCAACTTCCAATGCTAAATGCTAATTTGGATATTTGAATACTTAGAGAAGCAAGAGAAAAAATATATAATCATATAGATATATTTATGACTTAACTTTGCTTAGATCTTCCTCTGTTTTAATGCGAAGAGATCGCCCTGTATGAGACGTTTTCAAGAAAACTTTTCCGTCACTTGTCCAGGTTGTCCAATTGTCATTGTCTTTCACCTTTTTTCGCACTTTCGAAACAGCAGAGAGCGTCGAGAGGTTAAGTTCTCGTTAACAAAGACCCGTTCCGTTCCTAGACTGTCCATGAAATCTATCTTCCTGAGCCTTAAGCGTTTGCTGTAAAGCTCGTATTTTGCATCATAATTATTAAACTTTATTATTATTGGACGTGGTTTACCCTCTTTTTTGTTCAATCGGTGACAGATGTCGATGTCTTCTTCTCTAACATCAGCGTCTATCTTGGTAGCCACTTGCAAGATGATTTGGCCAACATCTTCGTCCTATTCCTCCGGTATCCCGTGAATTTCGAGATTAAATTTACGCGAGTATTGTTCATTATAGTGTGATTATATATGAATTAAAACATTGAGAAGTGTGTTTTGACAACGAAGCGTGACAAGGAAAGTGATCAGATCACAGAATCTCAATCTAATTCTCAGAGAATTTTAAAAGTGTGATCCTCGAATTCTTTTGAGGCAAGGTTGACAAAGTTGCGCGTTTGATCTGATCATGAAACCTGCAAAATTCAGTGACACAATCAGACCTTAATTCGAAAGAAATGTATAATGTACAAATTTCAGCAATTTACATGTATCGGTGTTATTAACTTAGATATTTCAGCCTAACTTTTGTGAAGAAATCTTACTAATTGTGCGAGTTTCTTTATGGAAAACATCTGCGAAGGAAATAATTATAATTATTTTTAACAATTATTCGAAGGCGAAGTGAATATTGTGGAATAATCCCCAAGACGAAGTCGAGGGGATTATTCCACAATATTCGCTGAGCCTGAGGAGAATGATTGTTTTAGTATAAATGCTCAGGTGATTATCAGAGCAAATGCATTTTCTTTTTCCTTTTCTCCAGAAACATCAAAAATCGGGCGGTGACCATTTGAAAATTAGTGCTTCAGTATTATAATCACCTCACGCGACTGATTGTTCACTTTTTGGTCAATAGGGTGGCTTTCCAAAGTTTTAGGGAAGTCACGAAATCCAATACGGTGGATCCAAGATGGCCGCCAACTGGAAATTATGATGAAAGTCTGACGTAGTGTGTCGTCATCAGTATCCCTTGCCGATCACATACTTTTGACCCTCTAAGTTTCATTTTTATTGCTTTATTTTTATCGGAGTTATGGGGGCTTGCCCCCGGCACAACAGCCCCCGAGCAACGGCCACAGAAGACCACAGAAGGCCCGGTCTAGATATGGAAAGGTTGTCTCTTAACTGCAGCTGATCACTTTCTTAAAACTGAAGGAAACTTTCAAACCCCAGAAATCTAAAACAGGAGGGTCTATTTTCAAATCTGTGAAGACATGCGCAGCTGTACGAGTTATTTCACTTAGCTGAAAATACAAAAAATTCGAAACCATGTCACTCATTGTAGTTGTGTGCTTGCAGATCTAAATTAAATTTTTTTTTATTTTCCCTCCAACTCTTAATTATTTTGAAATAAATTCACTCTTAATTGGTGAGCAATCATACATCCAAATTTTAGATAGAAAGGACACTCATAACTACAACACTAAAGCTACCACTAAGAACACCCTAGTCCTGCCTAAGTACAAGAGAGTTTCAGGTTGCTGGACGTTCCATACAAGTGCAATTCGCCTTTGGAATAATGTTGATGTTTCCATTGGTAACATAACATCACCTAAACAATTTATAGGAAAAATACGGCAGAAGCTACTAAACCAAAATGCTGCCTTAGAATACTTTGAAATTAGCAGCCTTTTTTAGATCTTATTAGTACAAAGTTCAATTTTTGTTATTATTATTAGTCACTAGAATATAGTATGTAGTTAATTAGGTTCTGGCTTTAATCGCGTCATATATCTTTTCTTTTTTCTTTTTTATGTAAAATTAGGGAGGGGCATATTGTAAACTACTGGACAACCAGTAAATTATGTTACCCTTATGAAATAAAGTGTTATTATTATTAGAAACGGGAGCGCAAATCAGCCGCAAAACGGAGCAATACCAGGTCTTTTTGTTGACATTGAGCGCTTACCATTTGTACGGAAAACCCGGTAATTCCGGGGAGAATTGAAATGGAACGGTTCATTCCGGTGGAATGTTTTCGGAAAAAAGGTAATACCTTCCGAGGTATTCCTTTTTGTCGCTTTTACCGGATCGAATTCCCGGAAATTTCTGTACCAGCTGTCCCCCATTACCAGTGCCAGGCTATTTCCGAGAAGACAGCAATGCCCAAGACGGCGGATTCAAGTGATGAATCTTTACTATTCCAAACCGTTCGTGACGTGACAGCTGTTTTATTCTCGCGGGTCTGTTCACAGACTTCTTGCAACACAATTGTAGCACTCAAGGTGAGAACGATTTAAGTTTTGGCCGTCGGTACTTTTGTTTTACTTTGGCTTTCATGATTCGAGCTTTTGAGTTTAATGGCGCGGGAAAACACTTGCATCCGAAACCTCGAATCAAATGATACGGCTCAATCCGTTCCGTTTTCTTGTTGAGAAAAAGTGCAGTTCCATTTGTCCGAAAAAAGCCACCGAGAATTCCATTCAAATGGTACGCGCTCATTAGCTACTGGTCAGCGGCTACTGGCTGGAAAATTTGGTTCAATTGAAGGTTTTTGAACGAAAAATTTTCCCAAAACCAACTGTTTTGACGCATCGAAGATGATCTCTGAAACGCACGGATCTATTTTTGATCGAAGATGACAGAATAATTGGGTAACAACAGGTAATGGGTGCAAATGAAAGCAGAACAAGATGCCATTCCGATTCGTTGATGTCATTATTTTGCAAGGCACTAAGGGCCATTCCATTTAATATCCACACCCCCCCTATGGAAGAGGTTGATTTTCTTCTGAACCATCCAGAATTTTATTTTTTCCCGATACCCTTAAGAAAACCCTATGGAAGAGTTAATTTTCGATTGGACCCCTCAGAAATACCTGTGGAAGAGTTAAATTATAGCGGATACCCCTTAGAAAAAGTCATCGAAGAGTTACCTTGTTGGGAGACCCTCAGAAAAAGCTATGGAAGAGTTAAACTACAGAGTAGACCCTCAGAAAAAGCTATGGAAGAGTTAAACTACAGAGTAGACCCTCAGAAAAAGCTATGGAAGAGTTAAACTACAGAGTAGACCCTCAGAAAAAGCTATGGAAGAGTTAAATATGGGAGAGACCCCTCAGAAAAAAACCATCGAAGAGTTAAATTGCGGAGGATACCCTCAGAAAAGCCCATTGTGATTCATTCAACCCCTTAAAGGAAAAATGGATGACTAGGTTACATTATTTTCAATAAATTTACTTAAATTGCATTTCAAATTGACAATTTATAATATATTTTTACTAGAAATACGTGACTCGCAGAACCTCATGAAGCTTGAGGAAGGGTGCACCACAAAAGACGAAGTGGGGTTGGGGGAGTGAGGGACGTTCTGGTTCCTGGTCGCTTCCATGTAACTTGTATCCGATCCCCTGTCATCCTAAAACCAAATGCATGGAAACTAGGTATGAGTTTTTGGGGTCTTGGGCTAAAGGGTTGATAGAATTGAAGTATTGCACTGCTATAAGGGACTTGATACGAAAAGACCTCCAGCTGCCATTCCTTCTCCCCCACCCCCTCCCCCACATCTCTTCATTCTGACAGAACGAAAATTAATCTCTAGAGAGAGTGTGTAGTATTGTTGTGGGCCTGTTGTCCAGGACAATATGCAGTGGTATTCTTGTTTATTTTGGTTAGGCAAGAGTAGATTTCTAAAAAATGCAGCTGTTCCCTGATTTTCAAATTCCAAGTTGGAACCTTGCACTTGCTATCCCCAAAATAAACGTTTCCTTTAGATGCTGCTGTACAGTTTTTGTTCTTTTTGCTGGATATTAAGAACAGTTAATAATTGCTCAAATAAGTCATTATTTCCCTTTGAATGGTTGAGATAGCAGGAGTCTGCTACTGTTGAAAAGTGACGCGTTGCAAAAAATAACAACTCAATGTTAAATGGTACAGTTGCAGTAAATATATTTTTTTTAACCAAAAATTACAATGAGACCAATACACTAGAATCAAGCAAAATACAGATTTTTGTACTGATGTGTTATAAGCATATTCATTCATTCCCCCATCATACCATAATAGTTATAATTACATGTAGCATTGTCACAATAAAATAGTACCCTTGAAGACCCATATCATGCAGCAATCAGCATCTCCCTGCTATAACAGTGCTTTCATTCGGATAAGTCATCCGAATTAAGGAATTGATCACCAGACATGCATAGTGTTATTGTCAGTAGAAGTTCTCAGCACAGTGTTGATATAAGAAATGTGTGAAGACCAGTGAGAAGACTATATTTTTTGTAGGTTGACATTGGGGCTTAAAGGGTGAATTATTATGGAAAGCAAGAGTGTATGTAGCTAATTGGGAAAGGGTCAATGTAGATTATAGCATGTGAATCTTCATTACCCAAAGTAAAAGGCCAAAATCAATATGTACATGTAGATTACATAGCAAAGTGAATGTGAGTTAAATTTCACATACATGTTGAAGGTGATCAGGATCTCAATTCTTAGGTAATCTCGGTGCTTGCTTGTGCATAATGATACTCCAAGGAGAGCAGTGATGCTGATCACTGTATGTAGCATGAGATTATTGACATACATGTTAAGCAATATTTTTGTTGTTTTACGTCAAATACATAAATCATGTACATATCCCGGGTACACATTAGCGGGTAATTGGAGGGGTAGTAGTTGCTGCATTCTCCTTATTAATCTATCTGAATGGTATTTCTTTAATCTATTCGTGGGGTTAATATTCAAAACAGAAAGTACAACTCTTAATTCTTACTGATCCATTTGTATTTTTTCTTTCAACTAAACAACACTCAAGTACTGAAATGTAATTCTGTGTCTGGAACCTATCATTACTAGAAAACTCGTTTCATGACAACCAAGCCATAACGATAGTGGATTACTATAAGACATCGCGCCCTTCAAAACAACAAACAATATAGTCACAAAAAAAGACTTAAGTATAATGGAACATAACGATAATGCCTTTCGAGCATAATAGTGATATTTTTCTACCATCAAGCATAAGCATAATAGTAACAAAGTTCGAACATAATGTGGACACCCCTACTGACAACACTTTAAATTCTCAATTTTAATACTGTATACTAACACGTACGCTATGTATTTGTGTGTTATATCTTTTGGGGGGGGGGGGGGAAGTTTGGTGTGAAGTTGAACAAAAGTCCTGTTCCTTTCTCATGCTACTTTTTTTGTCCTCAAATCGAACTTGCAGAACTCCTTTGCTATCATTGATTGATTAGTCACTGATAAATCTTTCTTCTTTTGCTAGTTAGTCATTCTTTAATAATCATTCCATTGGCCTTGTTGGATATGAAGTGATCATTAATTTATAACCTATTTCAATCAACTATGGAGCTATACTGTCCGTTGATTACTTATTCTCTCAAATCCGGCGCGCGTTGTGGGATAATCGTAAAACATCCTCCCCCCTCCTCACCCTGTACAATATCCTTCTGTACCTCTTATCGCTCTCCACCCAAAACCAAGATAGTGCGCCTAGCTTAAATTTAGAAAACAAGGTGCAAATCAATAAAGCTCTTGAATATAATCTGCATTGCTCAGGAAACGAAAACCACGTGCATTTCATTCTGAATGCAAAAGATGGGAACTCTAACAAACTCTTCTACCCCCGCCCCTACCGTTCTGATTTAATTGTTCTGAACTGCGTTCAGTGTCATGTTTACGATGCTGAAAACCTATCAAAACAGGCTTTTCTTTAGACGAAGGGTCCCTGAAACAAGGCTTGGGAGAACTGGGATCTTGTACACACATCCAGGCTCATCCGAAAACACCAGGTCTACTTCATCATCATCATAGTCAAATGATTGAACTTCTCCTGCGTACCAACCTATAAATAGAATTGAGGAAACCGTGTCTTAAACGCAATTTGCTTTAAAATAAAGAAACACATCCTGTTGAATTGAACTACGTTTTCCTCAGTGCATTCTCCTGCTCTTCAAGAATATAAAGCCCAGAAATGTCAAAACGATTATTGCGCAACTGAATTGTTATCGCCTTGTTAATGACACAAACGCGCTATGGTATGTATTAAATGCCGGAAGAACAGAGAGCTGTCATCGGTAGATCAGTTAGAAACTAAGTCAAAAACCTACCAGTTGGCCACCCTGTGTCAGCCAGGTCATCTTCTGTCCACTTTATTTCAACAACCGCCCCTATCTGACATATCTCCTCGTAGCTTCCAACTTTTTTCATGGTGGATTTTGAGAGTTTTATCTTGTTTGCCTTGAATTCCTTTTCGGCACAGTACTTGTAAGTCACACCCTTTTCCGTGTCAAATTCCACTTCTATTGTGTCACCTTCTTTGATATACTCTTTGACGGTTCCTACATACCAACCTGTATGTAAAATTTATGCCGTCAATTTGTAAGATCTCTTTTACAAGAAACTACTGAATACTTTTTACTTATCTAATAAATTTTCTTGTTGCAGGTTTTCCTAGCCGATGTTTTGCTTGTTACGATATGGCTTGACTACATGTGAACTACGTTTTTGCTTTTTTTAGAACCAAGTATTTTTTTGTGCGTTAAGGAATGTCATCATGTTTCTTGTTGGAAGGACAGTAAAGGCGTTGAGAGGGATTCAATTGAAGGTCGTAGATATTCTGTATTTTAATTCATTTATTTTGTGTTTGCTTTGGCAAGTTTATTTCTCAAACAATTTTGCGTTACATATATTTCATGGATATCAAAGTGATCAAGTGCAATCATCATAAATATTGTCGTTATTATTATCATTACCGCGTCATCGTCGTTGTTATCATTATCGTATTCATTATTTGTAAATTGATTTTACAAAGTTATAGAATTGTCCTTACCCGTTTTCCAGCCCGAGGTTCCAACTTCTTCTTTGGTCCATAGTACTACTATCCTCGCATCCACTGACCTAATGGCCCCCAACAAGGTACTATCCGCCGTCGCTTCACAAAGGCTGTTCTCGTGGTGATGCCGCTGCTGGTAAATTGCAAGTTCATCGCTCAAAGGATCTAAGACTCGTTCAAGGTTGTCGAAGGTCAAACCGTCTGGTACTGGCAGAAATGCATGTTCCCACTGATGTGTAATGGACGCATTGTCTCTCGGTCGCTTAGTACCGACAGAAGGAGCTAGTGCCGTGGCAAACCTTCGCCTCTTGTAGATCACTGTTGGATTTCCCAAGTTGAGGTGTTTTTCTTCAGCAATGATCGCTCGTATCGCAGTTACGAGGTTGCTTATGGCTTCTAACTCCCTATGGAATGCCAAGTAAGCTCTTCCTGCTCTGACCATTCCCACTCTAACTACCAGCTCGTCTTTTGTTCCACAGTCCAGAACATTGTGAAATCGAAGGATTTCTCTTAGCCTGTACACGGACAGTTTGACAATTTCCGTTACGGAATTTGGAATACAAAGGATGTCGCCATCGTATTCTACAAGAGGAGGTGGTTTTATACGTCCTGTCTTGTCTATTAGTCGTTTGACGCACTCGTGCTTCTTCCCATCTGTCGAAAGCCCCTCTTTTAGACACAACTCGTGAATCTGTCCCTTATCGTTCTCCCGGTACAACTCGTCTTGTGACCAATACTCCCTCTCTTTGTCGTTCTCGAATGATGTGTCTAGCTTGTCTTTGTAGCACTGGAAATACTTAGTGACTTCATCTTCAGTACACCAGGTTAGAAATGAAATGCATGGTAGTATGTTCTGTACACCATGTGAAAAAACTTTGTATGTCATCTCCAAAATGTTTGATGGAAGAAATGCCCCAGGCGTTTCGTCAATAACTTGAGTGTTGAGTTTCCGAATTTTCTCTAATGGAAGGTAGTGCAGTTCACCGCCTGTCATATACCATCTAACGTAATCAGGCACCGGTTGAATGGTCAAGGCGTTCGTGCTCAAGTCGCACTCAAGGTCTGGGTTGATGATGGTGGTGGAATATTTGTCCATCCAGCAACTTCTGATGTCTTCTTCGTGAAAGGTGTTTTGGACAATTTGATAGTCCTCTCTGTAACTGCCGCTGTAGTTTTCGTTCAAGTTCCAGACAGTGCTAACCTCTCTCTACAAGTCGTTTCTTACTGGATGGTACTGGAGACTGTCATCATTCTTACGGGTTTCATTCTTAGCGAGAAACGTGACGAGATGCTCTTCATCGTTGAATACAAAATTTTCCTCGCTGCCAATTCCACGAAGGACGAGACATGGCTTACCTCCATACTGCGTGTGGCCCAAGCATGTTTTGACCTCTTCTGCCATGTGTTCCATGTTTTCTTTATGTTTGGCATCCCCTATCTTGTACTCTTTATGAACTCCTTTACTGGAAAATTTCTCGTTTGACAAGGCGTGGTTCTGTGCAGCATGGACTCGCTCTACTGGATTCCTCTTACTATGATATTCGGCAAAGGACTTTTGCGTCACTGATTTCAGCTTTAGCACTCTCGCCAGACGAACTAGCCACATTCTTACAAGATGGCTTGACGGAGCCTCAGAGGGGCCATTGTCCACAATAAAAACGAAATGTTCTTTCAGTTTCTTAGTTTCTGGGTTTCTAAAGACATGGTCGAGGGCAGGGTTTCTCAAAAGAAGAAATATCTCATTAAAAGCACGATGAACGGTCTCTGGTTCAAAGTAGGAAAGATTTATGAGAGTGGCTGCTTTTCCTGTGCGGCGAACACTGTAGACAAGGTTTTGTTCCCCTTGATCTTCTAGGGTCAAATCTGTTTCTATAAACAGATGGCTCATGGGGGTTATGGCGTTGTGAGCCGATCGATTCCAGTCGTGATCTGGAAGTGTCATTTTGCGCCATGTTTTTCCTGGTTTTTGAACCGGCGATACGTCTGAATGAACTTTTGCCTTGGCGTCTTTTGAGTCCACGATAAAAATGTTCGGGAACGAATGTGCTACATCCAGTGATAGATTGACATTCTGAGTCGACCAGTGCAAGTTCACTACAAACTGTTCCACTCCAGTTCGAGGTGGTTTATGGAGGGATAAACAGGCATTAACCCCCCGTCCTGCATGGTGCCTTTTTGCTTGGTGGGTTCCCTCTCTGTAGTTTTGCGTGTAATTAAAACAGGTGGAGAGACTGATTGTAAATCCCTCGGGAGCCAAAGCAAGGATCGTTTCTCTGGCGTTCTTCATTATGGTATTGCTGTCTGCCGCTCTGTACAGCACAGTGTCCGTAAGTCTCGGGTGGCTTTCTAAGCCTCCTCCTGCCCGGTCAACGCGATCTCCCTCACCAAAAGCAAACTCTAAGATTCCAGCAAGATCAGGGAATTGTTCGCTTTTAAGTTTTCTGCCTCTTCCTTTAAATACATGACGAAGCTTTTCGAGTTTCATTTTTTGGAGCAATCGATTACGTTTTCTCCTTTTTCCTTCCTCTGTCATTGAGCCGGTCACTTGTATATTACTTTTCATTTCTTCGAACAGCTGTAAGTTGCGGGTCACAAGACCCTTTGAGCGCTGAAAACTTCTTTTGTCTTGAACCGATGCCAGATTTTTCATAAAACTGATGCTTGTTATTTTGGATAATACGGCTTTGAACGTGTCCCTGTCTCGTTTGCTATCAAGGTACTGAAGTACAGTTTCGTAGTTACTTCCAATGGCTTGTTCAACTTTTTTATTTACTACGGTCTGGTCTCTTTTTTCTATTTGCTGTAGGGACTCTACCACCTTGTTTATTTCTTTTCCGTGGTTTTCGATGATGTAGCCCTTTCCATCAATATAAATTTGGGCCACGTTTAAATGCTTTGTTAAAACTTCAACCATTCGCGATGATTCGAGGCGGGTAGACTCTTTCAACCCCTTTAGCTCTTTGTATTGTTTAGCGAGATCTTGGGTAGGGACAATCATCCCATTGTTCATGATATAACTGCCAAGGGTAATCATCGCGCTTAAATGATCTTGCTGTTTTGTAGATCCAGCGGAGCTCAGCTTCACAATAAGATCGTCGATATTCTGACTCAGTGTCCCTGTTGATGATCCACGCATGAGCCCTTTCATCTCATTGTCTTCCATAATTACAGTGTTTTTTGTTCTTTCTTCCGTTCTCGCAAGGTTAATATTACTCTTGATACCTCTTTTCTTGTACCACTGAACTCCTGGCCCCATAAGCGGTAGGATGTCTTCAGTTTCATCCTCGTAGTTTGAGTCAATTTTGTTGTTATGAACATTTAATCCTGAGAACCCTACGCTCTCCTGTACGGCACTAGATGTCTTTGGTGTTAAAAACGAATCTATTTTCACGGTACGGGGGAGCTTTTCTTTCGCCTTTCCATCCAATTGTGTTTTTGCTGTAAGCTTTGCTGAAGTATGTTTTATTCGCCGTAATCGTGGCTTGTAAAACATCCCAGGATATTTTGCTTTTTTGTGTTCAGGTGCAGAAGTGGACGATGAATTCCGTGCGATGAGAGAGCTAAAAATTCTTTTGCATTTCTTAGCAGGAGATGGTTGATCTTGAGAAGAATCTTCTACAGTAAGTGTGCGCTTCTTATGGTTCACTGAAGACTTAGCATTTGGTTGCGCAGATGATGGTTGATCTTGAGAGAAATCTTCAACAGTAAGTACTGACTTCTTATTGTTCACTGAAGACTTAGCATTTGGTTGCGCAGATGATGGTTGATCTTGAGAGGGGTCTTCTATGATAAATGCTGACGACTTGGCATTTGATTGCGCAGATGATGGTTGATCTTGAGAGGAATCTTCAACAGTAAGTACTGACTTCTTATGGTTCACTGAAGACTTAGCATTTGGTTGCGCAGATGATGGTTGATCTTGAGAGGGGTCTTCTATGACAAATGCTGACGGCTTGGCATTTGATTGCGCAGATGATGGTTGATCTTGAGAGGAATCGTCAACGGTAAGTGAAGACTTCTTATGGTTCACTGAAGACATAGAATTTGGTTGCGCAGATGATGGTTGAGCTTGAGAGGAATCTTCAACAGTAAGTGCTGACTTCTTATGGTTCACTGAAGACTTAGCATTTGGTTGCGCAGATGATGGTTGATCTTGAGAGGGGTCTTCTATGATAAATGCTGACGACTTGGTATTTGATTGCGCAGATGATGGTTGATCTTGAGAGGAATCTTCAACAGTAAGTACTGACTTCTTATGGTTCACTGAAGACTTAGCATTTGGTTGCGCAGATGATGGTTGATCTTGAGAGGGGTCTTCTATGACAAATGCTGACGGCTTGGCATTTGATTGCGCAGATGATGGTTGATCTTGAGAGGAATCGTCAACAGTAAGTGAAGACTTCTTATGGTTCACTGAAGACATAGAATTTGGTTGCGCAGATGATGGTTGAGCTTGAGAGGAATCTTCAACAGTAAGTGCTGACTTCTTATGGTTCACTGAAGACTGAGCCTTTGGTTGCGCAGATGGTGGTTGATCTTGAGAGGGTTCTTCTATGATAAATGCTGACGACTTAGCATTTGGTTGCGCATCTGATGGTTGATCTTGAGAGGGTTCTTCTATGATAAATGCTGACGACTTAGCATTTGGTTGCCCAGATGATGGTTGATCTTGAGAGGAATGTTCAACAGTAAGTGCAGCTTTCTCATGGTTCACTGAAGACTTAGCATTTGGTTGCACAAATGATGGTTGATCTTGAGAGGGTTCTTCTATGATAAATGCTGACGGCTTGGCATTTGATTGCGCAGATGATGGTTGATCTTGAGAGGAATCGTCAACAGTAAGTGAAGACTTCTTATGGTTCACTGAAGACATAGAATTTGGTTGCGCAGATGATGGTTGAGCTTGAGAGGAATCTTCAACAGTAAGTGCTGACTTCTTATGGTTCACTGAAGACTTAGCATTTGGTTGCGCAGATGATGGTTGATCTTGAGAGGGGTCTTCTATGATAAATGCTGACGACTTGGTATTTGATTGCGCAGATGATGGTTGATCTTGAGAGGAATCTTCAACAGTAAGTACTGACTTCTTATGGTTCACTGAAGACTTAGCATTTGGTTGCGCAGATGATGGTTGATCTTGAGAGGGGTCTTCTATGACAAATGCTGACGGCTTGGCATTTGATTGCGCAGATGATGGTTGATCTTGAGAGGAATCGTCAACAGTAAGTGAAGACTTCTTATGGTTCACTGAAGACATAGAATTTGGTTGCGCAGATGATGGTTGAGCTTGAGAGGAATCTTCAACAGTAAGTGCTGACTTCTTATGGTTCACTGAAGACTGAGCCTTTGGTTGCGCAGATGGTGGTTGATCTTGAGAGGGTTCTTCTATGATAAATGCTGACGACTTAGCATTTGGTTGCGCATCTGATGGTTGATCTTGAGAGGGTTCTTCTATGATAAATGCTGACGACTTAGCATTTGGTTGCCCAGATGATGGTTGATCTTGAGAGGAATGTTCAACAGTAAGTGCAGCTTTCTCATGGTTCACTGAAGACTTAGCATTTGGTTGCACAAATGATGGTTGATCTTGAGAGGGTTCTTCTATGATAAATGCTGACGACTTGGCATTTGATTGCGCAGATGATGGTTGATCTTGAGAGGAATCTTCAACAGTAAGTGCAGACTTCTTATGGTTCACTGAAGACATAGAATTTGATTGCGCAGATGATGGCTGAGCTTGAGAGGAATCTTCAACAGTAAGTACTGACTTCTTATGGTTCACTGAAGACTTAGCCTTTGGTTGCACAGATGATGGTTGATCTTGAGAGGGGTCTTCTATGATAAATGCTGACGACTTGGCATTTGATTGCGCAGATGATGGTTGATCTTGAGAGGAATTGTCAACAGTAAGTAAAGGCTTCTTTAGGTTAATTGTAGACGTAGCGTTTGGTTGCGTAAATGAGGGTTCTCTGATCGGGCTCGAGCATTTCATTTTTTCTGATGGCGCCTTCTTGTTGTTGTTCTGGAAATGCGTTGACATTCTTCCTTGCTTGGTTACTGGTGTTTTTTTCTTTCAGATTTTTTTCTTTGCGATGTCGGCTGCTTGTTATCTTCTTTTTGGAATGTGCTGCGAAAAGATGTTGACATTCTTCCTTTCTTGGTTGGCGGCGGATCTACGTCTCTAACAGCTGCAGCGTAACTCTTTCGTCTTGTATCAGTTGCATAGTCTTTCTTTAACAGAACGAAATGGTTGGGCTGCCACCCCTTAAGAGGCGATCTGTGTGTTCTTGTCCACATGACGAAGACGGTGTTGCTCTTCATTTCGTTGAGACTTGAACGCGCATCGATTAGCGCTTTTCTAGGGTAAAAATAACCATGAGTAGCCAATTTGATAGCGCCAGCCGATGGTACATCTGGGTATGCTGAGAATATCGGTTTTTCAATCACAGATGCAAGAGCTAGAATATTAAACTGTCTCGAATAAACGCCGGATTCAGCGGTTTTCTGGGCTAAGACCTCTATTGCTCGAGCAATGTTGCTCATGTTTCCATTGAAGGTGTTTAATGCGTTTTCTTCACTGAGGAAAATGGTTAAAATGGCTGGTATTGAATAACCAGAAGCTGCCGTAGAATCTTTGATTTGTGGGTGATTAGCATAAAATTCAGAGTAGGCAAATAGTTCTGACACAGTTAACAGACGCAGAAGTGCTGCAAGTGATTCGTCGCCCACCAAGGAAACAGAGACAGAGTTGTACAAGCAGTTACCGTCTGCAGAAATTGACAGTGGCACCCATTCCTTGAAATCTGATGGGAGAAGCTCATTGGATATGATGTCGACGCCTCTATTTTGCCGTTTCGAGTTGACATTTTCTCCTTTTGGAAGCAAAGTTAGGAAATTCGCAAGTATCTCTTGTGCTGCAGCTTTGCTTGTTAATAACTTTGAGACTTCAGAAAGTTGAAGTTCAGTCTCCATTCCTAGTAACGAGAAAATATTTATGGCTTAGTTGTTGAGGAGGGCGAAAAAGGTTTTTGGCCTCAAAGTGTATGTTTTAAACTGAAATTTCGCAGAAAAGACAAACGTCGTTTCCTTCATACTGTAGTAAATTGATGAATGTTTAGTGCTTCATTTTTTCGTGTAATTGTGGTTAACATAGCACCGTTCGTATAAACTCTGAAAAACACTGAACGTTTTAAAAATATATTTTTAATAGGCTTATTAGATGAAGACTTTTGAATTGCTTGGTAATTCTAAACAAACGTGGAATACTCCCAATACGTTTGAATGACAAATTTCGTCCAAATTTTGTGCGTTTTCGACTGGCGGGTCCAGCCACAAATAATTCTAAGGGCCCGTTCACATGGACGGAGGGTGCCCCTAGGGGATAGGGGCACCTACCTTCTAGAGCTAAAGAAATAGTCGTTCTACATGCAAGCTTCGAACGTGGTAGGGGTACCCTCCCTAGCAGGGTCAAGAGACAGCGTCATTTACATGAGCTGAATTGTCACTACATCGGGGGGTTAAAAGAAAAAGAGGAAAAAAATTATTTTGAAAGCAATTTTAAAGAAAGTTTAAAAACATTTTTACAACAATTTTAAAAAGCTAAACTAGCTAGCAGCACCGTGCGAACTTTAAAAGTTGTTAAACTTGTTTATTAAAAAAATGTTTCAAAATATTGTTTCGAAAACATTAACAAAACTTTCCAATTTCTCCGTTGATCAAGAAATGTTCTTCGCCTTCTTGTTGCTTTTACTTGCCGGTGCGTTTTGTTTGTTGACGTTTGTAAATGATATAGCGCTCGCTCTCTGGGTGTATTGGTCGGTTTCTTTGACCTCGAAAGCGCTTTACTCGATCAGATCTTCCTCCATTGCATCCCCCTTCCTTTGTGAACCTTCAGGTTGACTTTGTGTCATTATTTGGATTTGACATCTCCGAAAATTTCCGCCAGGTTTCTAGCATGAGCTTGAAGAGTTTGAAGCCATGATTGTTGGCGCCTTTTACGCGTGGCCAGCGGCAATCTGACAACAACGAAACTGGGCTTACACTCCGCGTAAAATTTGGCTGAGCCTGAGGATGTTCTTTTTTTAGCGCATACATTTCCTTAAATTTTAGGGCAAATCTCAGCCTCAACGTTCTTATAAAAATGGTTCTTATAAAAAGAAAAGAGTGTAGGTAAACAAAAATTGCCCCTACTAGGGAAACCCCACCCCTAGGGGCACCCTAAAACGATGTAACCATGTAAAACGAACTGCGTAATACAAAGGAGAAGGGAAACTTTATTACCCTGGGGGTAACCCTACTACTTAATGGCACCCTCTCTCATGTAAATGGCCCCTAAGTGTCGCAAATATCGCGATTTTTTGCCGGTGTGCACGTATGAAAACTTATCAACTATAAATCTAAAATACTCTTCTGAATCGCTTGACAACTCTAAACAAATATCGAGTTCTTTCAGAACGTTATAATGAGCCTGTCCGTTGGAATCCTTCAATAATTTCGGACTGCTCTTGAAGCATCAATTTTTGTCGCACATTTAGCACATTTCAGTTCAACTTTTTTCGCGCTCGAGCTCGCGATAAAAATTGCAAGTGTAAACTAGCGGCGACTTCTGTGCGATTTGTGCGATATCACAGAGGTTTCGAACATGTTCGAAACTTGATGCAATTTGGTGGCGATTTGGGGGAAATTGCAGCAAAAATTTCTCTGGAATTGCAGCGAAATCTCGGCTAGTTTACACTTGCGACAAAAGTTGAATTGGAGAGCGCGACAAAAATTCCAGCAAAAATCGCATGTGTAAACGGGCCTTTACATAGCGAATTTCAGCCCGGGGGCATGTTTAAAATTGGGTGGAAAAATTATCAGGAAAGCGTTTTACATGCTTTTTTAATGCACAAATAAAGAGGTGCGCACGCCCAAGTTCATATTTCTGCCTGGAAATTTGAATGCGATAATGTGAGGTTTATCAACCCGTTTTACCGGGCTCAAATTTCCAGCCCGGTTTCACAAACTGGACTGGAAATTTCAGCCCGGCTGAAAACTCTCTTCATGAAATCGCAAACGTCTTTTTAAAAAGATTTTTGAAGGAAGCCGAGCTGAAACCTCAGCCCGGCTAACCGGGCTGAAATTTACCATGTAATCGGCCCGTTAATTTTTTTTTTCTTAATTTTAATTTTTCCTTCTCAAGTTTTTTTCCCGTTAGCTCTCTATTTTTTACCCTTGCAAAACTTTCTTGTTTCTTGTTTTCTTGTTACTGCGTATCTCGTTTCAGTAACACCCAATGTAAGGGAAGATTAATGATGCGAAGATTGCAAATTTCAGGAACAATTTCTGTAAGCCCAAATTTAATTCAATCGTGCGTAAAATCAAGTTTTTTTCGCACACGCGCCCTTCAAGGATTGGCCGATGTCAATCATCTGTTTCTATGACAATTTTTACAACAGCTGTGAGAATTCTCGCGCACTGATTGGCTCTTGCTGATCGTCATATGTAAAGTAATTCTGTCTGGGGCCGTGCCGGGATAAATTTGCGAATCTGTTTACTGGTAGACTTTCCCAAGTCTTTTAGTCTTTTTTTATAAAGGACGACCTCTCGCGACGTCGCTGGCTCTGTATTGAAGCTCGCTTCGCTCGCTTTACTCGCAGAACAATTAAAAAAAGGGCGACTTGGAGTAAGTCTAGAATGTGTTGCGCTCTGCCGGTTCTTAAAATTTTTGTGTCAGAAGTACATTAGTTCTGGAACTTTTCGTTGACGACATAATCGGTAATCTGTAAATTTTGACTTTTAATTGACTGGACGTCTCAGAAACCAACTGCGAGGCAAAACGAAGGGATAATTTGTGATAGTCTGACGGGGAAAATTTTGAAACGGGGAGCCAGCAATAACCCGGGATCGACCGCTAACTCAGAGACGCAATTCATTGGATCTGAGCACTTCTGATAAAAGAAAGGACAATTTTATACAAATTTGCCTCCGGAGTTTACTTTCGTCAAAAAAGGCAATGAATTTGCCGGAGAAAACCTTTGCCGAGCGATTTGTTTTGGTACTTATAATTATTACGTAATAATTCTGACTGGTGTATACTTTAATTTGCTGCCGGTTAAAAAAAAAATACACGAAATGGTCAAAGCGTGATACAAACTCCCCGCAAGATTTTTTTTCATTTTTTCACTCAGCGCTCTCGCACAATTTTCTTTGTTGTTGTAAAAATTGTCATATTTGCGGGCTGGCGAGCGAAGCGAGCCGGCGAGGGCTCGCAAAATCGTGCAACAATGCAATTAATTTTATGCCCACTAAATTGAAGTCAACGATGCATCAAACATGAACTGCCATAAAACTGCAGCAAAAAAGAGAGCCACAAAGATGATTCTTTTACATGATTCGTGCAAATGTTGAATTTTCTCCTTGTTTATTTATTTATGCATTGGTTTGCGTGAGAGTCAAATATTCAATTCGCTCGTTAGATTTAACTTGTATCTTTTAGTGTGTTTATTATGTATTTAGTAATTTTCATTTTCATTCTTTTCATTTGATCGCAGTGTTTTTTTTTTTTTGTCCGTCTTGTTAACCCTGCACCCCGCATTTTCGGAACACCCCAAGCAGTCTGTTATTTTTCTTTAGCCCCATAGTAGGCGAGCGCGCGTGATCCACGAGCGTTACAAGTGGGCGGAGAAACCAGGGCGTAGTGGGCCAGAGAAGACAATAATTTTGCAAGCAGATAACAGGTCCATTTGCACTTTGAATTTTTGCATTAGTTCACTTTTTATTATCCTAGACATTTTTTTCTGCTGGGTGAATAAAACAGAGATTACTATATCTTCGAGTTCAAGTGCCTGTAGGCAAATTTGAGACAATTCCAGTTCAATTCTGATGGCCGTTCTTTTTCTTTTCTTTTTTTTTTTCTTTAAGTCCTTTGTGACCAACGTATTGAAATCAATTTTCAAGACGCCAGCAATTCATCTATTTATACCGAAACACCGAACTATACTTAGAAGTCGCGGCGGCGTGCCAGCATCGTGCTAGAGTTATGACTTGCTCAAGCCTACTTATCTTCCCAGCACTACGAGCTAACGGCTGGTCTAGAATGTTGTGAGGGGGAGGGGAGGCGGTGGGTACGCTGAAAAAGAACAACAATTTCTGCACCTATTCGTTGTCCCTTTTGTATTTTTTAAGAGAATTTGTCGATGAAGTAAATTTTTGAAGAAATTAGGAGGGTGGCTAGCCAGCCTATCCACTGCCCCTTAATCTGTCCCTTAATCTGCCCCAACTGATTTGCCCAACATCCGTTCAACTTTGTTGAATAGAAGTTGGACGGACGTTAAAAAATGTTTAAACTCGCCGTTTAACACCATTTTCAGGCAAAAAGGAGACGGTTGAAGGGTTGTTGAATGAAAGTTTAAACCAAATTAAATTCGATTCAACACGCCTTCAAGGGCTTTCAACAATTTTCAGCACTTTCAACAAAATCAAACGACCTGTTCAAACGCTCTCAATTTTGGTTAAACAAGTTTTCAACCATTCAACAAATGATGAACGAATATTGAAGCAGATGTTGAAACTATTTAAACGGGCCTTAATACCCGCGCCTTAAAGAAAGCATGGGGAAGTCACTGCAAGACTTGACGGGGTCTTAACCGAAACCTTGAGTGCGAAACCCAGTTATTATTATTAGTAGTAGTATTTAAGTTTTAATAACAACGATGAAAACTCCAAAGGGAGGGTGGGTAGGATTTACAAATTGTGCAAAATTAACTGCGTTTTACGGTTAGATAAACTTTAGAAAAAAGCTTACCTCAATGCCAGTAATTGTAAAGTAGTTTTTAACAAAGCTCTTGATGACGGCTTGAGATAGAAATCGGCAGTGTGCGTAAAGATAAATCCAGATCAGGCTGTCCCAAATAGAACACGAACAACAGGCCAGTCACTAGCACGAGGTACTTAGCAGTACTTAGCACATCAATCAAAAATGTAAATGAGACGATTTCATCGGCCGGGAATCAGTGGGCTTACTTTTGAGTGACCAGCGCTTTTATCAGCTTCACTGAGCACGAAGATTTGACTTTATTCGTGGACGACTGGACAAAATATGGGCTCAGTAAAGGCACGTAATTATTTCTTTTTTCGCCTTACAGCGCTTAATTCCTTCCGTTGAAAAAAACAAACATATAAAAATTGAATTGGGTGGTTGCTCACTTGTTTATGGCAAAAAGGAAAGAGAAAGAAAGAAAGAAAGAAACTCCAACACATCTTCGGTGAAGTGCCAATCCTTCACTGATTAGCGCGTAGGCGGAGATGATTGACAGCCATAAAAGTTAACATACCTTTCAGAACTATTTATGTCTAGCGGGGTGGCTTAAAAAAAGTCTAACTTGTTTTAAAATCTATTGTTCTTACATTAATTTGCAAAACTCATTTTAAAAAAAACTTCGTTGACATCAAAAATATGCATCCGCATAAGTATATTTTTTGCAACCGGTTAACGAGGTTAACTCTAGTGCGGCCACAGCGAATTTTTAAAATACAGAATAAACAGCCACCTGTGCGGCCAATATATAACACAAAGTACCTCACGACATCTTCACTCGGAACGAATAAAATTTTCGCAGGGAAACCTGTTTTTCACCGGTGCAGTCAACCGAAAAGTATGCTGTGACATGTGCTCGCAAATCATTAACTCATGTAACAACCTTTTTGGGGGGAGGGGTGGGGATCGCACATGGAATCAAGTTGAACACGATAAGTCTCTTTACTTCTATTAGTCCGACACAGACCAAACTCGCGGTTATTGAGGATTATTGTCGCAGCTGATTTTTGCACTGTACAGATGCCGGTTTATAAAGCGTGGGACGTCAGGAGATCTACGAGGAAGGCCGTATTCGCTACTTCCCTTGAAGAATTTATTAGGAAAAGTAAGTGAAACACATTACATAAGCTTAAGTCCTATGCAAGCTTAATAAAATTTGGCTTGATCAAAAAAGGCATCGAAACTCCCATATGTCTGTAAAAAATCGGCCTAGAAAACCATTTTGTTTTTATACAATGGACACTGGTGTAGTACCTATGCTTTCTGGGGAAAATCCGGCCACATAAGTGCTGAAATATTTACTTCCAGACTGAACCACGAGTCACAGAGACTGATTTGCAGCGTTTTGAGTAGAAATAATGAAACGCCCCGATTCTCGCGGAGTGACGGAGCCAAACACGTGAATATATTTCCCCTAACGCCGTCATTATGAAGCCGTAATGTCGTTTCAAAATTGAATTTAGTTTTGTATCACGATTCGACTGTTTTTCGGGCAAAAAGAAACCAAACCTAAAGATTACCGGTGCTGATTACAGTAAAAATTCTTGCTACACGCGAGCTGTCGTAAGTGGTTTTTTACGTGTGTTTCCCGTGTGTTTAGATTTTTGTTATGCTGAAAACGTTTTCAAACAACGGACTTTCCACGCCGTAAATTGCTCTGAACAAAGCAAATTCAATTAATCATTTTTATGAAGTTTTTCAAAGTTATCTACGTCCAAAAAATGGAGGAGTCACACAAATCGGCCGAGTTTTCCGGCGAAAACTTTTTTTGCAAGGTTTTAATTGCCGAGAGTTGTGCTGCCTACTATTTTAAAAGTTTGCACTTTCAGTCGCGCATTGACGGTACAATTTAAATACTGCGTTTCATGTTTATGCTTGGAATAGCTTATCTTGGTGGCATGATAGAAAATAAGGCTTTGAACACTAAAATGTCTGAACATTTCTTTTCATTTTACCGCCAAGTGACTCCACAGGCTTACCACCCTCTGTTTGTGTTGCGGACTTGTGCTAGCTGTATATCATAATAAATGGCCGCATCGGTTGTGTACAAAGGATTTTATGAATACAATAATTATGTATCAGTCAAGTCGAAGCTTCAACATCCCACCGGACATTTAAAACGTATGAGGATTGGTTTGTTCCAATTTCCTCCCCTCGGGGCAAAAAAGCTGTTCAAATGCCCCACGAATTAGTACTGAAATACCTCTTCTCAAAGACAAATTTTATCTTTAATCTAGCACTGTTAACGCTTTTCAGAGAGAGATATCCCGTAACGACACCTTCAAACTTCTTTTTAAAAGACCCAAAAGGCAAAACTGTATCTTGCAAATACCTCAAAATACCCTGCAAAAAACAAAAAACGCACGGGTGTATTACCCCAGAACAAGAGATAAATCTGGTTCAAATTCCCCACCCTTCCATGGTAACGTTCAAATTCCCTCCTCCCCGGGCACGATGCACGGTCAAATCCCCGGGATATGGCCCCCCCGGGGGAGTCATTGAAGCTTCAATTTGACCGGTACATTACAACTTTTTGAACGGATGAAAGTCAAATGAAAACGCTTAGAAACATGAACACTGCGTTAATGTTTGTTACATTGGGCTTAGTTTGTCGATTTTAAGCTCCGGGAGACAGTTTTCAAAACTTGAAGTTTGACTTACTCTATAAATATATATACATATATATTATAGAGTGGGTCAAACTTCAAGTTTCTAAAACTGCCTCCCGGAGCTTTCAATTGACAAACCAAGCCCATAATATCATACATTAACAGAGCGTTTATGTTTCTTAACGTTTTTATTCGACTTTCATGCGTGCAAAAAGCGGTAATTATCGTATTCACAATATCCTTTGTACACAACCGAAGCGGCCCTTAATATACAGCTAGCACAGGTCTGCGACACAAACAGAGGGTGGTAAGCCTCTGGTGACTCACTTAAAAGTAAACAGGTCAGGACTGCTAAAATTCGACCTGATAATTTAATTTTCCACGCAATTTTTTCGAAATACGCTGAAACAAAAATGTGGACTTAACTGATGAAACTTTAAATTTAATGTTAATTAAATGTGCTTCTCTATCTTCTGCAGGTTCATATAAACTAGATTTGTCGGATCAAGACGTTCATGTGTTTTTGGAAGAAGATGGCACTGAAGTGGACGACAATGATTGTTTTTTGGCTTTCGGGCAAGGAACAGTTTTTATTGTTGGCAGTAAATGGGAAGCAGAAACCACTGCAGTAGAGTTTTCAGACGACGACGGGATAAAACATACATTTCCAGGAACAGTTTCCACAGAAGGTAATTACATTTTCAAACAAACTGTATTTCCTCGAATAATAGCTTCCGGGCAATACTCTCGTCTGTGCTTCAGTCGAAGGCGACTACTCGGAAGAGGCTATCATTCACGGTGAAAAGTAAAGTTTTCGACGCATTAGGCGGCAATATTTTTTAGTAGCGAAAAGCACCTGCGAATTTTGCGGCAACCTCTTTCCCAGGGTTTCTCTCTCGTGCCCCAGGGGGCAGGAAGAAGAGACACCCTAGGAACGATGTTGATTTCATCCGGCGCTAAGTTTTGAAGACGCTCTTGGAGATTCCAGCATCACATTAGTGGCACACGTGGCGATTTTCACCTATCGCCTAGAGCTAGTGCATCACGCACACTGTAGAGGTAACATCAACGGGGCAATTATTTCATGAAATGTGGACATGAAAAAAGAACCGAACTGATTCCGTGCCTGATTGGCTAGTCTCGTAGCCATGTGTAGCCATTATTCAGAACCGCGAAGACCCATTAACCACAATGTAGGGTTTAGTTAGGGGCTCAAGGCGCTTGTCTATACCAGCTTTCAGTCGATCCCTCTACAAAAATTGAAACCTTTAGCAAACAGAAATACATTCAATTATATTGAGGAGATGACAACGTCATATTTCTGAACTGCTGATGAACTTTTTTTATGAGCAAAAGACCCTTTCAGTGATGTTACCAATTAACTGAAGTAGTTACAAAGAAGGCCTGAAAAAACAACAGAAACAATAAGGCTTTTCACACTGATGTTCTTAAGGTAGAAAGAAAAAAGAAGCTAGATTTCCAAAATAAAAATCAAATATATATTATAGTCAACTCACTGCAAGGCGGGCATCTTTCTATGACGGTTATGAATAGCTGGCTCTAACCGAATTTCACTTGCTCGTCTGTAACAAAACTCTCGATAATTATAGCCTCTATAAGGCAGACAGCTAGAGCTGGTCATGAAGGTGTTCAGCGTAGACAGAGATCACTGTATTTTGGTCTGAAACACAAACTTTAATTGGGGATTAAAACACAAAATTAATGAATATATGCATGAAGGTCGTTGCAGTTTGAAAGAGACAAACATAAAACTGATGACTAAGCATGTGTGTAGCCTCAGGAAAAATGAAAAATAAGTTAATTATATAAATAATTCAATGCCTGAATATGACTCGAGCTCATGGGGCACTATGTTTCTTTCTCATTTAAATAAACTACCCACATCACCTGTCCACGTGAGCTGCCTGCTTTGTTTGGGTACATGTACTTTTTCGGAGGGGATCTTAACTTAGATAACTTATTGCAAACGTTTGAGAGAAGTTATGGTTTTGTCGTAAATTCAACAGATATTTGTCTATGCCACATTGTGTCTTAAAAGTTGAAATAATGTCATTAGTATTTTAATCAATTTTACAGACGTTACCAAGTCAAGTCCTCCTGTCGCTCAGTCAAGCCCCCCTGTCACGCTGTCAAGTCCTTCTAGCATGCAGCCAAGTCCCCCTGTCACACTGTCAAGTCCTTCTGTCACGTTGTCAAGTCCTTCTGTCATGCAGTCAAGTCCCCCTGTCACGCTGTTAAGTCCTTCTGACATGCAGCCAAGTCCCCCTGTCATACTGTCAAGTCCTCCTGTCATGCAGTCAAGTCAACCTGTCAAGCTGTCAAGTCCTTCTGGCATGCAGTCAAGTCAACCTGTTACTCGATCAAGTTCCCCTGTCAGGCTGTTAAGTCCTTCTGGCATGCAGTCAAGTCCCCCTATCACGCTGTCAAGTCCTTCTGTCATACTATCAAGTCCTCCTTTGACGCTGTCAAGTCCTTCTGTCATGCAGTCAAGTCCCGATGCCACGCCGTCAAGTCCCCCTGTCACGCTGTCAAGTCCGCCTGCCACACAGTCAAGTCCTCCTGTCATGCAGACAAGTCCTTTTGAGTCTACGTCCTCAACAGAGAGTGGAAAAAGAACAGCTCGAAATGCCTTTCAGTTGTTACAACAAAATGCTTTTAAAAATGCCAAAATGAAGGGAGTTAAAATCTACACTGACAGCGAAATCCAACAAGCGCGAAGTGACCTGGAAAGAAAGAGACGGTTATTCTGGAATGAGAAAATGGAGCAGCTCTGTTCTGACCCCAAACAGGCACGGCATGACAAGACAACCTTGTGTGGCATGGTCGATGTATCCTGGACATTAAGGAAATCAGGAATGTTGGAGACAGAGGCGAACAAAGTTCTGTACCAAGAACAAGTGGTATTGAGAGGAGGAGAAGCTACCACCAAAAAGAAATTGGGTACACAAAAAAGGGAAACAATTCCCAAGAACATGGACCGAATGAATGTTGCTCACCAACAAGTGGAAACGTTAGATGGAGCGCTCATAAAATTACGTCAAAATCACAGTGAAACAAGCAGCATGGAGCAAAAGAAGAAAATTAAAAAAGAGTTTGAAAACAAAACTGCTCTACTGGATGGCGCCTATAGCGAGCTGAAACGAGCTCAAGAGGCCCTTTCCAAATCACTGTCACAGAAAAGGATGGAGATGGAAAGGGTCCTTGCCAGCAGCACAGAAGACGGTGGTGAACTTGATCAAAAATAGCATGAGAAGCTTAAACAAACTTAAGACGGAATCCATCAGGAAATTGAGTAATCAGTGGAAAAAAACCTTGTACCAGAATAATTTAAAGCATATCGCATTCTTTTTTACACTTTTTAAGAGCTATAGACGTAATTAGTTATCTGTAATAACACCAAAGACAATTTCTTATGGGAGCCCGAGAAATTAAATTTCAAATTTCACAGGAATTGTGTAAACACGGGTAAAATAGGTAAATTTTTATGCATAAGATTTCATTTTGTGAAATTTGAAATTTATTTTCGCGGGCTCCCATAGGAAATTGTCTTTGGGGTTATTACAGATAACAAATTACATCCATAGCTCTCAAAAAATGTAAAAAACGATGCGATATGCTTTAAATTATTCTGGTACAAGGTTTTTATTCACTGAAAATTAAACTTACTCAATTTCCTAATGGATTCCGTCTTAAACTAGTTTAAACAAAGGGCTGCTTAAAGTTGGAATTAATCCTTTAAGTATTATTTCAGTTACGATGCTTCATTTGTTCCAGTTTATAGTCCCAGTTTGCACAAGCTACGTGTGGTGGCTGGCTGTATCCGGCTATCATGTAATAAAATAGCCGTCATGTTTAAGAATTATAAATTTTTGCCATGAGTACTTCGTTTCGCTTAAAAGAATTGATTAAAACAAATCGAAAACTGAGTCTGTTCAAAGGTACATGAAAATGGGACCTATCACCGGCTTAAAAGCACTGAGATGCAACCGTCACAACTACACGCTTGTGGTCGCCGGGAGTGCAATTCAAGGATTGGAACGGTTTTAGCACAAAAAGGGAGCCTCTTCGTAGGCTATCTTAATACACTTTAATAAAAAATATCCTATTTTCCCGCGACTTTTCAATATCAGCCAATCAAATTCGCCGATTTAATTGAAATTTATAATTTCTTTTTGTCACTTTCTTAACGATTGTGCCGACGACCTGCCTACTTCTTGTGCGAAATATTACCGGGACTATATCACCCCAGGTGCATGTGCAAGCTGATGAGAAGCACTTTGAAATCGTTGGCCCAACTTTTACAAATACCGTCAGAGAGTTCAGGAGGCTGTTATATTGCATTGGATGTAAATGCAAACGTATATCGAATGATTTGGAAAAATTGTCTGTATTCTAGGGAAAGTGATTCTGGTTGTAAAAATCAAGCAAATCTACGCAGGAATACTCCTCTCCGAAAGCGACCAACCGGACTATACTGCGCATGTGCCCCAGTTGACATAGTCCCTTTTTAACTATTTTACAAACAAAACAATGGTGGTCGGTTATAAAAGAGCCATTATCAGAAATATGAGTCATTTCAGTCATGCGATCATTGATACCTGCGGTTTCCTTCAGTGTGCCGGTCGGTATCAGATTGCTAATTTAAATAACCTGCGGGTTTGTGACGTTTCACGATGTGAATGGTGTTTGTCGCATAATGTTTTGACTACTGTTGTTTTAAACAATATTTCTCCTGTTGACTTAGGATTTATATCGGTGAGAAAATTGTGAATACTTGCAAATAATATTTAGAATGCTTAGATTAGTTATTTTACATTAAGCTCAGTTTTTCGCTTCTGATCGTCAATTAATCAATCAGAAAGTGTCTTACAGTGTAAGGTAAGAAAATACTTTTATAAGAACGTAAAGCAAGGATACGCAAATAAAACAACTGCTGTTTGACTGCTTTTTTTATTAATTTTTAAAAACAATTTGGTATATTGAAGTGATATGAAATGAAACATTTTCTTGGGATAATCTAAGTACCGCTCTAACAGCAAAGACAGTGTGTTTGTTAGGAAGCGATGGTGGACGGTAATTTGGCAGGGGTAAGACCAATCTATGGAATTGAAGAGCCCGCAACTGCAAAACCTAACCTAGAGAACTGATTTATTGCAACTACTCGGTTCAACTACCACTGGTTTCAATAATCACGAGTAGCGATTGTATTAATTATTAAACGGTGAAAATCCGCTGAATTCCGTCTCCAGTTAAGCTTCCGGTGCTTTTCCAATTTCCGGTGGACTTCTGAACTGCCTAAGTCTGCAACTGCAACCTCTGCTATCATTGTACTCCCTTTATTCTGATGTCGGCTGCAGCATCTTTATGGCATCTTTATTTACAAAAAAATGAATAATTTTTTTACAATAAATATTTTATGAGCTACGTCACCAATGTCTTAAATAATATTTTATGAGCTACGTCACGAGGTCACCGTATTGACAGACATCACACCCCTCAGAAACTCAGAAACTCCTCATGTGGTCATATACCCTCAGAAAATCTCCCTCAGAATCCCATGAACCCTCAGAAAATCTCTTCCATAGGGGATGTGGATATAACACCCCTCAGAAAATCTCTTCCATAGGGAATGTGGATATAACACCCCTCAGAAAATCCCTTCCATAGGGGATGTGGATATAATACCCCTCAGAAAATCTCTTCCATAGGGGGGGTGTGGATATTAAATGGAATGGCCCTAAGCTTAAGCTTAAGTGTTCGCTAAATTAGTTTGCAAAACACAGGCTGTACATACTCAATGACTTGCTTTTATTCCTTAATTCTCAGATGAATAGTTCTAGATCAAGGTGGTTTTGTAAAGTTACTTGTTAAGCGCAATTAGCCGTCATCGAGTGGCGTGACACTTTATAACTTCTTTATATTGTGAATCGAACATAAGCTTAGTTAAGGTGGCTCGAAAGGTTTTTAAATGTTATGAACCTTTTGAAACGAGGAAAGATTACAAGGAAGTATTTCTGAGCATGTGGGAAATCTATGAATATCTTGACAACTCTTTTGTCAGGCAATACTTTAAGGCTGGTTGTGACGTCATAGCCATTACCATGACAACCCTAAAAGTCCACAAAGAGAACCCCCAAATTTCGTTTTTCGTCAATTATACGAAAAACTAAGACGGTGACCTACCCTTTTTATTGCATCCTTAGAAAGCTACCTAAATTCTTTAACTTCTCTGACGGTATGGCAAAAAGTTATTCAGTAGAACTTAAGTTATATTGAAAAAGCCATTTTATGAATTAAAAAAAAATGCCACTGCATAACTTTCTTACAAAAGCTTCTATTTGAACTGGCACACTTAGTGTTACATGCATACAAAAAATCAGGATGGGTCACCGAGCAAAATTTCGAGATAAAAACAAATGTTTCGTGCAAGTTTTATTTCCGGTTTGCGCGATTTTACGCGGCATTTAACTTCCGGCATTCCAGTATTCACTCAGCTGATGCGTGCGTTCTTGTTATGTCGTGTGTAGGCTATGTGCATGCGCAGCTAAAAAACCCTTTCGAGCCTCCTTAATGAGCTACCGGTATTTGAATGTTGCTTACAATTTAATTAAAGCTATATGGGAAATATTACCAGTGTACATTTGTGTCTTGCTGTAGTTTGAAACTATTTTTGTGTTTTCCTGATGTAAGGGAGCATTGCTCGCATCACATTTGCTCTTGAATTTCACGCATAGGTTGTGGTTCGTAATTTGCATAATTTGGAAATACTGGTGTTTGATAGCGGTGCTACGTTCTTTAAACCTTCTGGCCACATGATTTTATTTTACTATAATTAAGACCATCAAATCTTTGCCTTTCCATGACTGCAACGAAATTGCTATATGAGGTCTCACTTTTTGTTAACATATATTTTTGTGTACCCATTTTTCCCGTTTTTTTAAAAGCTGTGAAATTAGGTTGATAAAAGGAACTGTTTTAACTACTCAAAACAACTGACATGGAAATGTCAGTAACATTGTAGGATAAGGAAGAGTTGTACTTATCAACCAACAGTGAAAATTTTGTCCTGCATCAAATTTTAAGTGTTGTGAGAGTTACTAAAGTTATTGAAACTTGGCATTTTTTGCACTAATAAAATATCCATTTTTGTTCACCAGGGGAGCCCCCTTATGAACTGTAGAAGAAAGCATTTAGAGCCCAAACGAAAAGTGTTTTTTAAGTAACCAGACAAAGTGTTATTCACATACAAGATTTGAAGGAAATCTATTTTGTGACCAATTTGGGTTATGAGGATCTTTAGGGAGACAGCCACTTAAATGGAGCTAAGATGTGCTACCCACATGAAAATTTACTTTAAATTAACAATTAATTCAATGATGCAGGAAAACAACAAAGTCTGCTATGGACCCATTAAAGTGCCCAGCTTTCATGGAGCCTACTCAGAGTTGAGTTGGCATATACTGGCAAAATTTGCCTTTCATGCTAATCCAGGAAACTATAAACCCGGACAATCTGGGAGACTTCGCAGGAATGAGACGCATGTTCAACTATATTTGAGGGAAATTAAACTAAATAACTAACTAAGTAACTAATTTAAATTATTACGAATAAAAATTAGTGATAGTAGTTTCGAATGACCTTTCAATGACTCATTCAACATTTTCAAATTCGTGAAACTTAAGTCGGGTTCTTGTGAGTTCATTATATAATAAAAATTAATGCGTGTGAAACCTACCGGTAAGTCTTGTTGCATAATATGATTAAAAGAAATGCAACAGGAATGTTGCATTATCAAAGACTACTGTGAAGAAACCTAAAGTTAATTAACACTCAATCTCAATCAAAGCAAAACTAATATTAACTTTTTTACCTAATCAATTAACACCCTCTCCATCCCACATTGTATTTCTTTTAAGGACGGCACCTCCTCTTGTTACTGTGCATTACGTTCTGGGGCATCTTGGGTCTGGTCTGAGATAAATTATTCGAGTTTCGAATTTGCCTATTATTATTACTACAAAGGTATTTTTGCACGGTTTATGACAATGTGGAAAAAGCAGATCTTAGCAAGGGCTATCAGAATCCAAAAAGAAAATAAACTGGGGGTTAAACCACACATTTTTCAGAGATGAGCTTAAATTTGGAAGTAAAATGCCATACATTCTTTGTATTTTAAAGCTTTATTAGAAAATTTTATGAATGCTTAATTATCTTTTAAAAATGCACAGCTACCTGCACTTTTCTTTTTAGATTTCAATAATCCTGGCTAAGATCTGCTTTTTCCCTACAGTCTGATAACCTTTGCAAAAATACCTCTGTATTAGGGGGGTGCCATCCTTAATCATATGCAACAAGACTTTCACACACATTATTTATATAATGAACTCACAAGAATGTGACCTCAGTTACCAACTTGCAAATGATGATCTTTAAATGGGTCATCAAAACGTCATTTGCAACTACTATCGCTAATAATTTTATTCTTCATTGTTTATCCAAAACCTCCATCATTGTAATTTAATTTAATTTAATCAATTAAGATTTAGTTACCTTTTGATAGGGGTAGGAATAATACTGTTGTAAATGGCCAGGACTGTACATGGAGGTGCAGGGATTTCATATCCATTCCCTAAATATGGCGACATCTTGTTGCCACGAGTTGACGACATTTCATCAGAGACTCTACAGTAGATAAAGACCAAAATGTTCCTGTTAGCTGTATTTGCAGATCCAGTATTTTGTTGATAACTGTAAATATCTCTTGCATGTTATGGAGATATTGGATGCCGGACTCAATAAAACCATCAGACAAATCTATCAGTGTAACTTGTAAAAGAAAATGGTTTCTGATATATAATCTGAATACCAATCACTGAATCAATCATTATCGATTTCTATGGGTAATCGATCATAGCAATCGAATGCACTTTTTTCTTTATCGATTTTCATCATTTGATTGTTATCGATTATTGGTTTATCAATTGACTACACTTGAACATATGTCACTGAATGCACCGTATTTGAGTTTTTCTCTGCACTTTGCCGCATGTTGGAACTGCTATCCCATCTTGAGCTAAGCAAGTACATGGGTCACATCAGTTGTCTAGACTGATGTGGTTCTAGATTGCAAACAAAGGCATGGAGAGGGGAAGCAGGACTTGTACAGCATTTAAGTACTTTTTAATCATGAGATATTTTGCAATGTCAATGCATAGCATGCCTAGGTTTGAAATTTTATGCCAGAATTAGGGATACAACTACTGTAGGTAATTTATAAACAACCTGTTGCAACTAGTGCTTGGCCACATTGAACTCTGTCACTACATCGCTGCAGCAACATTGGCATTCATTGGCCTTGCAAAATAATTTCCCTCCCTCCCTCCCTCAGTGGGTTTTCTTTGTTACATTCATTGACAGAGTGATCAGTCAGGGGCAGTCGATGGGTGCAGTAGCAGTATTCCATTATACCCCCCAAAATTAGCCAAAATACAATGTCCACAAAATTCTCCCAAGTTTCCCTCAAGATACCCAAAACTGTAAGAAGCGTAGTAATACGGTATACTCAAAATCTTTTAGTTAGTTATTTTGGGTGAAAGATAGAGCTGTACTGTAACCTGATTTTAAAAAACCCCTGTATACCGGGCACCCAAAAACCCTGGTCGGCCCTGGTAAGTTCTGTACGTTTTTCATTAGGTTTTTTTAGAACTGGTATTGTGTCACTTGTTTCGGCCTGTATGTTGTAAGTACTGTATTTGTTAGATATTAGTTGATGGTTATTTCCCATGTAGTTGACTCCCAGTGACTCAAACATCCTGCTAATTAACCCAAAGTGAATGATTTTCCCCTTCAGGTCACTTATTTCTTTATAATACCATGATAACTCGAACCTTTTTTATTTCCCTAAAGAAGGTCGTATTTTGTTAGCTATTAATAAACAATTAACCTATTGATGAGGTTTTTGTGATATCTGGAAATAATCAAGGTCGAGATTAGTCAGCTTTGGCTGATAACACCCCATGGGGAGCGGGCACTCCCTTATTTGGCCTGAACGGGTATGTGCTGCTCAACTGGGTATGGTTTTCAGCGTCTTATGTCTTAAACAGGGTGTACAATTTCACATTCTGGACCGGAAACCTTGAACAGGGTGTGAAATTTGGCAGTGCAGTCGGTCTGCATGTGTGGTACCAACAATTTTTTAAAAATATTATTCTGTGATGTATTTTTTAAGAAATACTCGATCTCTGAAATAATAATTTCTCTTTGGTTAGGAAAAAAAAAGGTCCTTGCAAATATTGTCTTAAACAGGGTAGCAAATGTACAAAATCACTAGCTAACACTCAGGGTCAGCTGGGTTTGAAGGCCTCAGTGGCACACCCCCACCCAAACTTCCGGATCCCTTGAGTGCCCCCCCCCCCCCCCACCTGATCACACTTACTGAAACCTTGGTTATTCTGGATCGCAGAAACCGAATCTAATAATTGTTCTATAATACACTGTTTTAAAGGAAATAAGAATAAACACACCGTTTATTATTCTTCCACATAGAAGGATTTCAAAACTGCTGCTCTAAATTCTTGTCTTTCCTGCATTTTTTTCCCTAACCTATTCGTGAAAGACTTCTTACTTTGGTGGATCATATTGTATTTTCGGCATCTTTATCTATCAGTAATCTTTCAATTTCTTCCTCAGTTGAAGTAGCAAATTGACTTATGCGCTGATCAACTCGAAAGTTCAACATCCTCCCCCCCCCCCCCATACAGGCATTTGAATTTTGGAAGATTGACTTGTTCAAATTCCCTCCCCTCAGGGCAAAAAAGCCATTCAAATGCCCCACCAATTAATTAGTATTGAACTACCTCTCCTCAAAGACAAATTTCGCCTGCAATCAAACACTTCCCTTGTAAAATGGCTACCGGGATCCCGGCGGGATCCCGCCAAGAATCCCGCTTCCTACCGGGATCTTGCCGGGAAATGAAAAATCTTGCCGGGAAACGGAATTTCCCCGCCGGGATTCTAACGGGATCTTGGCAAGAAAAAATCTTGGCCGGGATCTTGGCAAGAATCCCGGCGAGAGTTTCGGTCCCCGGCGTGATCTTGCCAAGACATCGGTGATCCCGCCAAGACAACCGTAATCTCGGCAAGACAGCTACGATCTTGGCAAGATGCGCAGATTCAAAACTGACCATGATGAGACTTCAGAAAAAATATTACAAGTTGTGGTATGTTAAGCCCGAGCAAACTTTAGCGAGGTCTGTTGCAACTGATATTTTTATCAGAGTGCGTTTCAAACAGCGATCTTGTGTGGCTCGTTATGTTGATGAATAAAAAATAGGGCGATCATCGTGCGGGAGTTCGCGCTGGCACGTTGTGCGAGATTGTAAAGACGATGGTCATTAATCCCGAACTCTATTAATCTTCAAAAGTTTATAATCTTCAAACGGGATTAAAGTGACAATTAACGCAGTGCTGTATCCGTAAGGAGAATCATTCCGGGTTCTCGATATAACTGAAAATAACAATCGACGAAGAACAATGTTAACGGTTGTCCGGTTTTGTAGCTTTGCCGCTACGCGCGACATCTACCAAAATAACAACGATCAGAAACGCTGCTGGCTCTGATCGGCTCTGTTTTACAAGTCATTTCATTTTATCAGACCACTGATGTCTATTTGTTGTCACTTAAGCTTACCTTTTATGCAGAGGACTTCGTTTTCGCATCCCTGTATTTTGAATGACTACTTCTGTCTAGGTGATGTCATGCCATCTCTTTGTTGGACTTTCTTTACAAGCCACCACGGAAGAGTTAAGCAAGGGTTTTTAAATATACTGTTTCCTGTGACTACTATGTTGTCGTTCTGAATTTAACTTTTTTCGCTGCTTGCCGGCCATGTACCTAATACCGTAGTCGCGCCAAAAAATCCCGCCTTGACTCCCGCCATTGCGTTAATGGAACAATGTGATTGGTTGATTCAATCACGCCATCGGCGAGCGCTGCTCGCGTAATCCAAAAAATGCGAGAACTTTTCCACAAAACAAGTTGAAAATGGCTTCTTTTTATTGTATGTACAGGAGAAAATTGAAACGTTTAACTTATTATTTTTACCGAAAACAACATGGTTCTGTCAAGTTTGAAGCAAAAGAACGTTTTGCAAGAAACTCAAGAAACTGTTGTCAACGAGAGAACGGCCGGCATGCTAAACCCAGCTAAACATGCCACACTAAAGTGTACTGAGAATGAACATAAACAAAGGATGAGTAGATATTGTGGACAAAGCTACATTTGAGGAATGAACAATCGAGTTAAATGCTTTCAAAAATTTTCAAAGGACGTCTATAGTCTCTACAGCTTACTAATTTGCCGCGATGGAAGCCGCTGAACTCAACTGGGTTTCTTTCCTTCGACGAGTCTGGTCGCTCCAAGCATTCAACATGTGAGGAAAAGGTCAGTGAGTTTCACTTTTATATTTCACTCAAAAGCGTCAGCGTGTACTGCTTTTCGTTGCCTTCTTTTTTTTTTTTCGCTGAAAGAACCCTTTTAGATGTCGTCGACTGTTAACCTTTAATTTATTTTAATTGGTGATGTTCATTTCAGTCAAGTGAACTGACCATTGGCGGGACTTTCACAGAAAGAGGTTCCTTTGTGAGAAAAAATCCACACTGAAAAAAAGCTTGACTTACCTATAAAAATGTGTGCGGATGGTATAAATAAACTTACTTACCGGTAACTAATTTGCTCTTAGACATTACTTAAGCATTCATTTTGTGAGTTCAAAAAGTAAGCTTAATTTTCGCCGTCTTCTCCAGATTTGCGTAAACTTGACACAATTTACCCCGATAGCGAACAGAACAGCCAGGTGACAAGTCTGACAAATTTCAGAATTTGCGGCAAGTTGCAGAATCTAATACTGAAAATGGTTCCTTGTTAAATGGTTTTAGATGCAAAACAACAACAACAATATATAAACAATTTGCGATCGACAATTTCACGAGCTTTAAACTACATGACAAAAAAATCGTGACTTGCGTGACCACAGTTTGGCGAGCAGCCAATTTCTGCAAGACGAGAAGACGCCACAAAACAAACACTTTATTTTTACATTGTCATTTTTCTTGTTCAGTTTCTTTACTCGAACCTTTAAGGAAAATAAAAAAGGTTCGAGGTATTTGAAGGTTTGTCACTTATCCAGGACAAAATTCTGAAGGAAATGTTGTGAAGAGAAAAAAGCGTTCACCTCGAGTTATAAAGTTGGCGGGAGGTTCGATTAACTGAGGCTTAAGTTACCGGGAAGTATAGTTTGTTTGTAACCCCTTGAATTCTATTTTTCTTTGTTCGGTGTCGTCGGTTTCACCTTTTTATTCTCCATAACGTGTTCTCCTTTTGTATTCTTTTCCAAGGCGAATAGTTGAGGAAGAACTACGCAAGATAAATTCCATAACAAATTGAGACAGTCTAATTAGATGTACATAGTTTTCATTTAAAAAGTCCTCGCACATTCTGTTTTCAGTTGAACTATCCAAAATAAAGCACAAAGACAAAGGAAAATAATGGGATTATTTACTAGATACAATTTATTGGATTCTTAGGGTTATACAAAAACAGATGGTCATCCCTGTTCATCCCTGTAGATCATATTTCAGTGTTTACATTTATAAACAAGTTGAAGCGCAATGCAAGCGGCGCAGATGTTTTCAACAAATTCCCCACATTTGCTAGTATTTGGCGATTTAATTTGTGTTTTGCATAAGCTTCGCCCAATTACAGACCCTGCATGTATGTTCAGGCAGAACGCGTCAACAAAATTTAATACACTTACGTTTATTAAAGAGAGAGTAATCTTGAAATAACGATGTAGATTAACCTTAAATCTGAAACGGTGTGCATGTTATAAAATAAAACCCAAGCCTTTCCACCTGTCTCCTCCAATGGGGCGGTTCTGTGAAATTCTGAATACTTTGGAGTACCAAACAATATTTGTTCCTCTGATGACAATTGTAAAAGGTGCTTCGCAAAACTGCGTTGCCAGATACTTCAGATTTCACACGTTTCTTTCACTCAGCATTTAAATTTCCACTGACAAATTCTCGTCCAGCACACTGTTCCTTTCTTAGATGATCATGAACAAGCCTGAGTTTCTGCACGGCCGCTATTCCATGCTTTGTCTTGACTACAAATAAATCGATCTCTCTGAACCGCGAACACATATAGTTTACATTTGAGAGTATAAAATGCAAGTGCGAACAAACACAAAAATGCTCAAAACACCATCAAACTCTTCCTGTTCGTTGGTTATTCTCCTGCAGATGCTACGGATTTCACAGCAAATAAATAAGAAAGACACTTGCCTCCTTCCACCAGCAACGCTCCTGGCACCACGAGGCTTTCATGTGGAACGTGGAAATCAATCAACAACGTTAAATTCGGCGCGCTGAAGTAACATCACATGCACGTGAACTATTCTTTGTCTTCTCGTTATTGTCACATGGAAATAGTACCACATAAGGGATAATTCAATTAAGAAACACGTGCAAGGCTGATAACAATCATGTCAACAATACTTGGGACTGCAATATAGGACATAGTTTTGTCAGCGTCTGCTAGTTTGATTAATGTTAATTATGGTTCTCATCGCGAATCCTGGCAAGATTCCAGACAGGACCCCCGGAGATTTTGGCTGCCGGGAAGATTTTGACCGCAAGGAATTTTGTTTCCCGTCGCAAATCCCGGCAACACTCCCACCGAGATATCCGGTTGCCCGCCAAGAATCCCGGCAAGACTCCCGCCGGGATCCTGCCGAGATTTTGGCCGCCGGGAATCCCGTCTCCCGCCAAGAATCCCGGCAAGATTCCCGCCGGGATCCCGCCGAGATTTTGGCCGCCGGGAATCCCGTCTCCCGCCAAGAATCCCGGTAAGAATCCCGGCGGGAACCGGGAATCCCGGCGGCCAAAATCTCGGCGGGATCCCGGCGGGAATCTTGGCGGGATCTTGGCAAGATCCCGCCAAGATCCCGGTACCATTTTTACAAGGGTTTACACACTTTCAGAGAGAGATATGCCGTAATGACACCTTCAAACTTCTTTTAAAGACCCTTTTGAAAGAGTTATTAACTTACAAAGGCGAAATTCATTCTTGTAAATCCGTCAAACCCTGCAAAAACCGAAAAAACTCATGAGCGTATTACGACAGAAGAAGAGATAAATCCGGTTCAACCTTTCCAATGCAATGTTCATGCAAATTCCCCCCTCCCAGGGCACGATGCACAGTCAAATGCCCGGGGGGAGGGGGGGGATGTTGAAGTTTCGAATTGATCGGCGAATTACCACGTTTTCTGTGGCTGTGTGCATTTAAGCTGCCACTCGCCACCCGTGAACTTGGCAGACATTATATTGCTCTTGAAAATCATGCATTCACGCGCACAACCTACTGCGCTAATTTCCAGAATTAGCTGTAGGCTCTTAGCCAATGAGAAGGCAGCTATATATAGTGACGGCAATATATAGGCTGTCGTGTATCCCAACCTATGCCCGGTTCAGCGATCAAGTTTTAATTTGCGGATCTCATCCTACAATCGTGGCCAATTGGTTAAGGGACACTTCGCCTTTTCTTAATCTTTTCCTGAGCAACTTGAAAATAGGCGATAACATATACCCCCCAAAAGCATTTTACAGAGTTCTTTCCCCCTGCTCCCCCTAAACAATGTTGAAGTACAGAAACTGTACAAGATATCCGAAACGTGTTGGACTCTTGACAGTCAACATTATCTAGGGGGGAGGGGGAGAAGATATTATTGACGTGTTACTAAAAATTTGGCTGAGTGTCCCGAACGTTCTGGCCAGGATTGCAGATGTTCTTAGCCACCTGAAATCTGATACTTTTGTAGTTGCGGTTTGGTTTTCTTTTCCACTTTTTTCTTATACAAATTACAATAATCACAACTGACAACTGCTGCATGTTGATGCTACTGGTACCGTCTTGATTTTGTGTAACAGGGATAAAAATTACGATATTCTCGTTTTTCACTGTCACGCCGGCATAAAATATTAAAATCGAAACCAGTTGATGAGAAAGAAGCCAAGTAATGTTTTAAAAGCCTTATAAAAGATTAACAAACGAACAACTTCGCCAAGTCTCAGATCTGTACGGTATTCCGTTGTTGAGTTATTTGCCGTAACGTTTGACTGAAGCTGCAGTATGGAAACGCCATGTTAAATTGGTGTCAAACAAATAAGAAATCAACATGGCGGGCGGAAATCAATGAAAACGTCTGGAATTTAATTCTGCTCTTCAAGGATTACTTTTCTCTCGTGAACTACTCTACGTTCACATTAATTTCCCTCCTGGTACTTTAACTGTCCCCACTGCGAAAATTAAATCACAAGGAGATCTGAGGCTACACTGTAGAGTCCTTTCTTGCATACGAGAAACTTAGCTTTGTCGCCGGCACTATTAAAGCTGGTGACACGTTGGTTGAAAAGCCAGAAATTCAAGATGCTGTATTTTCAAAACTAAAGACGCTTCCGGGCTGGAAACTTCTAGATATAGTTTTTAAACGGTCGGGATATAAAATCAGAAGACCTCGCGATCATTGATTTTAAAATTTGATGACGTCAGGTTCCAAACATTTCGTTTGTAATAAATTCGATCATGAACTAACCTGCTTTTACGGTCCTAATGTTGCATTAGAAGGTCTCCGGATGCAGCGCCGATCAATAAAACATCCACCAGCCGAAATCGAGAATTTATAAAGGTGACTAAGGCAGAAAACACAATTCAAAAGCAAGCACGAAACTGAAACGTAACCTCTTGTGTCGGGTTTTTCCCGTCAAGGTAAATTTGGATCAGAGAGGTCACGCAACTCCGCATGATTGCTTGTGTTAGCATATATTTTTACTCTCTGCTCTTTTTAAGCTAGTTAGAATATTGGAAATTTAAAATCGTGAAAAATGACCACAGAAAAGCGGGAAAGTTTCGAACCGTAAGGCCAGAAATTATGCATCATCAACATCATTCATGATACTAGTAATAAGAAGGTCATTCGTCGTGAGAACAAAGTTTCCGGGAAAATTCCCTCAGGTCTCATTTCATTGTACCGTTTCGGCGGGGTTTTTCCCGGGGAAATTACCCCGGGTTTCCTTTTACTTCACTTTCATTTTCGTCAAAAGATTCAGTATTTCACCGATTGCCAAGCCGCAGATTTCTTTAACAATTGACCACAAAATCGTTCAGCGCCCTTTGGGAAGTTTTACATGTTTTGCCTCAGGAATACAAATGGATGAAGATCTGATGGCAATGCCGGCTGCCGAAATGGCAAGGTAAGTGTTGTCAAATTTCGTTCATTTCTATCATGATCACGCACTCCAAAATTTCTCTTTGTTGTTGCATTTTTTACCACATTCACGCTCCTAAGAAACCCTAGATACTATTTTATATATTAAAGTCTTAATCAAAGTGTTTCTGAAGGACGGTTTATGGGAGTGAACAGAAGAACTGAAACAGCCGGCGTGGGTAAACGTCGATCGCGATCGCATCGTCGGAATGGTTCAATTTTATATTCATGACATTCATCCATTCAATTTTATTTTTGATTTAAAGCTATGTATCGTACGTGCAGACGTCTCCTTTAAATTTTTAAGGACCATTCATTTTTAGCCAATGGCGTCACGTAAGTGACGTCATGGGCTATTGTCACAGGCTAAAAGAACGGCGCCACATGTGGCATCTGTTTGGTATCTGTCGTTTGTCTGTCCTTCGAGAACTGTCCTTCGCCGGGGGAGGGGGGATTCTGTAAAAAGGTTGAGTGGGGGTGTGCCACCGGGACACTGAAACCATTACTTTATCAGCGACACATACCCATTCATACTATGGGAGTACTACCCCCGGGCATTCGCCAGTCTCGATCAACGGGGACTATTTAAAATATTTATACTTCGAATACGCTGTTTTGTAAGCTTATACTTGAAAACTGGCTGGATTTTATTCGCGTTGTAGTCCTTCCTTTATTTAGCCGTGGTATGAATTTCCACTGCAACAAACACATCACAAATTATACACAAGACGGACTCGTTTAAATTTGAGATCGACTTACTTCGTAAATTCATTCAAATGTTGGTTTGCTTGTGTTTTCCTTTATTAATTTCCACAAGGTGAAAAAACGTCATCGGTTCTGTGCCTGCCTATGTTTTGCTTCGCGCACAATTTGAATGTCACACTATAATTAACTGTCACGTAGTCACACTGCTCGTTACCCGGTTTTATAGAGGGGAGATGTGGTTGGGGGAGTTAGGGTGGGACTGCGCTACAGTGGTGTAAAACTCCTAGGTTGCCCTCGTAAGTTTCAACATCTTGCGGAACAAAATGTCATTGGCTCCGCACGCATTGCGTGGCTATGTTTTATGAGGTGGGAAGGCGGGGGGGTTGCTGTGGAATTTGAGGGGGGCCATGCCAAAATATGGTGTGTAAAGAGGGTGTCACTAACAAAAATTGCCTTTAAGTTTGGTAGTGAATAATACAAACATCAGTACCAGAGTCACAGCGCTTCTAACTCAGGTTCTGAAACTTCAATCCGGCTAATTTTCCCGGGGAGCTGATGCCCCTGTACCCCGTTTCTTTATTATACACCCAACGGCAACTCTATCACACCAACTGGTTCATAACAAAATACAGCCAGGATATTGTCAACTCTTTTTTGGCCTCTCCTGGTCAATTCTTAAACGACTGAACGACTGATAACAGTGTCCAAAATAATGCTCAAAACCTACCTCATAATGCACCAAATTGCATTAGGGCATCTCTAGATTTTCAAAATTTTCTATGGAAAGATACCCCTGAAACCCCTACCAGAAAATTACCTTTAGTGCTTGTCAATAAAGACATTTACTCCTGCGGGACTGAGTCTAAACCACGATGTTTGTCCAAATTGTCTTCACTTTAATCTAAGCTTGATAATTACAAGTTTCAGATTTACTTTATCATTTTTTATGGGGGAGGGGGGGGGGGGTCATCCCAAATATTTAGGACAACAAGGGGGACCAGATAAAAAAAATTTCTAATGTGGAGGGGGGATCATTATATATTACAGGAACTGCCCATCAAATCCCACCAGGCCCCACCCCCTATCCCATAAAAATTAACGGTCCCTAAGAGACTAGCTTCAGTGTTGAACTAAGACAAAAAAATTCCATGAAATTAAGTGGTTTCTTTGTTTATCTATACTGTGTTGGGGAGGAGTGCAAGGTAAGCAACGACAGTAGATTTTGTCATGTCCTTGCTATTGTGCGAATTTTCCAAAGAGAAGAGAACAGCGAGATGAGATTATCATATTGCATATATTTGTGCGCAGACTGGTCAGCGGACGAATACCGACCCCGAGATACTGATATTTAATTTCTTGTGCAAGAAGCTCAAAATATTGCCATTTCATGGTGACAAACCTTGGGAAAGATAAAACTTTTCCGGAGTATAGCTGTTTCTTCGCTATGGATTTATTCTGGTTTGAGGAAATTGTGAGTGGAAATTGTGAGTGGTATTGGAGCATTTCAAGAAATATAGCTCATTTAATGAATAGAGGTATGCCTTTGTGCGGGTGAAATGATAGATCAGTGTACAACCTTGCCTAATATTATAATACTAATTTGGGAGAGGATATATTATAAAATTTAATAGAAAGGCGCTTATTCTAAGTTGGAGCGAGAGCTAACCTTTGCCCCAAATAGCAAGTAAGTAAGACATAAACATAGAAACACTGTCAATTTCACAGAATTTTATTGATTTCCAATCTTGACTTTTAAAAAAAGCTTTGGCTACCTGTGGAGACAGTTTTATCGTTTTTCATACCTGCGACATTTTATATTAACCTGCGACAATTTACCCGTGACCCGCTACCCGGGACCCGCAAGATTTTTATACTCTCTCGATAAAGGAAAGTGGGCATTGAAATTGTCTGGTATTTTTTCTGTCCTTTGCCGGGCTGCAGTGTACTATGTTTCCTCACAAATTCAATCAATAAAATCTATTCTTTCTCTGCAGTGGTGCCTAAGAATATCGCTTAAATTGTGAATATCGCTGAAATGAAGAAAACAACACCGTCCTGTAGTGTTTACTCATTCACTCACTATAATTACAGTACACCACCAATTTAATTTTTTTCTGCATCTCATTCATCATGTGACGTGATGCTATTGATTTGCGGAGTTCCGTGAAGTATTTTGTTTGTTATCCAAAACATTAAGAGCTACTGAATACATGCCCGATGTTTACCACTTGTACAAGAGACACCTTCAGGCAATAGAGTCCATCGGGCAAAAAACCCAGAATAAATTGGAATAGGAAAGAAACACAACTGACAACAAAACATTGCACTTATTTTTCTTATACCTTATAGAGAGCAAATTACTGATTATTTGTTGGTTGAGAAAGAGGATACAGTTACTCGCTTCTGGTTGGTTGGCTGGCTAAGTGCGCTGGTTCTGCCACAAGATGGCTTCAAAGTTTTTTGCTTCGGAGTTTGGCTACATTTTTAACTGATGATGTCATGTTAATGACGTCATATGGTTGATGCTGTAGACCTAAAAAACGGCGCTGTTCGATGATATACGAAATCATTCACATGTACGTGTGTGAGGCCGGGGGGGGGGGGGGTACTCTGTGAGATGCTGGGTGGGGTGTGCCACCGGGGCTCTGAAACCCATTCGCGAGTTTCGATCAAGAGGAACAATGTAATTAATTTTACTTCAAATGCGCTGTTTTGTATACTTGGCGTCCGGCTGGATTTTATTCGCGTTGTAGTCCTGCCTTAACTTAGCCGTGGTAATATATAGATTTAGCCAAGCCTAAAAGGGGAGCCCCCCTTTTTGTTTTGTCTGTTTTTTGCTTTTGTTTTTTGTTTTGTTTTTTTGTTTTGTTTTTGCTGGCAGTTATTAATTTGTGAAAATACTCTCATCCAAGTCGTTTTATTAAAAAAAACAAAGAAAAAAAATTCTTGCTCCCGCTGAGTGTCGAACCCAGCTCGTCGGCGTGAGATGCCGGTAACTAGTCCACTAGGCCATGGGCATTTGACATTGTTTTCGTAGTTAATTTTAATACTTATTTCTTTCTTCATGACAAGCTGCCTATCAGCATGAAAATGCTGGTGTTTTTCCTGGCAAAATGTGTTCGAAACGCCGTAAAAACCATGGTCGTGGACAGAAAAAACGAAAAAGCACGAGCTCTGCTATATTTGGCGTTGAAACCGCTGCGAAAAGCTGCGAACTCAAGCGGTGTGCCGACCGAGTTTGAACAGAACCGACGAGGCAAATTTGAACTTTTTGCCTGAACTTTATCGCCGAATTTCTTTCGCCTAGATTGAACTTTTCCCTTTCCACCAAAAAGACAACTGAGTGTTCTTTTGAACTTTTTTTTTCCACTAACAAATTTGTTTTTGACTTTTGTTGTCTTTGCTTGTTTTGCTACAACGCGGGTCAACATGCGATTTCACGCCGAAAACACACGGGATTCAGCACAGGATTCTATCCAGTGTAGGAAGTGTATTGGTAGCCCTGTGATGCGGACGGACAGATGTATGGATGTACGGACGGAAGGACGTACGGACGGACGGTCACGTGACTACTACGTCACTACCAAAATTTTTTGGCTTGATAGATTACCAAATTTCCTTAGCAATGGAGCTCCGCTGAAGCGCTAGCGCGCTGGCTCCGCTATAAATTTCCACTGAAACAAACACAGAAATTATACACAAGACGGGCTCGTCAATTTCAGATTTAAACCTCGTGGCCACAACGAACAAGGTGCGTGAATTCATACACATGCAGTTTGTTTCAGTTTTCCTTTATTTATAATTTCCGAGCGGAATTACTGATCTTTCGTAAGAGAACATTTTGACTCCCAACCAGCTTGACGGAGTCAATTCCAATATACGAGACAAATGTTTTTAGTTTTCTAGTGTTCGTGTGGTTCGCATAAACTAAATTTGGTATATCCACAGGCTTACCATCCTCTGTTTGTGTTGCGGACCTGTGCTAGCTGTATATTAATGGCCGCTTCGGTTGTGTATAAAGGGTTTTGTGAATACGATAATTAAGGCTTTTTGAACGGATGAAAGTAAAAAAAAATGCTTAGAAACATGAACACTGTGTTAATGTTTGTTATTAGGGCTCGGTTTGTCGATTTAAAGCTCCGGGAGGCAGTTTTAGAAACTTGAAGTTTGACCCACTCTATAAATTCGAGCGAATTCCGAAACGTGTCGAGCGGTGATAGTGGCTAAATCGGGCCAAATGACTCCTTCCTTGTCAATGTATTATACACGTACTAACACTGTTAAGTAAATGGACCTAAAACTGCTCAAAATGCTTTGTAAGGATAGCAAACAACACCATGTAATGTTTCATGAACTTTATTCAGTTAGTTCGTTGTTATGTATTGCTCAAAATGTTCGCTTCGAAATCCCATACAAAGTCTTATATTTTGAAACGCCATTTTTAATGATATTCAAATATTATGCTTGGGCTTCTTATGGTTTGACTTGTTTATGGCATCGAGAACCCGAAGCAAAGTTTAAAGCACACAGTTTGGATAAAGTTCACATTTTTCTGAGTGAAATAATGAAAAAATCTTGTGGAAAGTTTTTACCACGCTTTGACGACTTCGTGCATTTGTAATCGACAGCAAAATACACCAGTCTCTGAATTTTTACTTGAAAATTACCAAAGCAAATCGCTTGGCAAAGGTTATCCGCGTTTTATCACAGGACACCCAAGCACAATATTTGAATATTATTAAAAATGGCGTTTCAAAATATAAGACTTTGTATGGGATTTCGAAGCGAACATTTTGAGCAACACATAACAACGAACTAACGGAATAAAGTTCATGAAACATTACATGGTGTTGTTTGCTATCCTCACAAAGCATTTTGAGCAGTTTTAGGTCCATTTACTTAACTGTGTTAGTACGTGTATAATGCATTGACAAGGAAGGAGTCATTTGGCCCGATTTAGCCACTATCACCGCTCGACACGTTTCGGAATTCGCTCGAATTTACCCACAAATATAGTTCAGGGTCCCATTCTGACTTAGCGACTTGACAAAAGGAAGACATACAAGTGATTTTCTCAAAACCAATTGCACATACCTCGTATCCCAAAAGAATTATCCACTGCACAAAATCATAATAGCATCTCAAAATAGGCCGCCATGGATCCGTGAGGATCCCGATAGCCCCATTTGACCGCGGTCGGCACTGGACACCAGTCAAATTATGCCCTTATCGGGAGGGCCACGCTCGTTTTAGTCGTGTTACAATTGTAGTAACTATGACCCGGTGCGGACACAAGATTGTCGCTCCGACGCAGTCTGGTTCGCGTGAGAAAATCGCTGCGTGTTACAAGCGGACAGCAAAAATAAATCATTCCCATTTCTGAATTTATATCCATTTTCAGGGTACCTGACCGGCTTCATGCAAATATAGAAATAGATATATTATATACAATACCAATTTTAAAATAAAACATTTTCACGCCCATGAGGATATGAATTTAAATGAATTTGCCGACTTCGGTTCGAAAAAATATATCTGATATATTAAACCTATCGACCATTCCAAAAAATTGAACACATTTAATTCACGCAGAGTACGTATTTAAAATTTATGCAGTAGACTGACCTGCATTACAAACGTTTTGTACATGAACGCAAATATGTTCAATTTACCACACATGAATAGAAACATAAGAGGAAGGAGAAACACGGTTCATTTTCTTTTTTTCTTGACTCGTTTTCATTTTCTAACGGCCAAGACCGTTTTAATTTCTTTCCATAACTTAGTTCTCTCCATAAGGTCATGGAGTCCCGCGCAGCGATTCCACCTTTCTCGCGCAAACCAGACTACGTTGGAGTGACAATTTGTGTCCGCACCTGGTCATAGTTACTACAATTGTAACACGACCAAAACGAGCGTGGCCCTCCCGATAAGGGCATAATTTGACTGGTGTCCAGTGCCGACCGCGGTCAAATGGGACCATCGGGATCCTCACGGATCCATGGCGGCCTATTTTGAGATGCTATTATGATTTTGTGCAGTGGATAATTCTTTTGGGACACGAGGTATGTTATACTTGCCAACTTTTTGTGATTCATAGGCGTGACATTTTTATCCTGAGAGTGTCAAGATTTTTCGTAGGGGACCGATAATATCCGAAGATGTCCGACGATTTCCGAAGACTTCCGATGATTTCCAAAGACGTTCCGAAGACGTTCCGATTTATGGCCAGTTAACTGATGCTTTGATCATTTAAACGAGTATTACGATGTCTCCAGTGGCTTTCCCTACTAAAATCCGAGATTTCGCGAAAGTACGATCATTATTTTCTCGCATTAGTTCGAGTTTATTTAAATACTTTATAATTTTTTTTCCAAAATGAGTCGGTTAAGGCTGTAAAGGCTCAAACTTTTCCACCAGGCGTGAGAAATGGGAACGCAGGCGTGAGTAGGCGTGAGATCGCAGTTTTCGATCCGCAGGCGTGACAATCACGCCTTAGGCGTGACACTTGGCAGGTATAGTATGTGCAATTGGTTTTAAGAAAATCACTTGTATGTCTTCCTTTTGTCAAGTCGCTAAGTCAGAATGGGACCCTGAACTATATTTGTGGGTAAATTCGAGCGAATTCCGAAACGTGTCGAGCGGTGATAGTGGCTAAATCGGGCCAAATGACTCCTTCCTTGTCAATGTATTATACACGTACTAACACAGTTAAGTAAGTGGACCTAAAATTGCTCAAAATGCTTTGTAAGGATAGCAAACAACACCATGTAATGTTTCATGAACTTTATTCCGTTAGTTCGTTGTTATGTATTGCTCGAAATGTTCGCATCGAAATCCCATACAAAGTCTTATATTTTGAAACGCCATTTTTAATGATATTCAAATATTATGCTTGGGCTTCCTATGGTTTTATCCGGCAAATTCACGTTGCTCCATTGAGCGAGGCTCAGAAGGCTTCACAAATGCAATTAAAATACGCACAGCAAAGTTGTTTTAACGAAAGTAAAATTCGGAAGCAAATTTTTATTTAAAACTGACCTTTATTTCATTCGAAGAAGTGCCCAAATCCACTGAATTACTTCTCTGAATTCGCGGTCAATTACTTGATCAGCAACAGGCTCGCCGTTCAAAAATTTTCGCTTTTCTTTTCTTTTTGACTCGCAGTTGATTTCTGAGAAGTTCAGTCAATTAAAAGTCAAAATTTACAGATTACCGATTGAGTCCTCAATGACTGTTTCCAGAATAGCTTTAGTTCTGCACAAAACATCTCGTCACCATTAACCTCGACGCCATCTTGGCGCTGAGCTATCGACCCGTTGCCATAGCAATTTTGTAATTTCACATGTGAAATTATAAATTAACGCTGAAATTTCGCGCCAAAATTAAGGAGTAATTTGTCACCCATGATATAATGATAATAATAATAATAATAATAATAATAATAATAATAATACACCATTTCCATTGCTGTCCGATGGCGCTTAGGAAAACAATTATCTAAGATTATGCTGTAATAAATTACAAATGGCGCAAAAGTGGTGTCAAGGGTGACAGCCAATCTACCGCACAATCTTCCCACTTCCCCTTTGCTCCTGAGGCTATAATAATATATAGATTTAGCCAAGCCTAAAAGCGGAGCCCCCTTTTTTGTTTTGTTTGTTTGTTTGTTTTTTTGCTGGCAGTTATTAATTTGTGAAAATACTCTCATTCAAGTCGTTAAATTAAAAAAACAAAAAAGAAAAGAAAAAACAAAAGAAAAAATTTCCTTTTTCGCTGGGAGCCGAACCCGGCTCGTCGGCGTATGACGCCGGATATTAGTCCACTTCGCCATGAGCGTTTAATGACGTTGTCCAAGTTAATTTTAATACTTATTTCTTTCTTCGTGACAAGCTGCCTATGCTGGTGTTTTTCCTGGCAAAATGTGTTCGGAACGCCGTAAAAACCATGGTTGCGGACAGAAAAAACCAAAAAGCACTAGCTCTGCTATATTTGGCGTCGAAACCGCTGCGAAAAGCTGCGAACTCAAGCGGTGTGCCGACCGAGTTCGAACAGAACTGACAAGGCAAATTTGAACTTTTCGCCTAATTTTTTTCGCCTAAATTGAACTTTTCCCCTTCCACCAAAAAGACAACTGAGTATTCTTTTGAACTTTTTTTTTCCATTAACAAATTTGTTTTTGACTTGTGTTGTCTTTGCTTGTTTTGCTACAACGCGGGTCAACATGCGATTTCGCGCCAAAAACACATGGGATTTAGCACAGGGCTATATCCAGTGTATTGGTAATCCTGTGGTGCGGACGGACGGAAGTACGTACGGACGGTCACGTGACTATTACGTCACTACCAAAATTTCTTGGCTTGATAGGTTACCAAATTTCCTTAGCAATGGAGCTCCGCTGACGCGCTAGCGCGCTGGCTCCGCTACTAGACGATTGTGTGTTTTCAGGAGCCCATTATTTGTGCCTCCACTCTCCAATAAACCCCTGGAGTTCGCCGCGGCCAAACATGCGCCATTCAGGAACGCGTGCGTGTTTTCTGCCATAGTTTTGTACAATTTATGTAGACAAAAACACGCTTTCAATTTTCCCTTTGAAGGCAATACTTTAGACCGTTTCTGGAGTAAATTGTTAGCCACCAATAAAAAAACAGTTGATTGCCGGTTTTTTCAGTTCTGGATGAATGGGAAATGGGAAATTGAGAATGGAAAAATGGAAATGAAAAATTAGGTATCGTGAATGCTGAGTGTGATTTAGAAGATTGCGAAATCAGTGGTGAATATCCAAACAAGAGTCCATCATTCTTTAACTTCAAAGTCGAAATGTTCTTAAAGTAATTAGGGATCGTAGACTGAGTCATAAACGTGATACAAATATATTATCAATCTCGCTTGCTTGCTCCCAAGAAATTTGTACATTAAGCTTACAGTTATATAAAATATAACGATGTTTGTCACCATCCGAAAGGTTTGGCCGGTTTCCATTCGACGGCAAACAGACAGGCATTCTCCCAGGGAACAAGTAATTATGTTTCAGAATTCTGAATTCCGAACCCATTGTTGGTTCTGAATTCTGAATTTCAGAATTCCGAATCCATTAAATATTAACAAAAAACAAATTTCTTTGTAGGGTATGTAGAATTGTGGAGGACGATGCGTTTCTTACAAGCACTGAGGCGAAAGACGTCCAAAGTGAAGCATGCAACAATGCCAGCACGCCCACTACAAACTCCAATACTTATGTCACCCATTCGGAATGTGAGAAGCTGATCGAAAATTACAACACATTTGCACAACCCAGACAGTTATTTGAGGATAAAGAAATGAACAGAGTACGATACCTAAGCCTAGGTTGTGGGAACTGCACGCTCGGTTTTTACGAGAAATCAGTCGTCTTCTTCGAGAAGGCTGCAAAACTTGGCAAAGAAAAAAACGACAAAGAGATGGAACGCAAAGCGTACACAAATCTTGCTGTAACCTTTGAGTTTATTGGCCAAACGAAAAAATCGCACGATTACAGAATAAAAGCACTTCATCTTATCGAAACAGATGAAGACACAGATCTAAAGCGTCGCTGTGTGCTCTACAGCAGACAAGGAATGTTGTATCACGACATTGGTGAATACCAGAAGTCATTTGGGTTTTTTAAAAGAAGTCTCAAGCTTAGCGAGGAACTTTGTGACAAGCAAGGACAAGGAACTATACGCTACAACATTGGAACCGTTTACTGTACTATTGGCCAGCATGAAGAAGCAATAAAACACCATCAGAAATGCCTCGAGATCAGAGAGGCAATCGGAGACGTGCACGGTCAGGGTATATCATGCACGCAACTGGCTTATCTTTGTTACATTCTAGGCAGATACAAGCAGTCAATCTGTTATCAAGAAAACGCTCTTAGGATCAGCAAAGAAATTGGTGCCCGTGAAATGGAGTCGACATGCTACGGCAACCTGGGCTGTCTTTACCGGGCTCTTGGCTGTCACTTGGAGCCGATTGAGTACTATGAAAAATGGATGAGCTTAGAAAAAGAATTAGGGGCTTTGAAAAGGGAAAAAAGAATTTTTAAACATTTGTCAGGATTATATCACGATATTGGTGACCATAGAATGGCCACCAGTTGTCAAGAGAGGTCCTTTTCTGTTGACAAAGACGTAAATGAATTCATCTGTTGCACAAGCGATTGCCTTCAAGAAGAACGTTTTCAGGTTATAGAGGAAATGGAAGGGGATGGAAACGATCGCTTCTTCATTTCAAGAACATTTCGTTCGCACACCTCTCGACTAAATGTTTTGAAAACACCCGAATACTTGTCGAAAAGCGTTAAAAAACACGAAATGTTAAGACAAAACCTGGACAGTGAATGCAAACTTTCCTTGGACGATCAAAGCGTCATGGTTTACAAAGCTCAATCATTGCTACACATTTCGTTTGGAAATACCAACGCAGCTCTGTTCGCTTTAGAACAAGGTCGTGCTCATGTACTTGTTGATTCGTTGCGAGAAATGTATAAATTTCAAACTTCTGAAACTTCCTTAAACACAATTACCAAGGGAATTGACAGTGGCACTATAAGCTGCCTGGTGGAAAAACAAAGATGTGGCTTTCTTATAACGGCATTTCTAATGAATAACTTGGCCCTCTGGTTTGTTAATGAAGACGGAGGGTTGAGTTTCACACAATATTCAGAACCAGATCCACGCATCCAAAACACAAGAGATCTGTTAGAAACGTTGAGCAAAGACATAATGGAGACCATGGTAACAGAAGAGGAAGATAATAGGAGACCAATGATGAAGAAAAAGACCGAATTGGAAAAAGAAGATCGAGAGCGCCAGAAGAAAAGAGATTTTGGTCTTCGACGACTCTACAAGGCTACCATTGGTCCTGTTGCTCATCTAATTAAGTGCCGGGAGGTCAGGGAGATCATCGTTGTTCCTGAAGGTCAAATGTTCTTCATACCTTTTGCAGCGTTGAAAGATGGCAGTGGAAATTACCTGTCAGACAAAGTGAGAATCCGTCTAGTTCCATCTTTGACGGTACTGAAGCTAATTCAAGACTCACCAGCGGTCTACCACTGCTCGTCCGGGGCACTTATCGTTGGAGTTCCGAATGTTGGTGTTGAAGGGTTTCGTCCCCTTCCTTGCGCCAAGGAAGAAGTGGAGATGATTGCAAAACTGTTGGAAGAGCCATGTCTAGTTGGAGAACAAGCTACGAAGGAGGAGGTCATGCGTAGGATCGAAGAAGTGTCAGTTGTTCACATTGCTACGCATGGATCTGTAGAGAAAGGAGAACTTGCTTTTTCGCTCGCCTCTTCCGACGGCAATGCATCCGTTCGGCTGGAAGACTTTGTGTTGACCGTTGAAGACATCGCCAGACTTAAAATTAAAGCCAAGCTTGTGGTATTAAGCTCCTGTTACGGCGCACGTGGAACGGTTATGACTGGAGAGGGAGTTGTGGGAATCGCTCGCGCATTTCTGGCTTCTGGTGCCCGGTCTGTGCTGATGTCATTGTGGCAAGTCCGTGACGAAGCTTCGAGAACCTTTATGGAAATCTTTTACAAGTGCTTGAAACTAGAGAAAATGAGTGCAAGTGAAGCTCTTCATCGAACCCAAAAGGAGATGAGAAGCTCACGGGGATTCGAGGACGAGCAAGACTGGGCAGCGTTTGTGCTGCTAGGAGATGATGTGACCCTTGACTAACCAGAAGGTAAGTGTGCGGTAAGTGTGCGATTTGTTGTTTACCCATGCCAATTGAGATTTAGTTACTGTTTTTGGCCGAAAAAGCCGTCATAAGCGGGACCTAGTTGTTCAAAGCAGGGTTAAGCTTGCCCAGGTTCAGCGTAAGTTGTTCCAGTTGATGGCTTCTTGACGAGGATTCCTCCGCAAATTATTTTTGTCCTACGCTTTGACTTCAGCTGTTTCAAGCTGTAACTCAAAACTGACGGTGGACTCGCTTTTTGCCAAGAGAAACAAAAGCCTTTGTTAACTCGTTAAACGTTAACCTAGGTTAAACGTATATTGTGCATGCACCTGCAGTTTTTTGTGCATGCATACGTGATCGACGTTGTCCATTATCCAAAACTTTCTCATTAAAATTTCCGTCATTTTTAAGTGTTTATGCTTGGTTCCCAAGCTGTACTGCGTGGATGGTGATACGAAATCAGAAATCCAGTTGAACCTCTGCTAAAAGACCTTCCACCCCAAACGGCATTCATCCACGTTCCCCGACAGAACGAACCCTTAATAACCTCATAAGTGACATCCTGCTTGCGGACTAATGATAGAGTAAACCTCCCCAGCACTAATAACTACGTAGTTACAGCCATCATAACCAAATTGTGTTGCAAAATAGCGTACAGTTTAGTCCTGAACTCGTATCAGGACCAGTTCTCACTGCGAATTGACTGGTAGAACAACGCGGATTTATCTAGGGCTCGTTGATGCTCATTTCCCCCCAGAATGTGTTACACGTCAATAAAGGTCATTTTCTAGAAAGCAACAGAATGTAGCACTTACAGTATTAACGTTAGGGTTATTCTTGAAATGTCTAAGTTCTGCTGATTCCGCAAAATGCCCCTTATACTTAGACAAGTTGTGATTCAACATTGGCTTAAACAAGCTGTTATTTTCTTTTTATTTCTAGGAAGTGGTCAATATCCTTACGATGACGTGCAGTTCTGAGCGATGGTCTGCCGGATTCATGACATTGTCCGACTGAATATGCCGTGCTTGACCGACTCTTTCCAACTCAAGAATGACAACAGTTTTTTCAAGTCTTCAGCGTATTTACATTACCGCAGGGCATTAATGAACAGTTCCTTTCATGCTTTCCTAGTTCCTAACTTTAGTTGTTAGATTGAAACCCAACAGAACTACCGTATTTACTCGAATAAGCGCCGCATTTGGGACAAAAAAAGTTAATAAGCGTCGCCCCCGAATAAGCGCCGAGGTCCCGATGCGGCGCTTATTCGAGGAATTCCGTATATCTAAAAAGCGACTCTAAAACAGCATTGGAAATTTCTTTTTCATCAAAAGCGATGTCCTTCAGTTCAAACCTAGAAAGATCTGATGCTTCTTTTTTTTGTTTGGCTTAAAGGGGCTATGTCACGCTATTTTAGCATCTTTTTAAAAAGCTAAAAAGTGTCTTGGCATCGATTGAATTCTAAAAATAATGGTCTAGCTTTCTTATTAAAGACTATCTTACGGCACTGAAACTGTTTCCTGTCATCTGTTGCTACCGATGGAAAGGATGGAAATGGATTGCAACTTGAAAAAATTGGGCCAATTCTTTCAAGTTTTGATGCTATTTTCTATTTTGCTTAGGGTTGCTAAGTATGGGGTTTCAGTATTTGTCTTGTATAACGCATGCGCAACTGAGTAAAGCAGCTCATAGGATTGAATGCAAAATTGGCTGTGTTGTCTGATCTAGTTGGCGGTTATGGTGAAAATGTTTTTAGTGCAGGAGTTCTGTTATGGGGATTGACATTTTGAGGGATGTAAAAATGTGGGAGTGGAAGGATTTGTGAATGTGAGGAGCATATCACGCTTCTGTGAATGTGATTTGCTTTGAAAGTTACGTTTTGTATGGGAGCGGTGTAATATTGTGCTGCGTGAGAGGCAGTGTCCCTTAACGTTTTATGGGGGGACGGTTTCCGAAGTGGATTGCAAGTTTTCTCATTGGTAACCTGTATTTCTCAGAGAAGAGAAACGACAGCTGCGTTTGCAGCTTATTAGCACCGTAAGGAACGGTGTCTTAGGAAGAGAAGGGATTGGCACTAGCATGATGATGCAATTAGTGGATTGCACCATCGATACATCACAGTTCTTGAGGAGGGAGAGAGATAAGTGTTTACTTGACGCGAGAAGTTGATTTTAATTGCAAAAAGACGAAGGAATCGGTCATTAATAAGAAAATCAATTAATAAGGTAGCTGTTACGAGTCTTCAAGTTAGAAAATAACTGAATATTATCAAGCGATGCGTGTGGTGTTGGTTGGTTTGAGGTAATTTTGTGCGTAGTCTGGCACGTAGCCGTTCCGAGTCAACTTGTTTACTTTGCATGGGGATTCCCGGGTGAGCAAACCGGATTAAGACATCACGTCATGAGATATGCCTTAACGTGCCCCAGACTCTGACGATCTGCTCGAGCTCGTGTTTATCAAGTGTTATATTTTGATTCTACTGCTATGTTTACTGTTTGTATTCACGGTCTACTGAGGCACAGCAGTAAATATTTCGTCATCCCTTTGTAGGCATCCTCAGTTGTGGGCAAATTTATACCGACATTCAACGTTTGAGTGAATTTGCGTTTTTCAGCAGAAATAAAAGCGATAAGAAAGATAACCTGAGTCATCAGTTTAAACGTCACGTCATCCAGTAACGCTATAGTCAAAATATTGTTTCACACAATGTACTTTTCGTCACGCGGGTTCGTATAAGGGTATAAACACAGGATCGCGCTAACATTTGTGAAACCTAGGGGTGGGGAGGGTCAGGAAGGACGGTTAAAATGCCCATCGGGCTTTCTTGTTGGAAATCAGATGAAGCGATTTCTTTCATCAATTCCTGCAGGATAGCTGAAATCTCTAGAAACAATTTGAGGCCAAAGTTTTCTTTCCATGGTCAGGATAAATGTCAGTTTGAGGAACGCGAAAAGATTGTTTATGATTCATTTGTTAGCAGGACCTAAAAACTTCAATCAATTATTTCTCGAAAACGCTCTCATAAAAATTGTTTAAAATCGGTAAAACTGAAGACAATCATATGAACTACAAGACCTATAAATAGCTTTAAAAACGAATGTCTGGATTTCCTACAAATTGAGGAAAAGTAAAAATAGCAATGACGTCACCTTGTTGCTATGGCTACGTCGATCTCGAAAAAGACCCGATTTTTTTAAACTTCAATCTATACCCTACAACTAGGTATAACTCGATTTCCTGTTTCGTTTGAGACATTTTTGTATTTTGTGTTCAAAGAGAGTAGGTTGTCAGTGAAAAACCGGGTCGAGCCACCTTTTAAACAGCGTTTTAACCTAGGAGACCGAACACTTCATTCTGTTCCTTGTTTACAATTTAAGTGACATTTTGTTAAAGTGACAAAAAGACTCTTCTCTTAGTTACTGTAAGATTTTCGTACAGATAGAAAATATACCGTTAAATAAAAAGATGCTGCGTCCAATTTTTAAATAAGCGCCGCCCTCGAATAAGCGCCGCATTTGAGGCGCGAAAAATTTAATAAGTGCCGAGGCGCTTACTCGAGTAAATACGGTATTACCAGATAGAATGTCGTGTCGGATCTATATGTGATGCTCACCCTAGGAAAATTGAGACTAAATGCTCGAGATATGAGGTCAGTGCAGGTTAACTCTAAAAGCAGATGGGCAAAATTTCACTGGGGTGTTATGTCTGTGTTGTCTGTTTTTGTGTTTTTGTCAACGTCAAATTCAGATTTTTCTCGCCAAATTTTAGATGATAATACGTTCACCTTCCATACCATTTCTATCTTTGTTAGCTCCGAATCAATTTCAGGCATTTCACTCATTGAAACCCACTCGTTCGGACACTATAGGGAATACTTTTAAAATGGCGCGGTAGATAACTGTACTTAGTTATAATATGAGCTACTCTAACAGCCCCAGCGCTTTGAATTTTCGCGTGGGCTTTATTTTCGTTATATGAGCACATTGCTTCAACGGAAGCTGATGCGAAAGAAATCCCTCAGCTTCTTGCCGTAATGCAATGTATGATGGCAAGGTATCCTATCATGCGTCTTCCTGCCGGACTTGTTGTCGGGAATTAAACTCTTAAGTTAAAGACTGGAAGCATTGTTCTCCACTCATTTTCAGTCCGTGAGTCATCAAACGCGTTAAACATCGCAAAAATTCCTCTTAAGGGCTAGAGAAAATTTTATCGGCCAATTTTGGATGATTTTTACGAATTCTAAACTCTGAGAAAGTAAAACGCATTACGATAGTTTCCCATGCATCTACAGAAATTACAAAGAAAGGAATTCCGTAGTTTTTGTCATCGTAACAGGAGCTTGCATCTGATCTCCTAGACTACGAACAGTCTACCGATCTCCAAGAATTTCTACAAGCCAAATGAATGATTTTTTAATTTCCATTTTATTTCGCATTTTTATTGCCACAAACGAAGGCAAACTGATTGCAAAGGCAAGAATTTCAGTATAATGCTAACATATGTAACGGAGTATTTTTTAAAACTGCTCTGTCCGATATCGAATCTCATTCGACAATTCTATTAATTAACTAGCACTACTACGTTCAATCTAAGCAGCTCACAACACAACCACTGCAACAAACTGCCCTATTAAAATAAACATAACAAACCTCATATTAAAATAAAAATGAAAACTTATCAGCAATATCGTGTGTGGATAGATTGAAATCAATCCCATTTTTACGAAGTTAACTGTTGACCTGTTGAACGCGTTTGACCAGCCCGTTGAATGATCATAAATGGTGTTCACTGACGTTTAACCGCCATCAAACTTTCGATTCAACAGCATCCAATTCTTCTTTTGATCGCTGGTGAGGGCAACAATGTCTAATTCGTTTGGCCGGCGAGTGCAAGAATGTTCAACACATGCACGTGCAGTTGTGTGTTTAGCGATCTGGCCTTTAAATGAAAGTGAGGCTAAATTTGAAAACCTTCCTGCTTTTCATATGTAAATAGTGTTGTTCTTATGCTAACAAGCTTCAGTTCATGACCATTTTACGTGTGAAAAGCAAGAAGGTTTGTCACAAAACAAAGGGGCTGTTTACATGGAGGGAGGAAGATCCTAGCGCTAGAAAGATCCTAGAAGGCGGATCATCCTAGCACCATATGTTTTCTGTATTCAGTTTACATGCAAAATGTTGTACTTGGCCCTAGCGCTAGGATCTTTCTAGCGCTAGGATCTTCCTAGCTGAGAGATAGGAAGATCCCAGCTCTAGGATGATCCTAGCACCATTTAAACTAACTTCGCTCGGAAGATCCTAGTACTAGGGACAGAAAAACAAACATGGCGGCGGCCGGGCATTCAGCTGCTTAAGGCCGACAGTTTTATTTGATTTTCAGCAACCAGCCCGACCAAAATTCTGCATGTAAACCAAACGAAAAGTTGTTTCGCCTTCTAGGATCTTCCTAGTGCTAGGATCTTCCTCCGTCCATGTAAACAGCCCCAAAGTCAACTCCAGCCTCTCTTCCACTTAAAAGCCAGGGCACTAAGCACGCAACTGTAAAATGGGCTATTCAATATTAACTGACAGGGTGTCCGAACGCGTTTAACAAATAGTTCAATTCAATAATGCTGAACGATGGTGGATCAAGACGTTGAATTCGCTTGGCCACCTCGTTCAACATCGTGCGACAAAGTTGAGTTTAACACTGTCGGGAGACGCTGATTCTGTTTGGCTGGAGCCTTGGCATTTCTTTCATGATGTCACTAGCATTAAGCAGTGAACACGTTTTTAAATAAGAGAAAATAGCCTGATTAAATTTAATCCTGAACTAGCGGGTAATTGGCTGTCAAACAACAAGGCCTAAAGGAAAGGTTCAGTCAGGAAGGAAACATCACAACAACATCGCACAAACTTTAAACAAGCACTGTGCTTTGCTTATTCCAAGAGTCCCTCACTAACTTACTGATTGGCCGAAATTATTAAGGAAAAGTCAAACCAAAAACAACACCAGTCTCCGGAATCTGACAAAGTTTCATTAAGATAATTTCTGTCGAGAAATTGGAAACTTACAGACGTTTGTCCAATGCAGATTTAACTCGTGCAATTGTATGCGCCAGGAAATTTTAGACTGTAATTTTGTCAAAGAAACGTTTCCGTTTCGTGAACGTATTTACCCTGTTCTGAGCCCCCTCGCCGTCCTCCAACCTTTTCCTTCAAGACCTGATTCAAGTGAACAACCAAGGAATTTAATTTGAAAACCCACAGAAAATAAATTATTGATTTCTACTGTACAACACAATCGCTCTTGTCTTTTGGTATCCTCGCGTTGTCAATTACTTTCTGTACATGAAGAGCATCTTTCGCAGCCCTGAAAAAAGTGAAGCAAAAAGAACATATTCAGAAGTGTCAACATTTACCCAAGCTTAAGGGTGATTTTGAAAGCAGTTTAGGCAATAATATAATCTATCAGGCACTGATGAACGATTCTGAAAGCGGTCACGCAATACTTAAGGCTATTTTGTAGTCTGCCATGTACTGAAAAATCGATTATGCATACGACTTTCTACGCAGTCACGCAATACCAAAAGTTTCTTCAAGTCGTCACAATATAAGCGGTTCAGCGTGCAAAGTTACGAGATTCTCTATTTTGGTCAACACACATGAGGGGACCTGATCCAACGACTACTGCGTAGTCCATAGGATCCACCAAGTCCCTTCGTGACAGTCCCCTAGTCGCGGGGACCAGAATTAGGTCCCTGAGATTTCTCCAACGAATTCAAAGTGGTTTGAATTTTTATGACTAGTCCCAGGCAATTCAATTTCTAACCTCTGAGTTAATTTTTGTAACCTCAGCGCATTGTCCAAGCCAGGGTAACAAGTTCATTTTCAAATAAGCAGACTTACTGCTGAAGTTGTGAGTCCTCAAACTGCACCAACTGGTCTCTCCTGTTCACCAGTGACACAAGCTGCTCGATTAACTCTGCTTCCCGCGCTCTCTGTTCTTCTGTCTTCTGCCAATCTGAAGAATAAATTAAAAAGAATAACTTCATCAAAAAGAACATATCTTAAACCTCATTGTTGACAACCCCCTACCTAAATAGTTTGTGTGTGATACGCTTAGCACATCGTAAGTCCTAAAGTGCAGTAAAACTACTGTTTTACAACGCTAATTCAGTCAAAGGAGAGGTTTTTCTCTAGGCAACAAGCAGATTTCATGCATGATGGAGTCACCGGATTTTAATAACCAGAGTCAAACCACCTTAAAATCTTCCTGGAATCAAAATTTGAAGTAATAAAATCAAAAGAACATGCAACTGGTAGTTGCAGTTAGAGACGAGCATCGCGCTAATCGTCAGTTGTCAACAAAAGGGCAAAACGCTTTTCACAGACGTCTGCAGTACCAATAACACAATAGCTGATGCATCGCAAAAAAAATATATATATATACATATACAAAAATAATAATAAAAAAAAGATTCCCGTGACGACAACATTCTTTCTACCAGCACTAAGTTACGGAAATCACATTTGATGTACACTTGTACTAACCTTCCATTTCCAAGAGAGTTCGTAATTCCCTCTGAAGCATATCGTGGCTTCTTTCCAAGTCTTCTTCGTTTTTACTAGGATAAATAAAGACAAAAAATTCTTGAGACTTAAAGGGGACAGAGCGGGAAGTGTCCGAGGCAGAGTGTGTACGACTTTTGGCCTCTCTGGGCCCAAGAAAACTGTCTATATTATGGAGGTGTCAGCATCATGAGTTTTGTTTTTTATTTCTCTAGTACTACGCAGGGAGTTATCCGTATACAGGGGAGAGTTTATAGGGTTTTTGGTCTGTCTGGACGCAAGTGAACGGTGCAAAAACTTGGAGGTGACCTTATGATGAAGGTACCCTGCATTCTGTAACGAGTTCACTTTGAAATCGCCTCGCTTCCAAACGCGTCATATTTCCTTGGCTTCCCACGATCTGAAGGCCTGCAACACGTTAGTCAAGAATATTTCCAACTTACAGCAAATTCAGTTCAGCTTGTCTTCTAACCAGCTCGTTTTTCTTGTTGACAAGTAAGAACCAGTCCTGCATTAGCTTCTCTTGCTCTTCTTCGCAACCTGTGACAACAATGCAGTTCACAACAAAGACAGTTTAGTCACTTGTGAATGAAAACTTCATTTGCACCTCTAAAGAAAAACCGTGGGCTCTTGCTATCGCCCACTGGCTCTACAACTTGCTTACATATATATTTTGATCAAGTTTTGAATTCACTTTCAGATACCATAGAATAACAACATCTGGCAAATGCCGGAAAGTGAACGGAGCCATTTTACTACCTGGTTATGTTGTTAACTTTTGACAAATTTACGTAGACTAACAATTGAGCAACTAGCCTGGTACATTTGGCAGGAGGAGAAATTTACATACAAGGCAAGTGACCAACATTACTTTGCTTGGCTTCAGTTTCTGTACAACGAAGCAACTGGACACATAACAACTTCTTCCCACCCCGTGATACTATACTGGTCTCATGCGGGCTACACCCTAGCTTTTTCCGCCACGAATGTACCAGAAAGCGTTTGAAGATAAGAGACAACAAAACCCCATCACACACGGCAATGCTGACAAGATCACCTTTGCATTCCATTGCTCGGCGTAGCTCAGTTTCGAGCTTTTCCCCAACCTTGTCCAAAGCTTCTTGTTGTTCTTCAAGGGATTTTAGCTCTTGGCGGACGTACTCAGAAGTGTCCTGTAGCTCCTAGAATATAAAATTTATACCTTGGTCACCCTTTAAAATAACGAATTGTTAGATCTTACAAAACCCGAAAGGGAGGTGATGAGAGAATGAAAGACCCACTTATTCCAACATGCTAGTTCACAAACTCAAAGCCCTCTAAGGCAAAAACGATCAGCTTCTCCGAAAGAAGAACACAAACCATTTAGTGTATCGTATCTTTACGTTTTGTTACATAACTTAAATCATCGGTAAAAGATGTCTTTTAAGCTAGATTATTTCCATTTTTTATGCTATTAAAAATCAATCTTATCCGGTTACGCTGAAAGGGACAGGCTCACGGCTTGGTGCATGTGCATGAATCAAATTACTTTTTTCCGATTTATTAGTAATTCTATCTGTTAATTATCCCACTCACATGTATCTCAGCGATCACATATTATAGTAAGCCCATGTAGAACGGCGGAGGACTAAATTCGCAGGAAATATTAGTGGATTGCACCAACATTGCCAACGTTGAATTTATTGTTGACCCGAAGGTTTTATTCCATGCTTGGTGAATTTCCCGCTATTTGCACGCGCTTTAGTCAAATGGCTGTCAGGGGCGCGTGCAGATAGTTGAGAAATCATTAAACGCAAAACTTTGGCAAGAAAATTTCACACCCGAGCAATCTACTCGCTTCTGATTGGTTCTTTAACAATGTTATGGAATAATATTGCTTGCATACTCGCTACAACGTACACAGGTGAAAAACAGCATTTAGATTCATGAGCATGCGCTAAACCGTGAACCCTTCCCTTGAAATTGACAAGTATCTAATGCAGAACTTTGAACCTCCCAAAAGCAACAACTTTTGTATAAACAACACAAAAAGCTTACAAGGGCTCTTTACTTATTTGAATTACAATACAAAATTTAGTAACACAAACAAGCAGTCTCTCCTAAGAGGTGGTCACACTGGGAGGTTCAACCGTACTTACAAAACTAATTCATTCCCATTCGCACGCACATGCGCCATTTTCGGCAAACACACGTACCCTAACCACAGGCAGCCCAAGCTAAGGTTGAGAGCTGCGCATAAATTAGACTGTTTTTTCCAAGCTATGCATAACAATAACATGGGCACGCTATGCATAATAATGACATCGGCAACATATAAGAGTTTGTATGGAAATAATTCAAAACGTCTCAAATTGCCACAAATCAGAAAGAAGTCGGAATAAAAATGATTTGCCTTATTTCCCTGTTGTATCGGTCATTATTTGAGGGCTTCCTAGGCTGGTTTGAAGCTTTTTGGATGAGAAATTGAGGTTTATATTTTTCATGTTTTTCTGAACGTTTATAATTAATTAAAGGCAGGAAACAGTTTCACACTGCACCTCACTTGAGGTTCGATAAATTTTATCACAATAAACGAATCGCCCTAAAACTTCAAAGGTGTATTCTTGGGTCTTGCGCACACCGCTGTTCTTTCTCATGGGTTCCAGATCCTACTTTAAGCCATCGAAAATCCCTCTTAAATACGAAACTCGCCTTTCCTGGTATGCGTTTTCATTTGAAGTGCACACATGAATCATTGCGAGCCGCGATTCGACGACAAAATTGTCCTCAGCCGGGGAGAGGCTGAGTGAGATTGTCGACAAACAAACACGACACTGCGGAGTCCAGAGAGGTCGGTTTGACGGAAATAGAGAAATATTAGAAAGGCCGTGAAATTCACTCGCCTCACTTGACTTGGAAAACTATAATTTTGTTTTAGGGAGGAACGAAGATCTGTCTTTTGTTGCACTCTAATCAATCCATTCGATGATTTTATGCCAAGTATTTGGCGCAAGTGATCCTGCTCACTGCCCGCAAATCAACCTCATTATTTAATTCCGATATATAGGGTTGTCTTACCCTAAAAAAATATATTGCTGTGACCGTGGAAAATACCCACCACAATTTCCCTTCCTTTGAAAACCGGTGCAATTTTTTTCTAAGTAGAAACTACTCCTCGTCTCTGCTTCTAAATTTCGACAACATTTTTTTGCGGTAAACAGGTAAATGTGACAGAACAAATCACTATGCTAATATATTGTCGCACAAAGACATTAAAACGTGCTCGTGGCGTCAAGTGAGGCGACCAAATTTCACGGGCGTGCTAATAGTTTTCTATTTCCGTCAAACGGACCTCTCTGGACTCTGCAGTGTCGCCTTCTGCTTGTGGACAATCTCACTCAGCCTCTCCCCAGCTGAGGGACATTTTGTCGTCGAAACGCGGCTCGCAATGATTCATGTGTGCACTTCAAATGAAAACGCATACCAGGAAAGGCGAGTTTCGTATTTAGGAGGGGTTTTTGACGGCTTAAAATAGGATCTGGAACCCATGAGAAAGAATAGAGGTATGCGCAAGACCCAAGAATATACCTTTGAAGTTTTAGGGCGATTCGTTTATTGTGATGGAATTTATCGAACCTTAAGTGAGGTGCAGTGTGAAACTGTTTCCTGCCTTTAATTAATTCTAAAGATTCAGCAAACATGAAAAATAAAAACCTTAATTTCTCGCCCAAAAAGCTTCAAACCAGCCCAGGAAGCCCTCAAATAATGACCAATACAACAATGAAATGAGGCAAATCATTTTTATTTCGACTTCTTTCTGATTTGTGGCAATTTGAGACGTTTTGTATCATTTCCATACAAACTCTTAAATGTTGCCGATGTCATTATTATGCATAGCGTGCCGATGTCATTATTATGCATAGCGTGGAAAAAACAGTCTAATGTATGCACAGCTCTCCACCTTAGCTTGGGCTGCCTGTGCCCTAACGGGTGCCTATTCTGAAAAATGCCAAGCTAGAAGCGAATTGTGCTAGTGCATTCAGATATAATGCGTTCAGCTAAGAAAACACTAGTGTACCCATCAGATAGACGGATGGGTGCATGACCACATCATGTTAGAATCAAGGAATATATCCAAAGAAACTTGGAAATTCCCACCTGTGTTTGTTCCTCAGATTCTTGATCTTCATTCTCTAATGAAGCGTCTTCAAGGTCCTACACAAGAAAAAAATGTTAAGTTCAAAGACAACAACACGAGTTCCATAAACAGGTACACGCAGTAAGTTTTTACCGATACTCTTCAATCATACCTTTGTTTGGCCAGCTGTCGCGTCTCCGCCATCAATGCCTGTATTGGTAGAATGATATTCTAATTTAGGCCCAGATCAAACGCCAAACATCAGGCCCCGGTTGTTCAAAGAGTGGATAACTCTATCCACGGGATAAATCACTATCCAGTGGATAGTGTACTTTGTTTTCTTATCATTTATCCGCTCGATAGCGTTATCCACCCATTCAACAACCGGGCCCTAAACCGCCAAAACTAACACAACTTACGAAAACAATAGCTTTTGCTCATTTGCAATAGGTTCGGCATAGGACTTAGCCTACTTAGCGTTGTTTTCATCTGAGTGTTAAAACCAGAAAGAATTCGCGTTTGCTTGTCTTCGCTCTGTTTTGGCGAGGAAAACCCAAAACCAATGTCTTCACCGCACGAGCCTTGCTTCGAATGACGTTATTTCCACGTCTCGATTCGAGTTCTGATTGGTTCGTTGTGTTAGTTGTGCCTGTTGTGATTGCTCAGAGTAATTTATTTGGCTTTGTTTTCACTCTTCACGGTTGAATTAGATCGAAAACAACTCAAAAACTATTAGTGAACGTTCAAATCTCATCTTTTTGCAGGTTTAGTTTAGTTAGGTCAGCAAAATGAATGTAAAACAAAAGGAGGGGAAAAACCTACGTAAACCCCTGAAAACGACCTATCGATTCTTGTGATAAGCACTGAAATAAATTCTGTACCTTCTCTTGCTTCCACAACTTCCTGTTCATCGTTCTGTTGTGTCAGAACAGGCGGTAAATCAAACACCTCAAAGTTCATTTTTCTACTCTCAACATATTCATGTAGGCCCGCATTAGGTCCACGAATCTTCGGACGCGAGGGCGGTGTAGGTGTTGGACTATCTGACAACCCATTCACCGCCTCAACTTTGGACGATTTACTGTCAGAAAGTTTCCGCTTGTTTTCCTTCAAAGTCTCAGAACTTCGCGTTTTAACTGTTCCATTTTCTTGATCAATATTTTCAGAGTTATTAGGTATTTTGTCCTTTCCTTGATTTAAAATCTGCCTGATTCTTTGGAGTTCTTCGCTCTCTTTAAAGCCCGCTTTATCTGGCGGTGACTTGGCGTCCTTTTCTGTGGACGGCCTTCGTTTGTTGGATTCGTTTTCTTTATCTTTAAGTTTTAAAGGACGGTGCTGTAAATTCTTGTTTTTAACAGGTTTCTGGTCGCTGTTAACATCAGCTGCAATAGGGCCTCCCTGTGCTGTTTTCTCTACTGAAGTTTGCTCCATCGAAGACGCCAACTTTTGACCCTTTTCTTTGTCAATAGCATTCTGGACCAGTTTTTGAGCTTTCTCGTTCGCCTTCTTTCTTCTTTGGAGTTCTTCCTACAGCCGCAAACAGAATACACATTGTCTAGCTCAATGCTCAACAGCAATAACAACTCAACTCTATGCCTTTTCAATTTTGTGATGTGACACACTAGTTACCTTCTACTTTCGAATGGATTGTATTTTCGTTGTTTCGCATTTCATTAAACATACTAAAATTATTCTACCGAAAGGAAAAGCGTTTTTTTCTCCACGTTACTGCACTGGTTTATATTAGGATGCAGCGAACAAACTGGTCACCGACAATAAAAAACCTCTTTCGAGTGGAAGCGTGGTGCGTTTCGTAGGTATTGTCGGTGAATAAGTAAAAGTCGCGAACTGTTACAGCTTAACGGTACATGCCGTTTTGTGTCACTGCTTTTTTCTTCGCGTTCTCCTTCACCGCCTTGAGAAAAAGTTGCATAGTTACCCCTCGATTTGTATTAACAAGTTCATGTATCTTACATTAAGTATGCATACCGCGGTGGCAACTAAAAGTACAACCAAGTTGCAGCCGCCCAGTTTTGGCGCTAAGCAGACCGGTGTAAACGATGATCACCAATTGATCAAAACTGTGAAAACCTCCAACGTCTTAACTTACCTTTCTTAGCCTCAGATTTTCTTTCTTTTTTATAGCTTCCTGATCGTCAGTCTGAAAGACGTAAAAGGAACTAGTTTGCACCATTTGTCTCAGAATAGAAAGAGAATCAAATGGAGAACCATAATTATCAAGCTATTTTCTCTTAGAGCGTGGTCCTATACGCAACACAATTACCGTAGAACGACGATAATTCGAACTTCTGGATATATCCTCGAACTGAAAGCAGCGTGGAGAATTTGATGAGGAAAATAATAGATCCCATGGGGGAATAACATGCTCCGATATTAACGGGGCTATGTCACGGGTATTTTTATGTCTTGGGGTCAAAATTTTGGTCGCATAAAAACTAAGAGTATTTTCTTATACCCAAAATAGTCTTAGAACTCCAAAAGGAAGATGTGAAGTGAATTCTTCAATAAAGAATAAAACACAATCAGTTCACAACGGTTTTTGCTAGACATGAAGGAAAACTTGAAAAAAAAGTGGCCCGATTTTTTTTAAGTGGCAATCCGTTTCCATCCTGACCATCCTTGGCCAAAGGCACTTAACTACAGTTTTAGTGCACTAGTAGAGCAGTTTTTAACAAAACTAGACCATTATTTTGGGTTTCCATCGATACAAACTTGGCGCGTTGAACCTTTCACAATACAGAAACCATATATAATACCTTCTCCTTATCTGGCACAGCATCCTCACTTGTAACTGAGCCTGCGCTCGCTTTATCAGCGGATGGGGCTTTGGCAGCCTTGGTTATCTCCGCCACTCGTTCCCTTGGCAACGCACCGCTGGCCCCAGCTTTTTTGCGTGCATCCATAAGCACCTGACGGGCAAGCAGTTTGATAGCAGCTCCATCAGCAGTGGCCAACTTCGGACTGCCTCTACCGTCCGATGTTTGCGCTGTTGCTTTCGCAGTTTCGCCACCTTTATCAGAAGATATATTTTTAATCGGTGAGCTTTCCGCACTGGAGCTAGCTGCTGACCTCTCGTTTTCCCCGGTGACAGTTTTATCAGCTTTCCACTCGTCAAAGGTAGGTATTAGGGGTGGCCGCCTTGGTGGTGTAGGGGCAGCTCTCTTAGGGCCTCGTTTCGCGGGGGAAGTTTGTGGAGATATTTGTTCAGTACCCCCTGGTGTTGTTGGTTTGGGTGTTCGTCGACGTCTCTGAAAGAAAAAACGATGAATTTTTGTATCTTAAAAAAACTGTGGTGCTGCGTCGGTTGGAAAAGATAAATTGGCCACCACAAAGAGATTCAAAAGCCGACGCTTCGAGCGTTGGCCCTTCGTCAGAGCGAATCCAGTTACTCTTGAGAACGGCTAACGCTCGAAGCCGTCAGCTTTTGAATCTCTTGATGGCGGCCAATTCACCCCACATCAACTCAGCTACACATAATATTAGATTGGAATATTTTTGTTCCTGACGTCTTTTCTTCATTCAAAGCTTTCTCCCACAAGCAAACAGTTCATACACAGTACCTCGGTCTCTGCGTGAAATGAACGTAACCGAAATGAACGTAAAGCCATTCTTAAATCCGGCTCCAGATATCTAGTAACTAAAGGAGTGGGGACACATCGTTCATTCCCTGAGACTGAATGAATTCTTGAGCCATGCTTCTGACTGAATAGAAACCCAAAAAGCAGATTTATCACGAGAGGATATTTGATTCCAAATATTTTCAGGGTCACAATGATCGAAAATTTATCAAAACTGTGCATTGGCAATCTTAGGAAGAAAAAGGTTATTAAAGCAGTGTTGTAAAAGGGCAGTGTTTTGTGCAACTTGTGTTGCAGCGGCTAAAAATAGTGCATCGGGAGACAAAGTTTCAGAAAGCCTGTTTCACTGCGAAACGCTGGAAAAATTTGTTGTAGCGTTGCCGCAATTGTTATCTTTACTTTTTGCCAGGAGTACCTAACGAAACATCTCGTTTTACGACCGTCGATAGTATTAACACTTACAGCTATAACGTCCTCGGGAAGTCTTGCTGTCCATGGATCATCCGATGCACGCACTACTGGTGGGGGAGGGGCTTGCCTCTTTTTCACATTTGCAGCCTGTAACAGACAATCATTACGAAAGAACAGAAAAAAAAATAACAATTACAAATAGATTGTTGCAAGACGAAAGTTGAATATTATATACGCTACGAAACCTCTATATTTAAAATTTGCCCCGTCCGCTTAAACGCAAAGGCCCTTTCACGGCAAAAGGAAACACCAAATTCTCTGAACGCAGACATGTCGTAGCAAAGTATTGTCCGATAAGTTAAGGCATAGTCACAAAGGTTGGTTGCCTTTGCTTAGATATGACAAATGTTAAGAATGTTTGAAATCAACCCTGGCACTTTCTGCGGACAAAGGTTAAAGCTTTCTGATTTTTAAATATTCCTTAGTTCTAGAGGCTTCGCGCGATAGCAATCATCGTGACCTATCCTCAAAAGTAACGGCAGGGAAGAATATCTGACTAGTCACAGGGTAAAGGATCTGTCGAACTCAAGAAGAGTCTACATAGGAATATGTTTCACTCGCAATCAAACATGTTCCATGGAGAGTGAGAGAAATGTTCTGGCAGCTAAATTAACATGTAAACTTACCGCTTGTTTTGCCAGGCCAGGAGAAGCCCTCCCAGTTTCAGAAATTTGACCAACTTTTCCCTGGTTTTCCAAACTCGTTTTCCTCGTTGCACTTTTCAATTCACTGGCATCGTTATTTACACCTTCCTCGTCATCAATATCATCATCAAAAGGATTATAACGCTTTGATGAAGACACCTTGTCGTTTTTGCTGTCTTTGGATTCAGCTTCGTTATCATTTTTATTTGAGTCTAAATCGCCTTCATCTTCGAATGGATTAAAACTGTGCGGGTAAGAAATTTTCTTCTTTCGTATATCTTTCTTACCAGTGTCTTGATCTGCAACCTTTTTAGTCTGCGTCAAACCTTCAGCGTCGTCATCATCAAATGGATTATACCCAGCCTTAGTTTCTTTATCATTAACAGTTTGCGCACCAGAATCAGCATCTCCTTCATCTTCGTCAAAAGGATTGTATCCGTCTGGAGGCTTCCGTAACTTCGAGGGTGAAGCACCCTTCTTATTTAATTCAAGTTCTTCAGTATCATCCTCATCAAATGGATTATACGCTTTAGATTCACTCTTGTCCTTCGTATCCAAAGAGACAATGGTTTTTGTCTTTGTATCTACACTTGAGATTTCAGTAGTCTGATAAAGTCTTGGAGGTTTTGGTGGTGGTTTCATAACCTTTTTCTCATCGACTTCACCTTCTTTACTAGTACTTTCCTTCGCCGAATTTTTGCTTTTTGAACTCGAGTTTGAAGAGTCCATAACTGTCTCTTTCTCTACAATTTCGCTCGCATCGCTTAGTGTATTAGCAGAAGGGTCTGTAGACACAGGTGTGGAATCCATTTCTGTGTCCTCACTGTCATCAAGAAACGGATTGTAACCCTCCTTACCCTCCTCCTTTTCCTTACCACTGTTATCAATATCGGACAAAATGCAAGCTACATTCACATCAGCAAGGTCTATCGGTTCCTCTTTAGAAGCCACAGGTTTTTGAGGTGGGGGCGGGGCAGGGCGTGACCGGGGTGTGGGCTTTTTAATACTCAGGGCAGTAGGGGGAAGGACTGGTGGCTGACTGAAGTAAGTCTTGATCTGGAATACATACGTCATGACTGCAAGCTTGTCTGGGACAGGTGAGAACATCATCTGTGTGGGGTCTAATAGACGAGGAATACCCAACTCCGTGAAAGCAGAAAATGCCTAAGGAAAAAGCAAATGCATGGGTGAATGAGACTACAGAGACCACAAGGACAATGCTGAGTGACTTTATTGCAAAAGTAGAAATTTGGTCTCCCTGAGATAAGCGAATTATAGTCCTCAAGAAGGTGTCATACAATCAAATGAAAGGTTCGTTAGCGAACTCTTAAACCTCGCATGACCCTTGTGTACAAGTCTGAAATAATTTAACAGTAACGAAAAATTCAAATTTAGTCAAGATTCTTGAGAAAGAGTCCGTAGATGTCAAAAGAAAAATCAAGGAGGCCATCCATATCAGAGGTCAACGCTCAACGCTGAACAGAGACGGGGGCTATGATCTTCCCGTCATTTTTGACCACCTGTTGTCACGTGATTAAAAATTTGCATTCACGTGACAACGTGAGCTCACTTTAATCGCTGATGAAGACTGTGCGATACAGTCGAAAGCTTCGCTTACAAAATTTTCAGACCTTGTGACAAGAATTGTTTTTTCGTTTATTTACAACCAAGGTCAAGATGAACGTACATAGTCAATGCTGAATGACTTTATTACAGAAGCACGAATTTGGTCTCGCTGAGATAACCGAATTGTCTTCAAGAATGTGTCATACAATAAAATGAAAGGTTCGGTAGTGAACTCTTAAACCTCGCACTGTCCCTTGTGTTCAAGTCTGAAATAATTTAACAGTAATAAAAAAATTCTAAATTTCATCTGAAAATACCGAGATAGCTTTTCTTTAAATAGTTGCGAGCCAAGGATTTTATCCACAGGTCAAAGCAAAGGTGAACACAAACAAAAAACACCACGAAAAAGAAGCATCATCTTTTTTTGTTTGGCTAAATTATGTTCTTTGGCATCATCTTACAAAAAGTACATGCACCAACAGAACTTAGCTTAGAAAAACAACAACAAAAGCAGATAGGAGTGACGCGACCATTTTTAAATCCCTAAAATAAAACGTTTTATACCTACCAGTTTGTTGTTTTCTTTGATGTTGTTCGGGTCAAGAGATGAAAAGTCACTGGCAAAAGAATTAACATAGACGTTAAATTTCGGCTGCCACTTAAAAGTTAAGTAAGTCATGATTAACATGTAATAAGCTGTGTTGAATCTGTGTCTTTCAGGAATTCCTGCCATGGTATTTAAGACAGCAGCTGATATTGAAATATTGTAGAGGAACTCTGGTTAAAAATCATGTCCAAAGGACAATGAAATCTTTATAATTTTTCATGAAAAACGGCACTGCAGTCTGTATCTGCATATTTATTTAAAAATAATAATTGTCAGTACTTTGTTTGTGTTTGTTTTGATGGTTCAACATTTCATCGTCCTCAGTCACCACTGACGAGATGAACGTGAAGAAGATCCTCATTCAAAGGGGCTACGTCACGACTATTTTGCTATTTTAGGTCAATTCTGTGCTAAAATCATTACTAAGTGCCTTTACTAATACACAAAATGCTCCTGTAAAACTATGAGGAAGATATCAAATGAATTTTATCAGGGAGAGCTAACCATAATAACTTTGGGGGTGACTTTTGAAAACAATACACTGTAGCATCGAAACTTGAAAAAATTGGCCCAATTTTTTTCAAGTTTCAATCCATTTTCATCCATGCCATCGGCAGCGACAGACGGAAGGAAACAGTTTCAGTCCAATAAGATAGTCTTTAATAACAATGCTAGACCATTATTTTTGGAATTCAATTGATGCGAAGACACTTTTTAGCATTTTAAAAAACACTAACATAGCGTGAATAGTGATGAGAATAAAATTTCTCTTTATGTTATCAATACATGTACTTGTTCAAACATTGAAGTGATGAGAAAAAAGAAAGTGACCACCAAGGATAAGGTGTCTTGATATTAAGAAAAATTCTCCTTACTAATTCCATAAGAAATGTATGGAGAACCGTAAGGAGAATTTGCATTTTTGTACCAGGGATTAAAGGTAAATACTGTCTCCCACTGTCTCTGACAATATTTGGTATTCCCTGTTTGTTCAAGATAACAGGAGTCTATAGTAATTCAAAATAAAGTATGTTAATGTCCGCTTACATTTTATCTGGGTGGAAGCTGTGCAAAATAGCGCAAAAGGCAAGTCCATCTCGCCAACTTGTGGTCATGTTCTTGACCTTTACTCCACGGTAGCCTTTGGTGTGTGATCTTGCCCATTCTGCATTGAAAACAAAATTTCTTAAAATCAAAGATGCAGAAGAAATACATGTAGCAGAAGTGAGCTTCCTATTTATAAAATAATAATTATATGCAGTTTTAATCTTGTTACCAAATGTTACTGACATGCCATGTGGAAAAAGAGCAAGTTGAGTGGGCTTGAGAAATCCAGGTTTTACTCAACCTACACATGCACTTACTAAAATTCAATCAAAACATGTTCTAACTGGCAATAACATACATGTACTTACTGATCAATTCCGATTCCATTTTACTCTTGTCTTTACTGACCTCCTAAAAGTTAAAGCAAATATTCTGTACATGTAAGTTATGATCACAAATTAAACAAGAAAAGCCCCAGGGGCATTAGACCCCGCCGTTGTTGTCCCTCCCCTAGGGTGCAAAATATGTTACGGTCACTCAAGATACAGGCCCTAACCTGTGTAGCGGAAGACACGATAAGTATTTGCTTGGCCAAGCGAAAAACCGGAAGTCTGGGGCAAGTGACCTCCAAAAACACTAATGAATAATGAAAACAAGACAAGACAAGACAAGAAAAGCCCCAGGGGCATTAGCCCCGCCGTGGTTCTCTCTCCCCTTGTTCCTTCGATGGCAGGAACTTCCACTCTCAACGCACCATCAAATGCCACGCCGATTGCACCATCAAACCCAATTGAGAGTCTGCCTGCTCATCGGTCAGTAATTGGATACCTGCTCCCAGCTTGGCCTCGTAGCTCAGTTGGTAGAGCAACGGTGATCTAATCCAGAGGTAATGGGTTCAAGTCCTGGCGGCGTCAAAGATTTTTCTTTGATCCTGGTTCTCTTTTCTAATTTCTTTTTCAAAGGTCTGTGGTCGGAGGAAATTATGGAGGGCAGTATTGCTTACTTCTTGGCACTCATACATACACTTTACATCATAACTACTGCTATTATAGCGATCGCGAGTTCATGCCAGCTTTCAAATTAAAGCTTGCTAGCACATTCGTCCTTGCTCTCGTCGAAGAGAAGTTAACCCCGTTGAATTCCTTGTAGTTTTCTACACAAACATCCCTAAAGATTGTGGCCAAGCAAAGCAAAACTGCCAAGAAATGCAAGTATTTCAATATTGAATAATGACTGTTTAGCAGGCTCGGGTATGGAATCGGCACCTTTCAAAGCTTGTTATCATCTTTGTCCTTGCTCTCGTCGAAGAGATTTTTAGGCCATTGTATCCCTAGTAATTTTCTACACCGTCTTTCTTGAAGATTTTAGCGAATCGATCCTAAACGACTGGAGACATTGCTTATCTTGACCGAAAGTTTGCAATGCATATTTGTTTGGCCGAGGGACGTCTGGGGCAAGTGACCACTAAAAAAAAAAGAAAAACAGGTATTACTAGACCCCGTCCTGACGGCAGGGTAAAAAAAAAATCTTTTTTGCAATCTTAATGGGTCTTCTCTCCTCTGGATAGGTTCTCAAATTAAAAAAAAAAAAAAAGAAAAAGAAAAAAAGAGAAGGGAAAGAAAAACAAGGACATCTTAAAAAGGCACGCAGGGGTACATGAAGATGACATAATTCAAACAAGAAAAGCCCCAGGGGCATTAGACCCCGCCATTGTTCTTCCCCCCCGGGGATGTAAAATATGTTACAGTCACTAAAGATAAAAGCCCTTGCCTGTGTAGCGAAAGACACGACGAGTATTTGTTTGGCCAAGCGAAAGCCGGAGGTCTGGGGCAAGTGACCACCAAAAAAAAAAAAAAACCACGGGAAAAAAATGGGTATTACTAGACCCCGTCCTGACGGCGGGGTAATAAATCTCTTCCGAGAATTGAGATGGTTCCTAAACATGTAAATTATAACAACAGCAAAATGTTACTGCGACCTTAAACAGGCAAGTAACAGAAAGGTTCAGGCAGTGAAATTTACCTGGCCACCATCTGAGATTTCTGAAGAAACATCTGAGCCAGTACTTAACCTGAAGGAAAGAACAGTAAGGAGCAATTACAAAATGCAGTCCTCTCTCTATTCTTTTAACAGTGAGAATAGAATTGTTAAGTCGCAGGCATTCTGACAATCATTTGACTGTAGAGCTCACTGAATACAAAAATAAACTTCAACTGGTACAATTCATCATCATAGACTCTTATGAATAATTTTTGGTGATGTACATTTTTATGCTAATTTTATTGACTTTTTCCCAATGTATTAATAATACGTGTGCAGTACTGTTAAATACATAATTTTTATACCTGCAGTAACAAAATGCAGGTTACTACAATTTAACTACCACAACACACGAATGCATTTTACAGGCAACTGTGTAAGACATTCAGTTGTACAATTTCCAAACTTGTCGACTTTGAAATGTTTTAAAGGGGCCATGTCAATTATCTTTTAGTACTATTTATTTCTCAATTATCTTTCAGTTTTATCTTTTATCTTTTATATTTTGGGATTTGAGAAGCTAAAAGACATATAATTTGGAATTTAAAGGAGACCCAAAAATCATGGTTCAGTTTTGTTTAAAAATTAACCACTTAATATGTGACACTTGGAATGGATGGTCAGGGTGAAAATGAATTGCAAATTGTTCCTCCTTTGTGTCTTGACAAAAAAATAAGTACTTTAAACTTTTTTGTTCTTAACTTTGATATTTTAAACTTTGCTACAATCCTCATGGTGTTCTAGGAGCACTGTAATAAGTGTTCGAGGAAAGGTACTTAGTTTTAACTTCAGACCCCACAAAAATTGAAATCCCCATGACAAGCATGGCCCTTTTATCAACCCCAGTGCATTAGCTTTACAAGAGTCCCATGCTCTAGCATCTGGCAGTGTTTTACCTTTTTGCACCATCTTCTTTCTGCACATCACTAATAATTGTCTTGACATTTTCTCCCAGAGCAGACTTGGATCTTATCCTGTTGCGTCTCTTGTCTTTGCCAAGGAGAGGAGATGCATTTGGTGACTCATTCTTCCCATCTGCTGATTCCTGTAGTTTAATTACTAACAGAAGAATGATACTGAGTTAGTCAGAACAGATATTTATGATGCTATGCAGGGGTGCATGTAATTAAGGTCTGTAAAAGCAATGGGACTAGTAGCTTTGACTAGCCCCAGGGACCAAGTCAAAGTCCCTTCACCTAAACTGCACATTTAGTTCCCGTGAAGAGTTGCTGAGACTAGTCCCCTCATGTATGCCGACCTTTATAAGGTTGTTATCAACCTGGAGGTTGATGGTTCAAGCCCTCACATCTCTTTAAAACCCTTGGTTTGTCTTCTTAAACAAAACATTTTCCAGTATGAGTGCATGTGTTAACCAGCAGTACTGGTACATGTATGTACATGCTGCTCCAAAGGCTCCATTTTGTGGGCTGTTGGTTAATGAAATACAGTTATTTTCTACCTACAGGTCTTTAGCTATCTTGGTACATTGGTCAGTGTTCAATCTAGAAATTAGTCAAAGTGGGTCAAATGTCGCACATGTCATTTTAAAGTGGTACTATGATCAAAAAATCACTTTTATTTTTTCTTCGGATTTCGAAACTATGTTTATTAAACACTCCCCAAGCGAAATTATAAGCCTTAATTTTGAGAAGAAGACCGTTAATTTAAACTGCAATTTTCCGTTTTAATGGTCCGCCATTATTACACCAGAAAGGATACAATGACGTCATACACTCAAGAGATGTAGAATGCAGTGTGTGTGAAAGTGCCTTATTTAGTATGCAGCATGGGAGTTTTGAGCTTTCACACTCTCAAACTCGTGTTTTGCATAATTTGTAAGCCGCGTTCACACACTACATTTTACAGCTCTTGAGTGTATGACGTCATTGTATCCTTTCTGGTGTAATAATGGCGGACCATTAAACCGGAAAATTGCAGTTTAAATTAACGGTCTTCTTCTCAAAATTAACGCTTGTAATTTCGCTTGGGGAGTGTTTAACAAACATAGTTTCAAAATCCGAAGAAAAAATAAAGGTGATTTTTTGATCATAGTACCACTTTAAATTGGGTTATTTTAAAAATAGTCTGGGTCAAACTATGTTATACAAAAAAAAAAAAACTTTGGAAAACTGACATCATCACAACCATTACCCAAGAATACTTTACTAATTCTTTCTCTTTTTCACAGTTTGATTCCTTTATTGCAGTGAAAAGTCGGATTACATGAACCTATGGTACTGCTGCAGGTGGTACAGTTGTATGGATTGACCCAACTATAAAGCTGAAACGTATTTTAAAAAAAATGCCAGACCAATTTGGTTTAAAAAATGATGAAAGACAATTAAGATTAATTCGTTCATTTCATGCTTCCTTATCACCAGTATTAAACTATTATAAGCTTAACTTCAAATCATGTTTTGGCAGTTGGCTCGTGAAGTTGACTTGTAGTGATACTAATCGAACTCTCTTCCGATCTTTCAACATCCTTCTCCGGTCCTTCTTCATTGTTCTCAGGAGATTCAACGGCCCTTCTCTTATCGATAAAAATGTTAACTTTTGTGGTCATTTCATGTTAATTTTACAAAGAAAAACAACCCAACCGGCAACTGCGAAAAAACATCGATGGCTGAAGCAATGCTTGCACGTCGAAATGTGCGGAGTCTAGTCTCTCTCGGAATTGTGTGGAATGCCTGACACAAGAAGTACTCCTAAGCGTGCGTTTTTACTTTTATTTATTGCCGAATGCCCGCTTCTCTAAGTACTGCTATGTGAGGTAACTTGTTTTCTTTCTCTTTTTTTGCATCAGTATGACCCCATGTTAACTTCATTTTGCGTCAGGATATAATAATTATTTACCACGTCAATGATGCAAAGACGCGGCCTAGATTGAACACTGATTGGTAATTAGGTCATTGCCATTCTAGACTATTATAGTAAGTGAAAATAAGCCAAGGTGAAAAATGGTAGGTGCTCATGACAAGTGAAACATGAAACACACTGGCATGCAGGTTTCACACCTTCCCTCCCCATGCCAAAACCTGGGATGTCATACCAAAGTTGGACATTGTACAATGCAACAGACCACCACTGTCTGGAACCTTGGCAAAATCCTGCCACTGATCTCTCGATTATTTACTTCTGGCCATCTTGAACTCAAATATCTAGAACAGTTTTTGGCTTCCTTGAGTGTTCGAAATAGCGGGAATCTACAGTTGAAAAGTACATACCTGGCGGTACTTTCACATTGCCTGATGACAAGTTCCTTTTGTGTCGCAATCGTGGTGAAGGTGCTACTTCCATGTCATCATCATTATCATCCAAGTTATAATTATCATTCAAGCTCATCATACTCCCAATACTGATCATGTCGTCATCACTGTAGAGGAAAATGATCACAGATTGTACATTAAACGCTTAACTTTATTTAGTGAAACTCATAAGACCTTTTAGAAAGTTAAAAGAAATACTATTTATCACTTTGGAATTCATGGAACAAATGCTCACAGCTCTTTCCTGCATTTCACAATAGTGAGCTATTAAATCAGAATCTGTATTCATTGATTTTTCAAGTTTTAAGTTAAAATGTTTTCACAAGTTCCAGAGAATATCCATACCTCCTCCCACAAGAAAGATGTAATTTTTTTTGGTTTGAAGCCCCTCCCCCCCACCCCTCAAGAAATTCCAGTTTAGCTTGATGTGTTCCTTCAAAAATTTTGGAGTTTGAGACTGCCCTCCCTGCGGAATTTCCAACAGCCATCCATAGGGTGGGCATGAATATTTTCTGGAACTACATGCACAAATCCCAGTTTAGCTTCAAACTTTCCTCCAAAGTAATTTGGCTTTTAGAGCCCATGGCAAAATTTAACACTTACGTTGCCATTCCCTCCTTGATCAACACACATGACAAGGTAAATTCAAGGGAAGCTGACACCAGTTTCTTACTGGCCACTTTCATGGTTAGTGTGATATCAAAGGTTCGATTCTCCACACTGACATAATCAACCATGTTGATGGCCCCTGTGGCTATAGGCTTTCGTCTACCAGTCTGGGATTCCTGTGGTTAAACAAAAATAAGATGATCAACTAAAAGACCTGTTGTGTATATAATATATTAGGTTATAAAATCATAGTCATAAATACATTAAACGTGCTCTAATTTGCTGTGCAGCCATTTTATACTGCACCTAGTTGAGCTTCACAATGTAATTTTGTACTATTTAATGTTAATCATTTTTGTAATATTTAATTTTTTTCTTACTTGTGTAATGTATTGTAATTTCTGTACCAACCTTTTGGAATAGTGTAAAAAATAAAAAATCTAAAAAAATCTAAAAAAATCTTCGAATTTGGGTTTAATGGAAAAATAGAAAAATGGTGGCTTTCTTAGCTTACTTTCCATGATGTTAAGTCTTGGTGGAATTTTGGAACAATTTAAGGCAGCTTTTTAATTACAATTTACCTTGCTAATTAAGGACGGTGCCTCCTAATACAGATGTATATTTGCAAAGTTTATGACTAGGCAGGCCTTCTGATAGGGTGCGATTTAAAAATGCAAATTGTGCGATTTTTTCAGGGCAGATTATGCGATTAAAAAGGCCAATTATGCGATAAATTATGCAAATTATGCGAATTTTTTCTGAGGAATTTTTAGGTCGTTTTAAAAGGATTTAGGAGAAGAAAAACACTTTTGCGTTGCCCTAAAGACATTTTGAACGCAAAGGAACAGTAATTAGGCATCTTTACATTAGTTGGGATAAATCAGAAGCTTATATTACAAGCTTCTGGATAAATTTAAACTGAGGTCTTCTGCACTATCAGTGCACCACGTTAAGAGTTGAAAGGAAAGAGCCAACATGCCAAATCAATGATCGGTATTATAACAGCAAGTATCATAACAACAAGTATTATAACAACAAACCAACTTTTTAAATTTATTTTGCAAGGATCATTAATATAACCAACATTGAATTTTCAGTTTTCAAACACTTAACCCTGCTTCACAATCATATAAATATTAAAATATTATAAATATTGAAATATTATTCAATCCATATTTGAGCAGGCAGAACATTTACTAATATGACTTAATTTATACCATATGCCAGTCTGTAAAACTTACATCTCATAATAGTATTGTAACAAAACTAGCTTGAACATATAACAAAACAGTCTTTCTCCTTGTAGACAGTAGTTGATAAAAATGTATTTGACAATTATTAACTTTTGCTCTTGTTAAGTTGACAGGAAACCCATGCTCCACAGTGACAAAGTTATCATCCTGTGCTATATACATGTAATCTTAATCTATTTGCCACTTAATTGTGATAACTCTTTATATATTACAGTAGATCAAAGTCCAGTATTACTGAGAAAAGTATTGAACATATCTGTACTTGATTTGAAAGTACAGTACTAATTGACAGTACTCGGATAAAAAATGATCTGGACAATGAAAACCCTAAATATACATGTAAATTATGACAGTCAACTGTGACCTGTCTTTTTACTGAGAAAAACTCTAAAGTATAACTCAGTTGATCCAACATAAAAGAATATTTGAAAAACTTCCCAGTGCAGTTGCACATAGTCATTGCAGGTCCCTAATGTGGAACTGAACATAACAAAACAGCCTTTCTTACGGCTGATAGTTTGGGAGGGGTGAAGCCTTAATCTATTAATACTTAAAGTATATCCACATGCAATGAGAGTGAACCTTGTAATACGAATGTGTTTTAGCATATCCCTGTGACTGTTTGATAATGACTGATACAGTTTTGTTTATACTTTCCAGCCTAATGCTGGCCACAGTGCCATGCAGGCTTCTGTGGTTTGTATGTACATACAACATACCGTTAAACCGTACATGTACCTTTGCACTCAATACATGTATTTTGTCACAGGGTTATGCTCATTCTTACGAGACTGACCTAGCTACATGTAACAACGACCTGCTCTTTCTTAAAGAAGTAAAAGTCCTCTGTTTCAGTAAGAAAAACAAGCCAATAAACCTGTGCAATAAATTAAAACATTTGCAGTATAATAAAATACAAGTATAGAAAAGATCTTATATCCCACTGCAAAGCATGTGTCAACATGAATACTGTTATTTAAGTTCCCTTCCTGCTTTTCCTCAACCACTGGCAAACTTGCTGTACTTCATTCAGCTGCGGGAAATTGAAAGGACCAATGCCAACAATAACAGCAGGGCCAAAAAATACACATGAGCTATGAACTGTGTCAATGTCATCTCGTCTTGGCCAGTTAAAAACCCTCTCACCATTGCTCAAGGTTGAATGCAAGAACTTAAAACTCACGAAAGAATTGCCATCAGGACTTCGAAGTGCACGGCCAAAATACCAGCTTTTATCATACTCAACAGCATAATACTGGTTTGCCTGGATAGAAGGCTCTGTAAAGTTGCTCAGCTCTTGCTCATGCAATTCTAAAATCATGTGGCATCGGAAGGCAGGAACACTGTTGCTGGGAACTGCTGACTGAAGTACCAAGGATCTTGCAAAAAAGCAGAGAAATACACCACAGTCATAGTTGTTCTGCTGTTGCGGAATATCTTTGGGGGTGTTTGTAGCGAAGAGCCACTGATTTGCATCTATGCTGTTGTCAATTTCTTGCATGATTCTCCACATCTTAGCAACAGCATTTATGATGGTTGGCTTTGTAAAGGATGCTGCCATGCTATCCAAGACAAAAATTTGCTTTTCCTTTGGGAGAACAAGAAGAAGGAACCAATGCTTACTTAGGCCAGGGTTACAAGGGACCAAAACAA